>CM060126.1:16126309-16461309 GCA_030522415.1 Channallabes apus | reverse complement strand
GCAGTAAAATAGTTTCATATGAGGTGTGTATATAGTATGGGATGCCTCCTATGATAATTGGCCGTTATTTTTTTCTACTTATTAGAAATGACGTCTGTATAGGCCTCTGAAGTGTAATGTCATTATTCTTGATATCACCTTCATGATAATTATTGATTAGTGATTCAGACTTTTAAACCTATTGTAAACTTATTTTGCTATTTACTTTCATTGCAGACATTACACCTAATGAATGCACTCAAAAATAACAGAAATTATAGAGCATTGTTCAAATGAATAAACAACTGAGGGATTAAAAATGAGTATATAATTTATTTTGTCTTCAATTTGCATATAATTTATCTGTAAACACAACTACATTTACAATGACTGTATAAGAAGAAATATACAGAAAACATTAGACATCGCACCTATAAACAATAAGGAAAACAAAAAATGCAAAACACCAGTTTCGAAACATGACACTTTTTTATATCACATCACAATCACGCTGGGCTTTTCAAGAAAAGCGCTCTGAAAGCGCGTTCTCTCTGTGTTGTTCATGAAACTACCGTAATCACTGTAATATGCGCCCGCACTAAAATCAATCGCGGCTGGCTTGACCGTGTTTTTCTGAACCGCGGCTGGCTTTACCGCAGTTGTAGCATGGGTCTATTCTCTGTTCAAAATGCTCCCGTTCGTCGTCGGAGTCACACAGTCTTCTTCTAAGGTAAATGTAAACTTTCCAGAACATTCTGAAGAGTTTCTTCGGATGTGTAAGCGCGTGCCATCTTCCAAAACGTGCTGAAAACTCACTGAATCGGAGTATTTTCAAGCCTGTCTCTCTGTGTTCGTTTTTTCATGCCGGTGTCCGGGGGCGTGGTCTAGTATGTAAATTACCCGGACTGATTTCCGTGTGATTGGCGCATGGGCGTGTCCTGCCTCGGGTCATTAGCATATAAGTGTGACAGAAATTCTGTGCCTCTCCTTGGTTTCATACGGATTACATAAACTGAGAATATTTGTTTTCAATGTGACTTGCATCATTTAAAAGTAGACACTTTAAGCTTTATATAGATATATTTCTAATTTCAGTTAATTTTAGCGACGTGTTTCAAAAAGATTTTCACGGAGACTGAGGTTTCATATATGTGCATATATCCTCATATACTGTATGTGGCCAATTAGGATTAGTTTTTTGCATTTTTTTTGTTAGTTCTTAGTTATTGCCTTGATAATAGAAAATATGAGCTAGGCATCATGTATGACAGTTGCCAAAGTGAGATATGAGCTAAAATGACCAGATCCTGCCATAGGAGACATATCTTGTATGTACATATACAGTAGGACTTATATGTGGATATAAAGAAGCAATACCGGAGACCTATATGGCCTGTATATGCACATATATGCACCTCAATGTTGCCTACATGTGGGATATATACGCATATATGCAGCATATATACGCATATATGCAGCATATATATTATCATATATGTGCATATATACTGCATATAGGTTTCATATATGCGCATATATCCTCATATTTACATTTACATTTAGGCATTTGGCAGACGCTCTTATCCAGAGCGACTTACATTTTTATCTCATTATACATCTGAGCAGTTGAGGGTTAAGGGCCTTGCTCAAGGGCCCCAGTGGCAACTTGGTGGTTGTGGGGTTTGAACCTTAGTCCAATGCCTTAACCACTGAGCTACCCCTGGCCCCATATAGGTGCGGTTATATGCGCATATATACTGCATATAGGTTTCATATATGCGCATATATCCTCATATAGGTTCTTTCCATGTGGGGCACGCACACTGCTCTGGGTCAGACACAGACAACGGGAAACAGGAACTAAGGTCTCAAACAAATGCTTCCCAACAGAATACCGTAGGTCGCATCGCCAAAATTCTTTCACCGTGAGTGGCAGGAACTTCCAGACTACAACATATTGAATTCTCATGCCTGTAGAGTGTATTATAATGACGTGGCGACAGTGTAAAAACACCCTCCGATGTTAAATGCGAGCCGAAAATTGAGTACTTTTGAACGGCAAACAGGAATTAAGCTCTCAAGTGAGTAAACTAGACAGCAAGGTAAATACACAAAACTTACCGTCAAATTATTTTTTTTCCTCAATATATATATAATAATTATTATTATTATTTATTTTTTTTAAGCACCATGGCAAATCTCTTGTAGTCAATTTTTTAACCTGTTTTAAACACATACACACATGCATACACATTTTTATAGAAATGCACTTAGTTAATTTAATTTGCCTTACATTGTTGAATGAGGATGGGTTCCACAACCAAAAATCAACATTGATTCAATGTTTGTCTTTTCAACACTGAAAAGCATTGAATTATCAACATTGATTCAACATTATTTAGCATTGAAAAATCAACCTCAACCAAAATGATGATTCTGATGAAATTTCAACATTGAATCAATGTCACCTTGCTATCTGGGAAATGTCAATATTTTATTCAGAATAGAACACAAATCACGGAACAAAAGTTTAAACTGAGAAAATGTATCATTTTAAGGGAAAAATATGGTGAATCAAAATGTCATGGTGTCAACAAATCCCAAAAAAGTTGGGACAAGGCCATTTTCACCACTGTGTGGCATCTCCCCTTCTTCTTACAACACTCAACAGCCTTTGAGTGTCCCCTAGCCTAGCCTTTGAGTGTCCCCTGGCCTAGCCTTTTAGTGTGCCATGGCCTAGCCTTTGAGGGTCTCCTAGCCTAGCCCGTGAAGGTCTCTAAGCCTAGCCTTTGAGTGTCCCCTAGCCTTTGAGTGTCCCCTAGCCTAGCCTTTGAGTGTCCCCTAGCCTAGCCTTTGAGTGTCCCCTAGCCTAGCCTTTGAGTGTGCCCTAGCCTAGCCTTTGAGTGTGCCCTAGCCTAGCCTTTGAGTGTGCCCTAGCCTAGCCTTTGAGGGTCCCCTGGCCTAGCCCGTGAATAATTTAAACAAAATGGTATTTATATTTAGTAGCTAGATTACCTGCAAAAAAAACAAACAAAAAAAAACCACACACAAACAAAAATACAGTTACCTTCCCGGACTCCCTAAACCAAAAACAATGAAATTATCTACAAATATATACAAAGACCAACCAAACCAAAGGGACAAAGCAATAATCAAAGTCAATTGGAGGCAAAAAGTCAAAACCGGAATACACAACCAAATATCAAACGCCAAAATCACAACCTCTTTCATCTTTCCCGCGTCTCTCTCCGGATTATACATGGTCGCGCTAGTCGATGACGTCACTCAGGGCGGAAGTGACCGTGTGGAAGGTCAGGTAGCTGCCGATGTCAGAAAACCTGGAGTGGAGTCTGGAGCGGCGCGCGACCAGGACATGATACACACACGCGAGCGCAACGCATTTATACAAAGCATAATATTTGTATTATTTTATAATTTTCATTCATTTATTTTTTACTCAGTAGCGAATATGATTTAAAATGTAGCGAATTACAATACTTCAAACAAAACGTACTTAAGTAAAAGTAAAATTACAGATTTTTAAAACTACTTTAAAAAGTAGAAATACACAAAAAAGCTACTCAATTACAGTAACGCGAGTAAATGTAATCCGTTACTTTCCACCTCTGGCCCTGTCTCTAGTCCAGTCTCTCGTCTCTCCCAGTCTCTAGTCTTGTCCCGTGTTTCCAGTCCTGTTGAGTCTCGAGTCCTGTGCCTTAGGTGTAGTCTACATCTTCAGCTCCATGCCTAAGTGTCTTTGTTTTATAAGTTTGTTCCCTGTTACTACACAGCGCCCCTGTCTCTACACAGCGCCCCTGTCTCCAGTCTCTAGTGTTTGAGCTAAACAGTGAAGTACCCGTTATCTGGAGTACAGGGTTCCCGTTCCCCTCGTCATGTTCCTACAGTTATTTCCCGTGTGTTCAGTTACAGTGTCTGTGTGTGTGTTGAGCTAACAGAGCCAGAGTTTTGTTTCTTTGGTTTGAGTTTTGATTTGTTTATTTAAAATAAAATACTTTATTATTTACCCTTGAACCCTCTGCGTTTGTGCCTGCCTTTCATGAGCCCACGGCGGTAACAACAGCCAGCGCCAGTAAGAACGTGACATCTATCTGTAAAATTTGAAACATAAACTTCAGTTTTTCAATTTTAATAACAAATTATTAAACCATATAAAAAAAATAAAGTTTCAATTTAATATTCTTGAAACTCAGAAAAAATAAAAATAGCAGCCTACTTATTGCAACCGCTAATCGCAGCTAATAGCAGCACCCGCCATTTCCACATTACTGGATCTGTAGCAACAACAGACTGCAAAGGATGATGGTCACGTCTGGGCTGAAGGGAATTGTAGTTCCCGTTCACTCCATTCACCTGAGCAAACTTTCTCAGAAGACCTATAGTTTTATCGAGTCATTTCGGTTTCTCCCTGAAAAGAAACAGGAAAGGAAAAAAAAATCCTGTCTCTGTCTGAATAAGTGAGTGAATAAGTTGAGTGTTCTGAAATGCTCATTCAGCACATGGGCCAGCTGCAATAAGTAGGCTGCTATTTAAATTTTTTCTGAGTTTTCAAGAATACTAAATTAACTTTTTTTTTACATGGTTTAATAATTTTTTGTTATTAAAATTGAAAAATTGAAGTTTATGTTTAAAAGTTTACAGATAGATGGCTAATTTGTATGCCATTGATAGGTTCAGTGTTCATGTATACTGTTTAATAAACACTTCTGGCACTTTTTTCGAGTCTCTTCATTAGGTTTGTTTTTCCTGTAAATGATTCAATAAATACCGTACCGTGTCATTCATACCAAGGTATTACCGTACCGTGAAGTTTTGATACCGTTACATCCCTAGTGTGAAGCAGAGAGGGCGTGCTTCACTCACACACAACCGGCACGGTGTCAAATTACGTGCATGTATACATATAACACACACACTCGGCAGCGCAAGAGAGAGAAAAACACACACACACATAGTGCCTGTGCGCATAAATGGAAACACTTATCTGTCGGGATTTATTTATACTTTTTTAAGGTAAAGTGCAGGTTCATTTGGTCTATTTTTACTTTATATTTTCTGTTAATTATTTTTATGTATTCTTTTTTTTGGGCTGTGGAACAAATAATTAGAATTTCCATTATTTCTTATGGGGAAATAAAATTTGGTTTCCGAGTGTTTTGGAATACGAGCCTGCTTCCGGAACGAATTATGCTCGTAAGTTTTTTTTTTAGAAATAATAATTATGGCAAATATGTGCTCAGTAAAAATTTAGCTTTTTGTTAAAAGTTAAATGTTAAACTCTATTTTATATTGTATAAATGCTGCTATTCATTTTTAGTAAGAAAACTAATATAAGTATAATATAATATAAGGAATGGGCTACATTTAATTACCCATGTTCAATGAAAGCTAGTAAATAAAAAATACATATAAAAGTGATAGGTATCATGATACCATATTCAATGGTTAATGGTGATTTATATTCATAGGACCTTTGTTGTATTATACGCCTTCTTCAGCTCACACACAGCTATGACTGTCACGTTCTGCTAGATGTTGGACTGTGGGCAAGGTGTTGAGGCATAGACGCAGAGGGGATGCAGTGAAACAAGAGAGTCTTTAATAATAATAAACAAAAACCAAACATGAACAAAGGAAGTTGGCATGAACTTTGGAGCATAATAAGAACTCATAATTCAATTCAATTCAATTCAATTTTATTTATATAGCGCTTTTAACAATGGTCATTGTCTCAAAGCAGCTTCACAAAAATTAAAGAAATTTAACAAAAATTATATATAAATAATATATATAATAATAATAATAATAATAATATATAGAATAATTATATATAAAATAATAAATAAATATATAAAATTATAATAGAAAATAGATAAATAAAAACAAATAATAATAATTATAGAAAAGAAAATAATTGGAAGTGTGGATGTGTGAGAAAAATGTGCGGATAATAATGAGACGAATGAATGAAATTTCTCTGATGAGCAAGCCAAGGGTGACGGCGACGGTGGCAAGGAAAAACTCCCTGAGATGGCATTAGGAAGAAACATTGAGAGGAACCAGACTCAACAGGGAACCCATCCTCATTTGGGCGATAACAGATAGAAATGATATAACATCTTGTGTGTTGTGCAGGTGATAATTCAATATGACAGAAATTATTTAAATTGACATGAAGACCAGTTCAGCATAGGGACGAGTCAGTAGGTGCAGAGGGCAGATGAGGTCTGGATCACTGGAAGCACAGGAGCAGCATGTGTAGCTCCAACCATCATAAAGCTGAATCCAGCTGGAGCTGGTCCTTCTCTGGATGCCTCAGGAACCTCGCAGGGTCGGCCTTTGTCTACTGAAGCTGGCAAAATCTCCCGATGCCTCGGGATGGGTAGAGAAATACAGAACAGATGGGGAGAATTAGCGTAGTTGCCATTCGGTATAGGTGTACTGGAGTATGAGTACTGGGATGAGTTATGTGTATGCCAGATTAAAAAGATGCGTCTTGAGTCTACTTTTGAACTGAGAAACCGTGTCTGCTCCCCGAACACTGTCTGGAAGGCTATTCCAAAGCTTTGGAGCTAAATATGAAAAAGCCCTACCCCCTTTTGTAGATTTTGAAATTCTGGGAACTACCAGAAGTCCGGAGCTTTGTGATCTTAAGGCGCGTGGTGGATTGTAGCGTATCAGAAGACTGGTTAGGTATGTGGGAGCTAAACCATTTAAGGCCTTGTATGTAAGTAATACTATTTTGTAATTTATTCTAAACTGAACAGGTAGCCAGTGCAGGGATGATAATATTGGGGTTATATGATCATATTTTCTGGATCTAGTGAGAACCCTGGCAGCTGCATTTTGGATTAACTGAAGCTTGTTTATTGAGGATGCAGGACAACCACCTAGTAATGCATTACAATAGTCCAGTCTGGAGGTCATGAATGCATGAACTAGTTTTTCTGCATCAGATACGGATAAGATGTTCCTAAGTTTAGCAATATTTCGAAGATGGAAAAAGGCTGTTTTTGTGATATTTGAAATGTGATTTTCAAAAGACAAGTTACTGTCTAATATTACTCCCAGATCTTTTACTGCTGAGCTGGTAATAACAGTACATCCTTCTAAGCGCAAGCTGAATTTTGAAAGCTGTTGTGTGCTGGTTTTTGAGCCAATAAGTAATATCTCTGTCTTATCTGAATTTAATAAAAGAAAGTTATTGGTCATCCAATCTTTTATGTCCTGGACACACTCAGTTAATCTAGACAGCTTAGGTATTTCGTCTGGTTTAGTTGAGATATATAATTGGGTATCATCAGCATAACAATGGAAACTAATCCCATGTCTTCTAATGATGTTACCCAAGGGAAGCATGTATATTGAGAACAACAGAGGTCCTAAAACTGACCCTTGTGGGACCCCATATTTCACTGGCATTATACCAGACGGTTCTCCATTTAGATCTACAAAATGGTAGCGATCAGACAGGTAAGATCTAAACCATTTTAATGCCTGTCCCTGAATACCTATATAATTTTGTAAGCGATCTATGAGAATATTATGATCTATAGTGTCGAATGCAGCACTAAGATCAAGCAGGACTAGCAATGAGATGCAGCCTTGGTCTGAAGCTAAAAACAAGTCATTTGTAATCTTAACTAGTGCAGTTTCTGTGCTATGATGGGGCCTGAAACCTGACTGAAATTCTTCAAGGATGTTGTTATCCTGCAAGAATGTGCAAATTTGAGCTGATACTACTTTTTCTAGTATTTTTGATATGAATGGGAGGTTTGAAATCGGTCTGTAATTTTTTATTTCATTCGCGTCCAAATTAGATTTTTTAAGAAGCGGCTTAATAACTGCTAACTTGAAAGGTTTAGGGACGTGACCTAGATGTAATGAAGAATTATTAATATGTTTAGGAGTGGCTCTCCAACCGTAAGCATCACTTCTTTTAAAAATCTGGTTGGGATTGGGTCTAACAGGCACGTTGTTGATTTAGCCGAGGTGATGAGTTTATACAGCTCTTCCTGTCCTATACCTGTAAAGCAGTGAAAATCTAAATGTGAAGCTATAGGCTGAACTGGATCGTGAGATACTATTAGAGGTTGAACCTCCATTATTTTCTTCCTGATATTATTGATTTTTTCATTAAAGAAGTCCATAAAGTCATAACCACTTAGACGTCAGATTGCACAACTAATATACAATACAGACATGGGGATACAAACTGGACGAGACAAGACACACTAAACAGACTAGAGGACTAAATACAAGGGACTACACACTTGTTCTGCACATTAGCTGCTAGGCTAGCTAGTAACTAATCAGACTAATGGCTAAACAGACTAGTAGCCTGAGACCCAAGGGATGAACAGACAAGGTACACAGCAGACTAGGTATGAAACAGACTAAGAACTCTAAAGGTTAGTGGCTAAAGATGTTAGTGCCTAAACAGACTAAGAGCTAATCAGACGATGAGACTAGACAGACACGAAGACTAGACAGACTAAGATCTAAACATGTTAGTATCACCCTAACACCCTAATCCTGCTAGGAGACACAAAGACAAGGACATCTTAATATAAACAAACTTAACTTAAAGAGCTCCAGAAACCAAAAGGCCAACTATAATCAAACCAAACTAAAACCAGAAGAAAACAAAACCCACATAACAGAACAGAAATTAATGCTCGACCCAGTTTCCCAGAACATACAGCTATTAATCCTACGACTAATGAGCTTCCTCAGTTCAGGTGAGCATCCGCGTCACCTGACTGAGGTGCCTACTGGGAAACTTAGTCTACAAACAAAAACTACAAAACACAAGCACTGCCCTCTAGTGGGCAACCCTCACAGTACCCCCCCCCCATTAAAAACGATCCTCCAGAGCGCTAACGGAGGTCCTGGGTACCCTTCCCCATGTCCCGGGTCATTCCACCCGACTGCGACGCCGACGAGCAGACTCCCCGAGGTGGGAGGGAGGGTGGGCGAGCTTAAATTGCCGCCGAAGCCAGGCGCCGGATGCAGCAGCGGCCTGCACCCGAGGCTGGGTGGCGGAGGCAGCAATGGCTCGTTCTCGGAGCTGAGCGGCGGTGAGCTCACGACGTCGTCGGGTGGCGGAGGCAGCACTGGGCCGATGCCGTAGGCCAGGTAGCGGAGGCAGTGCCGGATCGATGGTGTAGGCCGGGCGTTGGAGGCAGTGCTGTGTCGCTCTTGCAGGTGGAGCGATGCCTGCAGCACTGAGTTGCCCTCCAAGTCGGGCGGCCGATGCAGCACTGTGTTGTCCTCACGCCGGGCGGCCTCTGCAGTACTGTGGCCTCCTTTGACACCGGGTGGTGATGGAAGCACGCTCTCGAAGTCCGGCGGTGGCGGTTCGCTGTCACCGCAGCTGTGGCGGCTGCAAACGAAGCTAGAGAGCGTGGTGAGGGTTTTCCCTGGCGAGGTTTTCGCTGGGCTCTGGAGAACTGGAGCCTCCCCTGAGGCGCGCTGGAGAACTGGAGCCTCCCCTGAGGCGCGCTGGAGAACTGGAGCCTCCCCTGGTTGACATGGGGCAAGCTGATTATCCCCAGTCAGCTTGCCCCGGCGTTATATTCTCAGACCCCCCCCCCCCCCCCCAAATTTTCTCACGGGGGGGGGGGGGGGGGGGTCCCCTCTGCTATGCCTTTGTAGGGTCGAGCATTCTGTCACGTTCTGCTAGATGTTGGACTGTGACAAAAAAATTCAAAAGACCACTTGATGAGTCCTATTACTCATCCTACATCCACCCAAATTATCTTTTTGAAAATCTCTTCACAGACACGAAAACTTTACAGTTTTATTTTTACAGTATTAGCTTATTTACTGTTAATAACAATAACCAAATTGGAAGAAAACTTAATTATAATAATATGTCTAATAGGAGCTTCAGGAAAGGCCTGAATATGGAAAACAAAACAAAAACAATTTACAATTTACTGAAATTTATTTCACTTTTGGACACATATTGTACATGACTTTGTACATGCAATTTGTTGTTTTTGCTGGGCAACTTAAAAAGACAAAGATTTAAGGGTTCTGTTGTCCTCAACATTTTTTCAGACCAGAAAAAAGTTACAGTAGAATAGGGCTTGGGCTGTATATAGTGACCTCTCTGAGAATTTTTTTCACATTTAAGAATGAGCAAAGTCAACAAATCCTGCTTTGTACTTTGTACTCTCATGAGCCTCTCAATTTCTGTTTTACACACACCATACACTTTTGTTAAAAATGGCAATCAGAGGATTTTATAGCTACAGTTCCTATAGCGTCTGTAGCTCTTATTGGACAGGGGACAGTAATCTAACCAGAAAACAATAAAAGGTTTAGGAATAAAGCATACTCATACTTAATGCTTGGCCTCTGGTTCACATAGTCATGGATTGATTTGGGTTAAGTATGAGCTAAATATGTTATATTCTCTAATATACAACCACTGTTCACTTTATTGAGTGTCCGGTAATACTGGGTAGGATCCTTCTTTCTCTTCTTTTTTGTCTATTGTAACAGTCCTAGTTCTGGCATGGATTTCATGGAGCTGGAAACATTGTCTTCGGGTTCTGGTCAGTGCTAACATAATTTAGAGTGTTAATATAATTTGAGGCAGATTGGTTATACATTTAGGTGCTAACATCTCACATCACATCTCTGCTGTGTCTATTTGACTCAAGCATCGACATGTTAAGTGTTTTGAAATGCTTTTCCGATCACTGCAGTTTTAAACTATGGTTAATTAAGTTACCATTCAAGCCTTCATGTCAGCTTGATCCAGTTTCATAATTTTCCTTTGAGCGCATTGAAAAGATGTTTTCTTCTTGTAAACCACCACTCAGCGGATGGCTTTTTTAACCTTTAAAGACTGTTGTCTGTACTGCCACAGTCAAATACACTGGTGTCAGATATTCCCCATTCTGATGTCTGTGAAGATCAATCTTGAACTGTATTTGCATGATTACATGCACTGAGCTTCTACCATATAATTGGCAGATAAGTATAATATAGTTTTTCCTAAGAAAGTGGATGGTGAATGTCACTCACTCACTCACTCACTCACCGTCAATACCGCTTTATTCTGTATTTAGGGTTGCAGAGGGCCTAGAGCCTATCCCAGGAGGCTTAGGGCACGAGGCGTGGTACACCCTGGACAGAGTGCCAATCTATCGCAGGACACACACATACACTCACTCACACACTATGGGCAACTTGGGAATGCCAGTTAGCCTGATCTACAGGTCTTTGGTCTGTGGGAGGAAACCGGAGTACCCAGAGGAAACCCACCAAGCACGGGGAAAATATGCAAACTCCATACACGCAGAGATGGGAATCAAGCCTGGTCGGGAATAGAACCCGGACCCTGGAGGTGCAAGGTGACAGTGTTAACCACTACAGGATGGTGAGTGTATATTTTTCAAATATGATTTTAGGATGTTTTACAAGACAGGGGTGTGTACATGTGAATGACAACTTTACTCCTCTCATCAGTGGAAATTAATCAGTATTTAGCTTATTTACCGTCTGAACACAGTCCTTGTTTTCCACACAAAACAAATAAGGTTGAGCAATAAAGCAGACTCAAAGTTCAATTAATAAGTAAAAGCTCTGTGAGTATTTAACAGCCATTTAACCCATTTATACTTCTGATTCTCCCAGAAGAGACTGTTTTCACTGGAGCTTTGGATGTGCCCCAAAACCATTGTTTTACTGGAAAGATATGTGTGTACATACATACTCACATACAGTACGTACGTACATACAGTGGTGTGAAAAACTATTTGCCCCCTTCCTGATTTCTTATTCTTTTGCATGTTTGTCACACAAAATGTTTCTGATCATCAAACACATTTAACTATTAGTCAAAGATAACACAAGTAAACACAAAATGCAGTTTTTAAATGAGGGGTTTTATTATTTAGTGAGAAGAAAAAATCAAAACCTACATGGCCCTGTGTGAAAAAGTAATTGCCCCCTGAACCTAATAACTGGTTGGGCCACCCTTAGCAGCAATAACTGCAATCAAGCGTTTGCGATAACTTGCAACGAGTCTTTTACAGCGCTCTGGAGGAATTTTGGCCCACTCATCTTTGCAGAATTGTTGTAATTCAGCTTTATTTGAGGGTTTTCTAGCATGAACCGCCTTTTTAAGGTCATGCCACAACATCTCAATAGGATTCAGGTCAGGACTTTGACTAGGCCACTCCAAAGTCTTCATTTTGTTTTTCTTCAGCCATTCCGAGGTGAATTTGCTGGTGTGTTATGGGTCATTGTCCTGCTGCAGCACCGAAGATCGCTTCAGCTTGAGTTGACGAACAGATGGCCGGACATTCTCCTTCAGGATTTTTTGGTAGACAGTAGAATTCATGGTTCCATCTATCACAGCAAGCCTTCCAGGTCCTGAAGCAGCAAAACAACCCCAGACCATCACACTACCACCACCATATTTTACTGTTGGTATGATGTTCTTTTTCTGAAATGCTGTGTTACTTTTACGCCAGATGGAACGGGACACGCACCTTCCAAAAAGTTCAACTTTTGTCTCGTCGGTCCACAAGGAATTTTCCCAAAAGTCTTGGCAATCATTGAGATGTTTTTTAGCAAAATTGAGACGAGCCTTAATGTTCTTTTTGCTTAAAAGTGGTTTGCGCCTTGGAAATCTGCCATGCAGGCCGTTTTTGCCCAGTCTCTTTCTTATGGTGGAGTCGTGAACACTGACCTTAATTGAGGCAAGTGAGGCCTGCAGTTCTTTAGATGTTGTCCTGGGGTCTTTTGTGGCCTTTCGGATGAGTTGTCTCTGCGCTCTTGGGGTAATTTTGGTCGGCCGGTTACTCCTGGGAAGGTTCACCACTGTTCCATGTTTTTGCCATTTGTGGATAATGGCTCTCACTGTGGTTCGCTGGAGTCCCAAAGCTTTAGAAATGGCTTTATAACCTTTACCAGACTGATAGATCTCAATTACTTTTGTTCTCATTTGTTCCTGAATTTCTTTGGATCTTGGCATGATGTCTAGCTTTTGAGGTGCTTTTGGTCTACTTCTCTGTGTCAGGTAGCTCCTATTTAAGTGATTTCTTGATTGAAACAGGTGTGGCAGTAATCAGGCCTGGGGGTGACTACAGAAATTGAACTCAGGTGTGATAAACCACAGTTAAGTTATTTTTTAACAAGGGGGGCAATCACTTTTTCACACAGGGCCATGTAGATTTGGAGTTTTTTTTCTCCCATAATAACGTAAACCTTCATTTAAAAACTGCATTTTGTGTTCAATTATGTTATCTTTGACTAATAGTTAACGGTTTTTGATGAGCAGAAACATTTAAGTGTGACAAACATGCAAAAGAATAAGAAATCAGGAAGGGGGCAAATAGTTATTCACACCACTGTACATACATACTGTATATACACTGCCTGGGCAAAAAAAGTTGCACACACTAAGATTCTCTTCAATGGCTCATAGTTGTGATCATAGCACACAATATTGTGTGAAATTTGGAGCAACATATGCTGCCATGCAAACAAACAACGCCAAACCTCATTTTGCTCGGATTACACATGCATGGCTACTAAACACAAAGTACAGGTGCTAGACTGGCCTGCCTGCTCCAGTTGAGAATGTGTGGTGCATTATGAAGTGCAATATATGGCAAATAAGACTCCATACAATTTGTACAGATGAAGACCTGCATAACAGAAGAACGGGAGGAAACTGTTCTGTGCCCAAATGCTTAAAAAGTGTCATTAATAAGAATGGCATTGGTAAACAGTCACAACAGTTCCACCTTTCCTCAAGGATGTTTTAGCCACTAGATTTGTGCATATTTTCAACAAAAAATTTGAATGTGCAGGGCAAATCATCAAATAATTAGTTATTTATAATTATATAGTATAATATACAGTATGATGAAGAGACTTAACAGATGACTCCTTTTTGATTTTATTGCCAATTCTCTTAGTGTCGCCACTGTTTTAGACCTTTGGTTGTATTTGAATGTAATACATTTCTATCTGTGTATCATTATAAACATCAGACATGCCACAAAGCAGCTTTATCGAAAACTGGATGTAGCTTTAGATCTTTAATTAGCAAGTCTGAAATGACAGTAGTGATCATTCCACTGCAGCGTAAACAACTTGCCAGTAATAAATGCCAACAGCTGGCAAGAAATAAAAAAATTATCCATAAATTTGCATCCACACACTGAACAACAGCATTGAACTTTAAAAGATACAACAACTTTGTCATGCACACTCAATCTGCGACCGGCACTAGGACCCGGAAGTAATGCGGTCGCGAACCAGGAAGTATAAGAGGAGTAAAAACCACGGTACAACGCTCAGTCATTGAGTTTGCCCATGTTGGTTCAGACTGTTCGTCCACCATTTCGTGAGTACTCACTTTCTTGGGTTTTGCTTTCTGATTTGAGTGTGTGTTTATAGGATGCGGGTTAAATTTGTGTTTTTCCCTTGCTCCTGTTCTGTGAGAGTCCTTGGACTAATTCGCATGGTTATCCTGCCTACTCAAATTCAAATTTTATTGGTCACATACACAATCATACACAGTATAACATGCAGTGAAATGCTTTATACGACCGCCAGTGACCTTAAAAAAAGAAAATAAAAGCTTGTACGTAAAATAAATAATCAATAAAAAGGAAATACTAAAGAAATAATTTTAACTAGTAAAATTAACTGTGCATAAGGGCATAATAAAATATTGCAAAAATACAGAAATATAGGATTAAAGTGACAGTGGTTGTGCAAATATGCATGAAGGTGACATGTGCAATTGTCCAGATGTATGAGTGTTTAGTGCATGAATGTGTCCATGATTGTCCAGTCAGTGTTGTGAGCTTAAAAGATGTTATTTGTCCTGTGTGGAGGTGTGATTGTGTGATTGAGAGACCTTATCGCCTGCGGGAAGAAGCTCCTCCTCAGTCTCTCTGTGTTGGCCTTTAGGGAGCGGAATCGCTTCCCAGACCGCAACAAAGAGAACAGTCCATTACTGGGGTGACTGAGGTCCTTCATGATCTTCCTGGCCTTAGTCCAGCACCGCTTGCTGTAGATGGAGTGTAGGTCAGGGAGCTCAGTGCGGATGATGCGCTCGGCTGATCGCACCACCCTCTGTAGAGCTCGTCTGTCCTGCATGGTGCTGTTCCCGAACCAGGTCGAGATGTTTCCCGTCAGGATGCTCTCTATGGTGCAGGAGTAGAAGTTCCTGAGCACCTTGGAGGGCAGTCTAAATTCTCTCAAGCGTCTGAGGTGGTAGAGACGCTGCCGGGCTTTTTTCACCACGGTGTTGATGTGACAGGACCATGACAGGTCCTGCGTGATGTGAACACCGAGGTATCTGAAGCTGTCCACTCTCTCCACTGGGCTCCTGTTGATGACGGGGGTCTGGTAGTTCCTCTCCTGCTTTGTACTAAAGTCCACTATCAGCTCCTTTGTCTTACTGACGTTCAGGAGGAGATTGTTCCTCTGGCACCAGTTCTCCAGATTTCCAATCTCCTCTAGGTAGTCCGACTCATCATTGTTGGTGATCAGTCCGACCACGACGGTGTCGTCAGCAAACTTAATGATGGAGGTGGAGTTGGTAGTGGCCACGCAGTCGTGGGTGTACAAAGAGTACAGCAGGGGGCTCAGAACACAACCCTGGGGGGCTCCAGTGCTGAGAGTGAGTGTAGCTGAGACATGTCCGCCCATTCTTACTGCCTGTGGTCTGCCAGTCAGAAAATTGGAGATCCACTGACATATAGATGAGCTCAGTCCCAGGTGCTCCAGCTTGGTGGTGAGTGTGGAGGGAATTATTGTGTTAAAAGCAGAGCTGTAGTCGATGAAGGGCATTTTAACATAATTCCCTTTCCTAGTGTCCAGGTGAGTGAGTGATGTGTGGAGGAGATGAGAGATTGCATCGTCTGTGGAGCGATTCTGACGGTATGTAAACTGTAGTGGGTCCAGTGTGTCGGGTAGTGAAGAAATGATGAAGTCTCTGATAAGGCGTTCAAAGCACTTCATCACTACTGAGGTGAGGGCTACAGGGCGATAGTCATTGAGAGAAGCAGGATGTGGTTTCTTTGGAACAGGAACAATGATGGACTCTTTGAAGCATGTGGGGATCACCGACTGAGATAAAGAGATGTTGAATATCTCAGTGAACACAGGTGCTAGCTGGTCTGCGCAGGCTCTGAGGATACGGCCTGAGATGCCGTCTGGTCCTGCTGCTTTCCTGGTGTTCACTCTCTTGAAGGCTCTCCTCACGTCGTGCTCGGAGATGATGAGCGCGTTCCCGGTGCTGGCTGTGTCTTCCTGTCTGCAGCCGTTAGCGCCGCTAGCATTAGCGCCGTTAGCATTAGCGCCGTTAGCATTAGCATTGCTAGCGTCTTTAGCTGCAGCCTCGAAGCGAGCGTAAAATGTGTTGAGCTCGTCTGCCAGAGTCGCGTCCGCGTTCGTCATACCGGATGCTGGTGCTTTATAATCCGTTATTGTTCTCAGTCCCTGCCACAGGCTCCTAGAGTCACTCTGTTGAAGCTGTGACTCTAGTTTTCTCCCGTAGCGCTGCTTCGCCTCTTTCACCGCCTTCCGGACGTTATATGACGCAGCCTTGTACGGTTCCATGTCCCCCGACGCAAGTCCCGTGTTGTAGGCAGCGGTGCGAGATCTCAGAGCGTCGCGGATGGTTTTATCCACCCACGGCTTCTGGTTGGGAAATGTTCTGATAGTCTTTTTCTCTACCGTATCGTCTGCCAGCTTTTCTATAAATCCCACAACCGCTTCCGTAAACACGCTGACGTCATCATCGGAGCTGTTTCTGAACATGTCCCAGTCTGCGTCATCGAGTGCGTCCTGTAACGCGGCCACCAATTGGTCCGTCCAGCGCGCGACCTCCCTCTGAACCGGAACTTCCTGTTTCAGCCTTTGTTTATATTTTGGCATGAGGAAGATGGCGGCATGGTCGGATTTACCAAACGCTGGACGAGATTGTGCCTTGTAACCGTCTTTGACCGTGGTATAACAATGGTCCAGTGTCCTTTCGCCCCTGGTGGGGCAGGTGATGTGCTGATAAAAGTTCGGCACTGCGCGTTTGAGCTTGGCACTATTAAAAATCCCCCGCCACAATGAGCGCAGCGTCCCGGTGTTGTGTCTGGTGCTGTGTGAGCGCCTCATGCAGCTCGCATACGGCCTTGTCTGTGTCTGCTTGTGGAGGAATGTAAACGGCACTGATTATGACCGATGTGAACTCCCGTGGAAGATAAAATGGACGACACATGATGGACAGTAGTTCCAGGTTTGGTGTGCAGGAGCGTGTAAGAGGAACAACGCTCGCGCTGTTGCACCAGCTGTTGTTCACCATTAAGCACACGCCGCCTCCTCTTGACTTCCCCGAGTCCCGCGTCCTGTCCATGCGGTGAACCGAGAAGAACTCGGCTGGTTGTATGGCGTGGTCTGGCACCGCTGGGTTCAGCCATGTCTCGGTGAAGCAGAGGAGATTGCAGTCTCTCTGGAACTTTATCCTGGCCCTGAGGTCATCAAGTTTGTTCTCCGTGGAGACGTTGGCGAGCAGGATACTAGGCAGAGGTGTGCGGTGTGCACGGGCCCTGAGCCGGTTCCTCACGCCAGCTCGTCTGCCTCGAGGCCTCCGCTTCACGTCGCGTCCATTGTTCTCCCTCAGGATCTCACTCGGCCAGCTCGGATCCGGAGTTAAAACCGTCGAATTGTGAGTACATTGTATACCAATAGAAACAAGAGTGTCAATGGTGGTGATTTTGCCCATTTTAAAACACTGAAAACTAACTTAAAGAACAAAAACAAAGAAAAGGTGGTCGGAGCAGTCGTGACGGCAGCCGACCTCACCGGCGCCATCTTGGAATCTACTCGCTTGCTTTCCGCGTTTGGGTTTACCATCCACGCTACAAAGGGCTAGCCGCTAAAGCTACGTCTTCTGGTCACTCCAGGTTAGTTCACTGACAGAATGACTGAGCCTTCCGCGGTGAACCCAGCGGATCATGCGCGCCTCTGCGATGTGGTGGACCAGGATGCCATGGTTTGGATAAGGTA
This sequence comes from Channallabes apus, assembly GCA_030522415.1. Lineage (NCBI taxonomy): Eukaryota > Metazoa > Chordata > Actinopteri > Siluriformes > Clariidae > Channallabes > Channallabes apus. Next base: position 16,443,267 of record CM060126.1, on the reverse strand, counting down.
ACCAGAGAGATCGCTACTCTGCGCCAGAGCGTCCAAGACGTCGCGACCTTACGCCGCGAGGTTGCGGAGCTCAGGTGGGAGAACGCGGATCTCCGCACGGCTGTTGCTAGCGCGTCTAATTTTCAAATTTACTACTGGGCTGCACATATTCAAAAATTTTATTTTTGTATAAACTCATCTGAATCCCCATGGTGCAAATTACTGTAGAGTTACTGTCTTGTAAACCATCCTGTATATTAGCTCTACTTTGCACTTCATTTCCAATCATCAAGATTTGGTATCAGATAGCACTTTAATGGCACTTTAAATTTGGACCTGCGTCAGCAATGGGTCCATTGTAGGGATGTAACGGTATCAAAACTTCATGGTATGGTAATACCTCGGTATGAATGGGACAGGACAGTTTTTATTGAATCATTTACAGGAAAAACTAAACTAATGAAGAGACTCGAAAAAGGTGCCAGAAGTGTTTATTAAACAGCATACATGAACACTGAACATATCAATGGCATACAAATTAGCCATCTATTTGTAAACTTTGAAACAGAAACTTAAATTTTTCAATTTTAATAACAAAAAATTATTAAACCATATGAAAAAATTAAGTTTCAATTTAGTATTTTTGAAAAAAATAAAAATAGCAGCCTACTTATTGCAGCTGGCCCATGTGCTGAATGAGTATTTGAGAACACTCAACTCATTCACTCACTTATTCAGACAGAAACAGGATTTTTTTTTTCCTTTCCCGTTTCTTGTCAGAGAGAAACCGAAATGACTCGATAAAACTATAGGTCTTCTGAGGAAAGTTTGATCAGGCGAATGTAGCAAACGGGCGGTAGTGGGAACTACAATTCCCATCAGCCCAGGCGTGACCATCATCCTTTGCGGTCTGTTGTCACTACAGATCCAGTAATGCGGAAGTGGCGGGTGCTGCTATTAGCGGCAAAGGAAAAGAGATGGAAAGAGTAATTAATCATTACGGAGTAAGCGGGTTTTAAATCGGATGTGCGCATTACTGGATCTGTAGCGACAACAGACAGCAAAGGATGATGGTCACGCCTGGGCTGATGGGAATTGTAGTTTCCGCTATCTTCCATTCGTTCCATTCGCCTGAGCAAACTTTTCTCAGAAGACCTATCAATTTACCGTCATGCGACCATGGTATTATCGAAATAAAGTGTTATTGCGGTACGACGGTATTTACAATACGTTACATCCCTAGTCCATTGCATAAAAATCATTTGTTTCCCCCGTCACTTTTAGATTCAGCATTTTTATCATGGCACAACAAAGGCATCACAGATTTTTATCATTTGTATGAAGATTGTCATGATTCTTCCGGGTTCTGTGTGTGCGCAGCATGAACGCAGAGGCGAGCTGATGGTTAAATAAAGTCTTTTATTTAAATAACAAAAGAACATAAGCAAAACCAACACAAACCTAATGATATCAACAAAAGCTAGACGCCTGACTGAAGTTCAGTCAGGCTATTTATAATAAAGTAAACATAATTAAACATAATTATCTTCCCTCGGTTCAGGTGAGCTTCTACCTCACCCTCACCTGACCGAGGTGAAAACTGGGAACTGAAGTACAAACTAAACTACAACTAAAACAAACAAACGGGCGTTTTGGCGCCCTCTAGGGGTTAACCCTTACAAAGATGGAGTATTTAAAAGTTTTCTAGTCTGTCCTCGGAGTATGAGCTGCCTGCAGCTCATTTCTTTCGTTACCTGCAAGTTCGCAACTTTGTATCCAAGCGCTTTCCTAATTTTCGTTCTATACCTCCCAAGCAGCCCTGGGAAAATCTGATCACATTTAATCCATATCAGCGCGGTGTGATATCAAGAATATATAATTTTATTTTATTTTTTGGTGATTGTAAAATCGCTAAAACCAGAGCTGCCTGGGAAAATGAACTGGGATTGCAGTTGAGTGAAGAATGTTGGGAGAGAGCCATAGAAAGGATACGCTCCAGCTCTTATCTCAGTTTAAGGTTTTGCACATTATTCCAAATCAAGGCTAGCTAAAATATTTCCTGATGTTGAGGATAGATGAGACAGGTGCCATGCTTCTCCCTGTAACTTAAGTAATATGTTCTTTTTGTGCCCAAACCTGCACAACTTTTGGACAGGTTTTTTAAATCTCATGTCCACTATACTTGGGGTACAGTTGAAGCCATGTCCATTAACTGCTATATTTGGCATTACAGATGTTTCAGTTCAATTAAGTCCTACATATAAATATGCCGTCGCCTTCTCATCTTTGTTGGCAAGATGTACAATACGTTTACACTGGAAGTCCGTTAATTGTCCCTCAATCTCTCAGTGGATTAAAGATTTTTTTTTTCTTAAGATAGAAAAGATAAAATGTACACTGAGAGGCTCTAATAATATGTTTTTTCACAAATGGCAATCATTTATTGCTTATTTTGCAAGCTTACAGGTACTGCCTGAATGATTATCTGGACTGGGTCAAGCATCGGAGTTTATGTATGACCAATCTAATTCACACAGATTAGTTTGAGCCAAAGGATGCTAGGGTGTGTGTGTGTGTGTGTGTGTGTGTGTGTGTGTGTGTGTGTGTGTGTGTGTGTGTGTTTTAGGGTATGTACGGGGTGGGTAGGGAGTTCATTTATCTTTTCATCTAATAATAATAATACATTTAATTATTTGCTTTTGATATGTTTACACTGCGTTCCAAATTATTACGAAATTGATATCTTTCTCTGATTTTCATAATTAGTAAATGCAAATGACACTCAGTATAATTTTCTAGTCATCAACTATTAGGGTATAATTAGAATTTTATTGAACAAACCTCCTAATGATAACAATATTTATAAAAAAAAAAAAAAAAAAAAAAAAAAAATGAAGACGCACTGTTCCAAATTATTATGCACAACAGAGTTAAAACATTTTATAGGTCGTAAAAAGAACTGAAAATAGGCTTTTGTTGAATTTGCAGCATTATGAGTTCATATTTACTGAAATCAAAAACTATTTCAATCAAAAACATCCTAACAGGGCATGTTACATCTTAACATAGGACCCCTTCTTTGATATCACCTTCACAATTCCTGCATCCATTGAACTTGTGAGTTTTTGGACAGTTTCTGCTTGAATTTCTTTGCGGGATGTCAGAATAGCCTCCCAGAGCCGCTGTTTTGAATCAAACTGCCTCCCACCCTCATAGGTTCTCAATGGGGTTGAGGTCAGAGGAAGATGGTGGCCACACCATGAGTTTCTCATCTTTTATGCCCAGAGCAGCCAATGACACAGAGGTTTTCTTTGCAGCATGAAATGGTGCATTGTCGTGCATGAAGATGATTTGTTACGGAAGGCACGATTCTTCTTTTTGTACCATGGAAGAAAGTGGTCAGTCAATATACTTTGCAGAGGTCATTTTCACACCTTCAGGGAGCCTACAGGGGCCTACTAGCTCTCTCCCCATGATTCTGGCCCAAAACATGACTCTGGCACCTCCTTGTTGACGTCGCAGCCTTGTTGGGACATGGTGGCCACCCACCAACCATCCACTACTCCATCCATCTGGACCATCCAGGGTTGCACGACACTCATCAGTCAACAAGACTGTTTAAAAACTTGTCTTCATGTATGCCAGGGCCCACTGCAACCGTTTCTGCTTGTGAGCATTGATTAGGGGTGGCCGAATAGTAGGTTTATGCACAACTGCAAGCCTCTCAAGGAACCACCTTGAGGTTCGCGGGACTCCAGAGGCACCAGCAGCTTCATTTTTTATATCTTATCTTATATCTTCATATTTGCTGCTTTGTAATGGCATTTCAGCAGCTGCTCTCACTAGATTTACTAGGCCTGCGCAAATTTGCGTAAATTCCCTGGACCTCACACCTACTAGCACCCCTGCTGAGTTTTTTAACATGCCATCAGCTCCATTGTTCTATTGCTTTTGTTCTGAAAACACACCCATTACCTGTGAGGCCTGGTACATTGTATGGTCACAATACTGTATATGGATACACAAGTCTGTTTTATTGACTTTACAGCGTTTTCAGACCCAGTGTCCATCGTCCCTGCATTTGGCACAGGTGAATTTCTGACATGTTGTACAGGTAAACCTGCTGCAATTCCTGTTGCAGCTCTCTTGCACCTGGCACTGTGTTGTCTGTACAGTCTCTGGCACAGAAGTTGCAACAGCTTCAACAGCCTGCCTCTGTGCCAATGTTTCCTTGTGCTGCATGAATCGGCAATGGAGTTCCTTAGCTAGAAGACTCAGAAACAATCTTCTTTTGCCTGTCCACCCTGTACATGCCTTGTACAAAATGTAGGCATTCACCACACCGTAAAAGCCGAGAGAGAGAGAGTCATGAGTATACTGTATGTGCTTTTTTCCAATAGGCCTGTATAGTACACATCAGAAAACATTGTAGCACTGGTGTAAAATTATACACACATTCACATACCTTCATGTGGTTATAGTCTGTTATCGTGTTGGGTTTCCTCTTTCTGCCGTCACTGATCGTCACGTCTTGGTGCATGGAACTTAAAACACACACAGTCTTGTTTTTTAGGTGCATAAATTGTCAAGGAGACACTGCCACTTCTGAACACTGAAATGGAGAATACCTCTCGCTGTGCAATGTCTTTTTCAAGTTGAGGAAGTTCACGTCAGACTTTTTCAACCATGCCCAAGAGCATTGTTTTGCGCCGCAGCAGTCTGTGGACAGTGACGTAAATAAATTGTCCATCGTGACATTTCTCCCATCATCCACAAATGGCTCCATCAGATTCATGACCACGTTCTCTGCTAGCTTCGCTCCCTTCTGATGACTGGGGTCCTTTCCCAAGAAAGGAGATGCATTGGAGACATATTTGGTCTCCAAATCCGTGGCCATCCAGAACTTGATCCCAAATTTGTCTGGCTTGGTTGCGATATACTGTGTGAATGGACAACGAACCTTGGTAAGAAACAGTTCTTGTTGAAGCGTGTCCAGATGTCGGAAATTGTCGGAAATTGCAGCAAATTGCAGTCTGTTTTCACCCGTTCTGCCCGCATGTCCTTGTCATCAAATCGAAGGTGTTGCATAATCGAAATGAATCTATCTTGGGGCATTGTCTCTTTGATTACTGGCACCAGAAAGTTTTCTGACCAGCAATCCACAATGGCACCAACGGGATACTTGATTGCTCTTACAAACAGAATTGAAATGAATGCCATCAGTTCATCTAATGCCAAATTCCAGCCCGGCTCTGTTCTGCGGTGTTGATGGACTGTACACTCCCTGATGGTCTGCAGCATTCCCACAGATTTGCTACTGCACTGGGCACTTCAATGTCCTCCTCTACCCACACAGTGCCGTCTGTTGCCATCTGACTCAGACAGGGCTTCCCAGTACCACGGTGCATCTTCCGTGGAGGCATGTTGGGTTCTTGTTCCATCTCTTTTTCGGATTCTTCTGAGGAGGTATCAGTGGCCCGTATGGGAGAAAATGTATTTGATTTTATGTGATTTTACTTATACTTTACTTACTTTTAAGAAATAAAAGGTACCCCATTTGCACTGTAAAAAACGAATACTGAAAAAAGTTGTTGGAAAAAAGAAATATATGTTGGGCTATTATAATGCTGGTGTCAAAGAAGAAAAATATGCTTTCTCAATGATTGTATAAATTTCATTACTCAACTACGAAAGTTTAATCAAGGCAACGAGTATAACTGTGTTCATGAAACATTTAACTGCGCACAAATAATTCTATGTTGGACGAACAAGAGAGACCTCTGCGCATGCGCAAAAGCATTCTTCCAGAATTTTCGAACAACCCGCTAGTACTTCATGGAAACTAACTGTCCTCGGTTTGCAAAGTAATCAGCAATTTTAGCTTTATAACATATATATTATCGATCAGCAAGCTTTAGAACATTATATTTTCGACTGTTTATTTATATAATTATATAATTTGGAGTGTTTTAGTTATCTGACAATGCACTCGTTTCAGCTCCTAACGCATTTTTTTTTTCAGATAGTATGTAGATTGACATTAATGTTAATCTATGAAACCGCTAACGTTTACTTACGTTAAATGCATTTTAATCATTTGAATGACTGATAATTTCAAAGGCAATTTGAAAAAGACGGCGCGTTAGTGCGCCACTGAGGGAGCTTAATGTCCTCACTCCTTCATGATTCATTAACCTTATATTGTCTGAAAACGGTTATAATGGCTAAACGGACATTTTTTGTCTAGCTTTTTTTTTTATTATTATTGGCACAATTCACTATGGTTGCGGTTGTGAACTACAAACGGTTACTTAATCAGTTATTAATTTTTTTTTTTTTTGTATTTCAGATATTGGGGAGAATATCTGGGAAACAGTGCTCACTGCATCTGCAAACAATCTTGGAGCTTTGCAAAATTATTTCACAGCATTTTTTTTTTTAATGTTAAACCATTTCTGAGTTAAAGCAAATATTTTATTTTCAAATAAGCCACTGCACCTTTTTTACTGAGAAATATCAGTATGTTTTGTTTTACAAAGCAGAAGTCTATTTATCCAGTATACTGTTTTGACTGAGTGTGATATTAGTAAGCTTTGTAACATGAATGTTAAGGGCACTGTTTCATTCTTGCATTTTGAAATGTTATTTGCATATTTTGTTATAACAATGCAGCAATTGTATATTTGTTGAAATAGAGTAGCTGGATTGCACTTTATCAATGTTTATAGTTTTTAACAGTGTTTAAAGTTTACATTTAAAAAATTATTAAAATTTAGAGGAATGTATCATGTTATTTGAAATGCGGCTACAGTGAAAAACTTACCCAAGTAAACTTTAAGATGTTAATTTCCAATTGAAAATTTACCTTTCAGTCAACTTGGAACATTTAATTGACACAACATTATATTTCAATTTGAGACTGCTTGTTGGCCGAACTAGGCATGTTTATTCAGCATAGAACATTTAATTGACAGAATGTTTTATTTCAATTTGTGTGTACAGTTAGAGGTACAGTGGGAGCCACGTCAAACAGCCGCCTGGAGCATGACTGCTCCGTGGCAGTTCCATGAAGGGTTAATGCAGGCTTCGTGCATGGAATGTGATCCCCCGCGATGACGCAGTTAACGATGCCCCGCCCCATAAACGCCCCCATGCGCTTTCTAAAAAGATGGTTGCAATGCCGTATAATTCCGCCAGATGGAGCATTGACTGGCACAGTTAACTGCAGTGTCCAGGAAGCCCAATACCGTATCTTTAATATACAGACAGTTCTTGCATTGTCAACATAGTTTCATAAATAGATGAAAAAACAACAACAACAAACCGATTAATAAAACAGATTTGTTAAATCACTCAATACACAACCCATGATGATTATGCTATTTATTATTTAATAATGAATTAATAAAATTAGTTAGTGAAATATTTTTTAAGACATCCTGAAATGATCCTTAAAGACAAGGTAGCGGCTGTAATTTGTCTATACCGATCATTGTAGGTACGGAATAAAAACGCAGGCTATGTACAGTATTTTATATTACTGTGTATTTTACCTCGTTCCATTTAATATACTGATAGATAATATTTTGCTGCAAAGTAAAGCTCAAAATGTAACGTCTGCTTGGGTTTGTTTTCGTTATATTTTTGATGATGTTTTCGCTGATTTTTTTTTCACTGATAGTCTACAAGTGGCATAAGAAAGCCAATTAATGGCGCATGCAACCTGGAATAAATATCTGCCCATATGGATCAGTATTTCTTTAGTCATTTAATCATGCATAATGCTCCCCCGTCAAAAGATCTGATGGGGCATTAATCACTTATCACAACTGTGAATGGATGAAGCAGCAGAGACACATTAAATCCCCATAAACACTTGGAAACAATAGTAAAAAAGTTCCAGAGGGTTAGCGCCTGTTATACTAATGTATTTTTACTGATTTTTTTTTTTACTGCTTATATTTCGTTGGTTTTTACGCAATTTCATGTGTGTGTGTGTGCGCACGAGAGAGAGCAAGATCCTCTGACAAGAGCAAATTCCGTGTGGCTCCCGTGGCGCAATCGGTTAGCGCGTGACACTTATAAAGCGGTCCAGGTGAAGCAGTGCCGAGTTTGAGTCTCACCTAAAGCATTTTACTGCATATCGCGCTGTGTATGTGACAAATCAAATTTTACTTTGAAAGTAAAGCTTAAAATGTAACTTCTGCTTTGGTTTGTTTTCGTTATATTTTTGATGTTTTCGCTGAAAGTCAAATTGGCATAACAAATTGATTAATGGCGCATAATATCTGGAACAAATATCTGTCCATACGGATCAGTGTGTCTTTAGTCATTTAACCAGCATAACGTCCCACATTAAAGATCTGATGGGGCACAAATCACTTATCACAACGGTGTATAGATGCAGCAGCAGAGACAGATTTAATCCCCATAAACATTCACACTTGAAAACAAAACTAGTGTGAAAGTAAACAGTTCTAGAGTGTTAGTGCCTGTTATCACAGGACAGGAATCACCTACAGGATACTACTGTATTTTACTGCTCATATTTTTTACCCTAGTTTCATTTGGTTTTACGCGATTTCATGTATTATTTGTGTGTGTCTGTGTGTGTGTGTGTGTGTGTGTGTGTGAGTGCGAGAGATAGCGTGAGAGCGCGTGCGCGAGAGAGGGCTTACATGGTGATTTGTCCAAGGTTACTAAAACCTGGCTTACTACCTATAAACAATATTTCAATTTAACTCATGGGTCTCAATCACAGATGACACGACAAATTATATACTCTGAAACGTTCATTTGAACATTTAAAAATATATACAAAAACACGAATACTAATGTTATCATGGTGTAAATTATTAACATTAGGTTAGGTCCTGCCCTTAATTAATTCATATTATAATTACTTTTACATAGTATAGTTACTGGACTGACATGACCAAAAACTAGCTATTTCATTTAGCCTTTCTAAAATCAACCCATCTATCATTTATAATCAGAAAACATAAAACATATTATGATCTGTTCAATAGCCCATCTGTTTTAATTTAGTTTGTATTTTTTATCATTCATAAGACAACCTTTCAGTTTTGTAAATATTTTAGTTATAGTGTGTTAAGTCTTACTTTAGGTTAAACGTTTTTGAGAATTTGACCATCCAGCTTAGATAAATATTATGTCATTGATAAAATCTGGATTAAGGATATTTTATTATATATATATTTATTTTTTAGTTTCCCCCTGAGGGATTGCCACCTTATTGTGGTCAGGGGGTTTGCGTGCCTCAAAACAATTCAGCAAATACAATACTGTTACTATACAGTAAGGCCAGGTAAAAACAGTGCTTGAACATGATGCGCCCCTCCCCCCACCCCGTGTTGTCTGGTCTAGAACGGCGCTGCCTCTGACCGTCTTTTGTCTTGTAAATGAGTATTCTCACTCACCTTCCAATCCCTCCAGCGCACACACTGTTTGTACTGTAAACTGTAACTGTGTTTGCTAGGGCACTTGGTTATACACAGTACTTTAATGTATGGAACACTTACTTAACTTACTGGTTTGGTTTAAACATCGCTTATTACCTTATTCAGCAAAATAAATTCATTATTAACGTATTGAAGTATTTTAGTTAAGGACAAAAACTGTGCTTGTGTTTAGAACTGCTGAACAGCCGAAAACACACACACACCCATCCCCCCGCCAAAAACAGACACACACAGAGCAATTAACACCATGTCCTACTCAGGAGCGGAAGGTGAGAAACCGCAATGGAGAATACCAAGTTTGTCGTTGCTCTTTTGGAGTTCTTAAAACCCAAAACATTTATTTATACTGAGAAAAAATTATTATGGGTCACATAATCACAAACACAAATACATATAATCAAGTGTTTAACTGGTTTCATTTGTTTCTATGATCAATAATTATTATTATTATTTTCAGCCCAACTCTTTGACTATTTAAAACAAAGTTGTGTCCCATTTTTTGCCCATTGAAGTTGTTGGTTCAACTAAACAATTTTTAAATACCCAAACAATCCCCCAAAATTAAAACACGCAAACATGACTTTATCAATTCAATTTATTCTTCCAAAACTAGTCAAAGTTAAAACAGTAATTTATATAAAACAGATGAATACATGTTGTCTTTTTGCTTAAAGTTCATTAAACTACCCGGATACACCAGCTGCTTATAAGTCTCTATCTATAGTCCTTTTACATTAAAATATTAATTTTTCAAATATCAAAACTATTAAACATGGAACAGTTCAAGTCTTTGTTTCCCCCAAAGTACTGTATCAGACATTTTGCAGTTCTATGTTCAGAATATACAGTAGACCTGATCAAACATCATTCTAAAGCTGTCGGACTGTGACGTCATCCCTCCTACAGCTCCCTCAACAGCTTGTTCAGGCTCCTCCAGTCCTGTAGCTCCAAAAGTCCAGCCGTCAGCCGTCTGACCCCCCAATCCTCCACAGCGGAGCTCTGCTTAAAGACAACAGGAGAATTTAGTCAAGACAAAGATAAATAAACTTTACAGAACATATAGTTCTAATAAAAATAAAATATATTAATAAACCTATTTACCACAGAGTGTGTAAAATACTGTTTTGGGGATTCTGTAATGTAAATAATCTGCCTGTGCTAATGTTAACCAGTGAACAGTGCTAGTGTTAACCAGTGAACAGTGCTAGTGTTAACCAGTGAACAGTGCTAGTGTTAACCAGTGAACAGTGTTAACCAGTGAACAGTGCTAGTGTTAACCAGTGACTGTCTGTATTATCGTCTGCATTAAATTAACCGGGAATTTACTTAATGCGCTTCTCATACAAATAAGTTAAGCGATATAACACTCGTATATGAGCATTAGTTCATCTCTGAAGCCAAACTATAACTTACTGAAGCCCCTCACACACACACACCTCCCCCCTCCTCCTCCTCCACTGATAAACACTTCAGTGTTGTTATTCAGCTCTTTAACTAAGCGCTCGCGCTACCGCGGAAAGTTCCGGACAAAGTGTATAAAATATAAACCGGGTTATGAGCGTTACTATCTCCTGTACAGCTCCCCTCAGTCTGTGTCCCTCATCAACTGCATCACATTATATTACAGTCACAGAAATAACCTGCAGATTACCTCTTAACCAGAGAATAAATAAGCGCTGAATTTATCCAGACAGACAACACGCGGTGAGATTCTCTCAGTATTTACAGAGAACACAAACACTCTTCATCGGGTAGTGCAGCTCTTGTAATAGGGACATTAATAGTATTGTTGAAGCTTGAGCATGTTTTTGAGTTAAAGTGGAGTGACATTGTGAGTGTGTGACACTGACAGTAAGCTGTAATATTAACTCCAGACTTGGTAAACAGATCATTAAGTTCTCTAAAGTCACATCTGACCGCTGCTGGTGCTGCCAGTGATATTTAAAACAGCCAATAAAAAACTAAACTGGGAAATAAACTGTAAACTACCCCAAACACATTTTATAAAATAAAACATCACTTACCACGAATAGTCCGTTAAGCCGCCATCTTCATCTCTGTAGTTTGGCAGCGTCAGTTCGGCGGGGGTGGAGGCGGGTTGTTAAAATCACGTGATTGCAACTCAGCGCAGCTGGCTTGTTTTAACGTGTTATTGAGAACGAAGCGCCATCTAGTGGTGGCACCAGGTAAATGAATAAATAGGGCTTGAATGGGCGTGTTTACTGTGAAATCTTGACACGCCTTTCGGCCAGAAAAGGGAGGGGGGACTACGGCGTGCAAAGGCCATTCACACGCCATTCACACTTCAGCCACCCTGTCGCGGCTATTTGGCGTGGCTCCCACTGTAATCAGCACAGCAAAAACAAAATAGTTTACACAACTTAAATTGAGCCAACTAAAATTTTTATGATTTTTAGCTTATCTTGCAAAAGCTGCCTGTTTCTGAATGTTCATCTTGAATCATGGTCTTATTCTCTCTTCTTGTCTTAGTGCAGGTTTATATTTTAAGTAGCAACAGGTCACTAGAAATTTTTTAGTTGGAGTAGCAAGAAGTTTTTTACAGTGTGGAAATAAATCAGAGGTATGCGTGCGAAGCTGGACATAGGCCTGAGAATATGCTTGCACAAGAAATTCGATATATACGTTGAGGCCCCCTAGAACGGAGAAGCCTAACAAGGCCCAGATGTTTAGAATGACATCATTACGTGTAGAATGTACTCCATTGTCCAGGGTGGCTATATAATGGGGGAGCATGCAAGAGATCGGGGTGATCCTGGCAGCCTCTCCCGGCCGTTATTGCATGATAAATAAAGGTCGTTATCTTCTGAAACCAAAGCCTGAGTCTTCAATTAATTTCCACGACACTGACTGAAGCCTTCTGCAAGAGAAGAGCCACCCACCTACAACCGCATCACCCATACGAACTGGCGATAGAACTTCAGCCAGGTTCTGTTCCCCCCCGTGGCCACCTTTACTCCCAATCGGCCGCAGCTCAATCTATGTGTTCATCCATGTGTTATGTATTTACAGCTTCACTCGAGTCAGAAGCACGGAGGGCTTCTTTCATTTTTCCTCCCCCCAAAATCCTTGCCAACAGCGTTTCATATCTACCACCGATAAAAGCTTGCCTGAGGTCTCCTCTCTAAGACCTTAGCCCATTTCCTTGCACCCTCGTGAATGTTCAGGAGGCGGTTGACAAGTCCCTCGAGATCTTGAGTTGCCCATGGTACATATTGTCCCCGTGCACCTTTAATTAAAATGGGGAATTGTGGAGCTAGGTGTCTAAGTTCGCCAGTGTTCCTTCCCTGTCCCCAACTGCCCATGTTAAATGACAGATCCTCCTCACCCTCATCTTTTCTACCGCACAACGGTCCATGTCCAGTCCTTAATGTTGTATCTATCTGACTTCTTACTGGTGTTTTAGCACTCCTGTCTATCCTCTCTCCACTTGCGTGCACCTCTTCCTGTTACTCTATCTTATCTTCCTTCCCATACAATCTTTTTACTCTCTGTAGATCTGCCCTTACTTCCTTGTAACAATCTAATGGTGTGCTTTGTTCTCTATCCATTTTCCTATCCTGCCTCTTTCTTAACTTCACACCCGACTCTCCGTAGTCTTCTTCTAAGTCTACGGACCTTCCAATTTCATCTCACCAGAAACTTCCACCATGCCCTTAAGCATCGGAAATTGACCTTCAGTCTGCACATATGGGGGAGGTGTAACTAACGCTACTATGGGCCTCACTTCCTGATTTTTTAGACTTTTTTCTTACTTGCTTTTTCTGTCTTACCAATTCCTCCCCTTCTTGCTTAAACAAAGCAAGGACCTCTCTTTCCTGCTGTCTTTTTAACTCTCTGGACACGCTTTCTCTCTCTTGCCGCCGTTTTGTAATGTTTTTTTATCAAGATGTCCATCTCAGAACACAGTGCTAAATCAAATGTCCCCTCCTTTGGCCATTTTGTAATCATATCTTTAGTTCTCTTTTGCCATTTATTTGAGATCTTAGTTATGAGGTCTGCACACAAAGGATGCTTCAGCACTAAAGTCTCCACCGGAGAGTGTCATGCACACGCAATCTGCGCCCGGCACTAGGACCCGGAAGTAAGACGGGCGCAAAACCAGGAAGTATAAAAGAGGTAAACAAACGATGGCTTACCGCTCAGTCATTGAGTTCGGCCCATGTCAACTCCAGTTGTCGTTTCAGCAAACCGTGAGTACTCACATGTTGGTTCCGTTTGTATTTTGCTATTGTGTGTGTATTTCTAGGACGCGGGTTAGATTTGTGTTTTTCCCTTGCTCCGTTTTTGTGAGAGTCCTTAAACTAAATCGCGTGGTTATCCTGCCTGCTCGCTTCTTTCCGCGTTTGGGTTTATCCTCCACGCTACATTGGGCTAACCGCTAAAGCTACGTCTTCTGGTCACCTCAGGTTAGTCCATCTTGACAGAATGACTGAGCCCTCCGCGGTAAACCCAGCGGATTATGCGAGTCTCTGCGACGTTGTAGATCGGCATGCGGCGTTAATCAATCAGCTGACCGGGAATCTCGCGTCCCTCCGCCGCGAGGTCGCTGAGCTCCGGCGGGAGAATGCGAATCTCCGTGCGGCTGTTGATGACGTCACTGCTCGATCGCACGCCGCGGGGGCCGCGGCGCCGCATCCCCCCCCCCCCCCTCCTTCTGATGTTTTTCTCTCTCTACCAGAGAAGTGGAACGGCACGGACGGGAAGTGCAGCGTTTTTCTGACAGCTCTCGATCTGGTGTTTGAGTTTAATGCCACCAAGTACTCCACCGATCGCCTTCGCATTGCTCTTCTCGTCTCGTTGCTAAAAGGGCAGGCAGCTGAGTGGGCCACGGCAGTTCTACAGTCAGATACAGACACCGCCCACTCATACAATGAGTTCACCCACCAACTCAAACTCACCTTTGAACATCCAGCGGGCGAGGTGGAGACCGACACCAGACTTTACCACCTGAGGCAGGGAGGACTGCCCGTGAGCCGCTATACGGCCGAGTTTCGCACCCTTGCCGTTCAAACAACATGGGGCGATGCAGCGCTCCGGACATCCTACTACGAGGGACTGGCTTCTCGAATCAAGGACGAACTAGCCGGGCGAGAGCTTCCTGCGACCCTGGAGGGCCTGATCCAGCTCGCTCTCCGGATCGACCAACGTCTCCTCTCTCGCCCGAGGCCAGCCCCTCGCACCCTGCCACCTGCACCCAACTTCGCCATCACCACTTCACGACCCGCACCCGCCTTCACCGTCACCACTCCACGTCCTGCAGAGTCCGCCACCTACGCCACCCCAGGACATGTCGGTTCTCCACCTCCTGCCGTGGTTGACACCGGAGCCGGGGAACCCATGCAAATAGGACGCGCCTCCTTGACCGCTGCAGAACGGGAGAGACGCTTCCGTGAAGGGCTCTGCGCCTATTGCGGGTCAGATAAACATCACAGAGCAACCTGTCCCTTCAGACCGGGAAACGCCCAGGCCCGGTGAGAGGAGAGAGATACTCGCCGGGTCACCTTCATCTCTCCGCCATCACCACCAACTCCTCCCGTCTCACGGTTCAGGTACACCTCCGGGTTGGCCACAAACGAGTCCGAAGTGCTGCATTCATCGACTCCGGGGCAGCAGGTAACTTCATTGACTCCACATATGCCAAAACCCTGGGGGTAAAATTCGAGGCGTTATCCCAGCCCGTTCACATCACCTCTGTCGATGGTCGCCCCCTCTCCACCAGCCCAATAAACACCCAAACCGAACCCATCACCGTCTCCATCAACCAACACCATGAACAGCTACAATTTTTCGTCACCTCCATCTCATCACCTCCCATCATCCTGGGACATCCCTGGCTGCTTCAGCATGATCCTCTCATCTCCTGGACCCAGAACCGGATCCTCCAATGGGGCGCGACCTGCACCGAACTGTGCCTACGGGCAACGGCTGGGACGTGCTCTAGGGAGTCCGAGGCCCCCGACGTCGACACCAACGCCATCCCAGAGCCATATCGGGACCTGGCGGAGGTCTTCTGCAAGCGACGAGCGACCCATCTTCCTCCACATCGTCCCTACGACCTCGCTATTGACCTCCAGCCCGGTACAGTTCCACCCCGCGGCCACCTCTACTCCCTTACACCTACAGAGACGAAGGTTATGGAGGAGTATGTGACTAACGCCCTTCGCCAAGGTACCATCAGGCCCTCCTCCTCACCTGCCGCCGCGGGGTTCTTCTTCGTGAAGAAGCGGGGCGGTGAACTTCGTCCATGTGTCGACTATCGGGGGCTAAACAATATAACTATCAAAAACCGACACCCATTGCCTCTTACCAACTCAGCCCTGGACGCCCTCTCTGGCGCCACCATCTTTACTAAGTTGGACCTCCGGAGCGCCTACAACTTGGTGCGCATCAGAGAGGGCGATGAGTGGAAGACGGCCTTCATCACCCCTACTGGGCACTATGAGAACCTCGTCATCCCCTTTGGACTGTGCAACGCCCCCGCCGCCTTCCAACACCTCATTAATGACATCCTTCGCGACATGCTCGGTCGGTGGGCGTTTGCTTATCTGGACGACATCCTCATCTACTCACGCACCATGGAAGAACATACCCAGCACGTCAGGGCGGTTCTAAAGAGATTACTCGCCCATCAACTGTACTGTAAGTTGGAAAAGTGCGCTTTTCACGAGCGCTCCACCACGTTCCTGGGTTTTGTCATCTCGCCCCAGGGTGTGGCCATGGACCCGCAGAAGCTAGAGGTTGTGCGTCATTGGCCCCTACCCAAGACCCTCAAGCAACTTCAACGGTTTCTCGGGTTTGCGAATTTCTATCGTCGCTTTATCCGGGACTACAGTACAGTTGCCGCCCCCCTAACCGCTCTGACCCGTCCCTCACCTCTCCCTTTTCATCTCAACCCTGCAGCTGTCTCTGCTTTTAAGTCACTGTGTCACCGCTTCACCACGGCACCGATTCTCCTCCACCCAGATGTCAGAAAATCATTCGTTGTGGAGGTGGATGCTTCAGATGTGGGCGCTGGAGCTATCCTCTCACAACGAGGTCCAGATCAGAAACTACACCCATGTAGTTTCTTCTCCAGAAAATTTGACTCCACTCAGCAGCGATACGGGGTAGGGGACCGCGAGCTGCTGGCCATAAAGTGGGCTCTGGAGGAGTGGCGTCACTGGCTCCAGGGCGCCAGTGAGCCATTCATAGTCTGGACGGACCACCAAAACCTCATAACCATCAAGAATCTGAAACAGTTAAACCCACGACAGGCGCGGTGGGCGTTATTTTTCGAAAATTACGATTTCCACCTCTCGTACCGCCCGGGCTCCAAGAACATAAAAGCGGACGCTCTCTCCCGACAGCTGGAAGTGGACATTTCCCGGGCGGACCCCGCGCCTGTCCTTCCATCGTCCAGGATCATCGCCCCACTCCAACTAAACCTGGAAACGAGAGTTCGCCAGGCGCAGGATACAGAGACCGAACCGGCAGGTGTGCCACCTGGACGACTCTTTGTGCCCGAGAGGATGCGATCAGAAGTCCTCCAGTGGGGTCATTCCTCTCCCATCTCAGGACACCCGGGCACTCGACGGACGCTCCAATTCCTCCAACGAGACTTCTGGTGGCCATCCCTCACGAAAGACGTCCAAGAGTTCGTCCAGGCATGCCCAGTGTGCGCCAGGGCCAAAACCACTAATCAGCCAACTCCCGGTGAGCTGCAGCCACTCCCAGTTCCTCGACGGCCCTGGACGCACATTGCCGTCGACTTCATCACGGGCCTGCCGGCCTCCGAAGGAAAGGACACCATTCTCACCATCGTCGACCGGTTCTCTAAAGCCGTGCACCTGGTGGCTCTCGCCGGACTCCCGTCAGCCAAAGGAACAGCAGAGCTGATTTTAGAGCACGTAGTCCGTCTGCATGGGTTCCCCAAGGACATCGTCTCGGACAGAGGGCCCCAGTTCACAGCCCGGTTCTGGAAAGCCTTCTGCCGTCTGATCGACTCCACCTGCAGTCTCTCATCTGGATATCACCCACAGACTAACGGTCAGACGGAGCGGACCAACCAACAGCTGGAGCGCTATCTGAGATGTTTCGTAGCTGATCGACAGCGCTCCTGGGCGCACTATCTCATCTGGGCTGAACTGTCACACAACCTCCACACCTCCTCTGCCACCAACCTAAGCCCATTTGAGGTATGTTACGGTTTCCAACCTTCGATGTTCAACCACCCAGAACCGGAGGTTGATGTACCGTCCGCCCAACAGTTGGTCCGCAGATGTCGGCGGCTATGGATTACCACCAACCGGGCCATCCAACGCGCCAACGCTCGCTACACCCACCAACACCGCCGTCGACATCCTCCGGGACGATTGTACCATGTAGGTGACAAGGTATGGCTTTCTACAAAGAACCTCCACCTTCACATCGAATCAAAAAAACTCTCACCCAGATTTATCGGACCATACCGCATCACCCACAGGATTAACCCTGTCACCTACCGGCTCCAGCTGCCTGCGGCGCTCCGGATCCATCCAGTCTTCCACCTGTCCCAGTTCAAGCCCTTCATCACCTCACCCATGATTCCACCCACCCCCCCAGCTCCTCCTCCCCGGATCATCGACGGCGGTCCCGCCTACACCGTGCGCCGAATCCTCGACTCGCGCCCTCGGGGCAAAGGTACGCAATACCTGGTGGACTGGGAGGGCTATGGCCCCGAGGAGCGATCTTGGATCCCGGCCCGGTTCATTCTCGACCCGGAGCTAATTCGGGACTACCGTCACAGGGTATCCTCCGCCCCAGGACCGTCAGGAGCCAGTCCTGGACAGGGGGGTACTGTCATGCACACGCAATCTGCGCCCGGCACTAGGACCCGGAAGTAAGACGGGCGCAAAACCAGGAAGTATAAAAGAGGTAAACAAACGATGGCTTACCGCTCAGTCATTGAGTTCGGCCCATGTCAACTCCAGTTGTCGTTTCAGCAAACCGTGAGTACTCACATGTTGGTTCCGTTTGTATTTTGCTATTGTGTGTGTATTTCTAGGACGCGGGTTAGATTTGTGTTTTTCCCTTGCTCCGTTTTTGTGAGAGTCCTTAAACTAAATCGCGTGGTTATCCTGCCTGCTCGCTTCTTTCCGCGTTTGGGTTTATCCTCCACGCTACATTGGGCTAACCGCTAAAGCTACGTCTTCTGGTCACCTCAGGTTAGTCCATCTTGACAGAGAGGCTGCCATTATGTTTTAGAGCCTGTGTCACCACAACTTCGTTCGTTTTACCGTCGCAGCGGTTGGCGACAGCATTTGGGTTTGTGCATTTGCTGGCTTTTACCACTGAGTGGCGCTATATAACTACAGACTGACGCCTCATGCCTTAGTTCATTCTCTGCCGGATTAATGAGACGTGCTCCATTAGAACTACACATAGTAGCCGATAACATCAAGTGAAACACTGTAGTTGACCGAATTCATAATCACAGTACTAAAATTACAGTACAAATGTAGAATTCAAATTAAATAAAATCTTATTAGGATCAAATTTAAGCACAATAAATATTAACACAGTGAGCCTTTAGATTTTATCATGTGTAATTAGAAAAGAAGTGTGTAGGGTTTTATTGAAATATAAATTTCTAAACCAATAAGATCAAATAACACCAAGTTATTATTATAACAGGCTTACTTTGTCACTTATCTAGAACTTGCTTTCAAAGTCGTCGAGTGGCTTATTAACATGACTGGGGCATGTTGCCTCTAAGTGTCTGAGTGGTGCAGCGGGTAAGTCCGCGCCATTTCACGTGGGGGAGCCGGGTTTGATACCTGGGTGATGCTGTTTTAAATTTTTTTATTTTAATTATAGCAAAATTAAAATAAAACAAAATAAAATGTTTTATTTTGATTTTGCTTCAGGATACTATAGAAAAAACAGCAAACTCGCACGCAACCAGCTTGTATTCTTTAAATTTAGGGGAGGGATGACTCAGTCTGCTGCTCTGTGTGTGTGCGCGTGTGTGTCATTATACTGACGAAAAGTGGTGGATTATTCAGTGAAACGAGGCTCAGCTGAAAAATGTTAGCCACATCAGTCACAGTGTGTTGTGTCAAAGTGCCCGTTTGGTGCAGCGGTTAGAGCGCTCTACCTGGACACCGTGCGGCTGCTTCTTTCGGCAAATCACGTCTCTCGCCTTCCAAAATTCAAAGCCAATCATCTTTGCCCTTTTCCAAAATTCTCCATAATTCACAGCCAATCACCTCTCCTTCCTTCCAAAATTCAGCTCGACCAATCCCTGTAGAGTCTCTCTGTCGAATCACGTCCTTGCGTTTCCAAAATTCACACTCCGTTTCCAAAATTCAAAGCCAATCAGCTTCCTTCGTTTCCAAAATATCTGCATAATTTAAAGCCAACCAACGTCGAGTATGCGCCTTGCACCCGCCCCTATCGCCCCCGCCCCCCCCCCCATGCCGATGCGGATGGATTTTGTCAAGTTTCTAAACTATTCGGAGATATTTGTATATATTGACAGAGATATTCGTCCAACATAACGCACGGTAAGAGCGCACGTTACGTTTGTTTTGTTAGAAAGTATTAATTACAGCGATAAATAGACTTTATTTAAGTGGTGTGCATTATATAATGTTACTGTAAAGTTGCTGATGCTGTATTAAAGTCACTGTTGTCTAAGCAGACATGCATTTACTTACTTTTACAGTTACACATTAGCAGTGTATTTTAGTTTTTTTTCTACCGCTTAATGCTTATGTTTTCGCAGTGCTTCCAGTAGTAATATCTTTACTGTATTCAATAACATCGTGGTCACGGTGGTGTTAGACCTGGATGAATTTGCCCCGCATATGATCAGAAGAAAAAACTCTGAATTAGTTTGTGCATTGCTTGTGTGTGCGAAATGAAGATGAACACATTTATTTTGCGTGCACAAACGATGAACAGACCATGGACAAACGAAGAGACCAGTTTGAACCGATAGTCCGATAAACCATGTCATATCGTTTCTGCATCGTTTATGCATGCAAAGCAAACATTTATTTTTCATGCACAAAACGAATAGATCAGTTTCAATCGCTAAATGTTTATTTTGCATGTACAAACTTAGTGCAGGTGCCTAAAACGTCAGGATTGCAACATATAACAGACGCTGCATAACACCATTATAACAGATAACAGAGATGTGATGATGCTTATTGAACAGACCAAGCTACGCGTTTAAACAACTGCAAAACTTTAAACCTGCCTTTTTAACTAATATGAGATTATAATCAGATCGTTGTGCACTCGCCAAAACAATGAATAATCACCACTTTTCTGACTACAGTAACGCCATAAGGTAAGTAGACCAGTAGATTATATTCTCATACAGAATTGGATAACAATATGAATGAGGTTTGTGTTATAACCTTGGTTATTTAGTGCATCCGTTGTGGCACAAATCCAGCTTGAGTATTTTAGACACTAATACAGATAATATGACTGAACTGAATCAACCTGTGTATTACCTGCTGTTATCTGCTGTTTTTTTGTAATTTACATTGAGCTAAAAATCTATCTATCTATCTATCTATCTATCTATCTATCTATCTATCTATCTATCTATCTATCTATCAGAAAATAAATATTCATATATATCAAAAGCTAATAGTTATAAATCTCGCTGGGTGTGTGAGAAGTATGTATTTGGTTTAATTGGCACCTTTTTCCTGGTAATGAAAGATGGCGTCCAAACAGAAAAAACATAGGGCTATGGGAGATGAGGAGTGGATGTCACGTAGGTTCGCTGCCTCTGGGGTTTGGCCCACTGAGGCAGGAAACAGACCAGCACGACGTCAGAAAAAGTGGTATGATCTGTATCAGTAGGTAAAGTTGGAAAGACTGATATGTATACAGGTATACTGTATATATAAAGTGTAAATGTAATCCATGTTTAAAGAGATTGCATTCTTATTGTTTGCCATTAAACACTTTTACAGATTGAGAAATGTCCTATGCAGCTGAGGGGGCATAAACCTTTGTTTGGAGGAACACAGAATTGTAGCTGTGGTTTCCATGCAAGAAAGGTATCAGTAGTCTTTCCTAAAAATACCATGTGTCCATGATTGACTTAATTTTCTTTTCTATGCTTCTGTAGCCTCCCAGCTCTGTCCCTGTGCCAGAGACCCCACAGCCAGGACCCTCAACATCCTCTTCTGCAGCACCAGCTACATCTAGTCAGGCAGTGTCACCTCGTATGCCAGCGTTGACTTTGCCATCAGTAATTATTGATCATGATTCATTATGTAATAGGAGTGTGCGCATATCATTTACACCTCCACTAAAGACACACTTAAATTTCGTGTTTTTTGTTGCAGTTCACAAAGCCACGGTTCGGAGGGGCTCATGGTGCTGGTTTAAAGCCAAACTTGAGCTTGTCTGTGAAGCATGCAAGCAGGGTAATATTAGTAAAATTACTAGGAACACTCTTTTAAATAAAATTTTTAAATATGTCTATTGTTGTTGTTTTCTGCATTTTTAAGTGTGATTTACATTGTTGAAATGTTTTAGTCTTTATCTATATCCATTTACTGTAACTATTCTTTCTTACTCTCTCAGCCCCTCACTAGCTCTTCTGTACTGTCCAGTGGTGACACAAGTGCTGTAGGGAGAAGGACACCATCTCCCTCTTGCAGTCCCAAGAGGTATATTCAGACTGTCTCTCCTCTGTCGCTTCCTCCATCTCCTGTATCAGCAACTGCCAAGGCCTTCTCCATTTCACCAGCCACTTCTACAGCTGTGAGAAACTCTTCCATTATTATTTTCTTTATATGTGCTTTTATTATTAACTTAGAAGAAGCAAATTAATCATGCATGGCTTTTAAACATATGCATATACAGTAAAATTGTCTTTTTAAAATATGTATAAATCAGGACTCATCAGCTTTCCATGGCACCTCCACTCCTCCACCAGATGTGGCTGGTCCCTCTGCCCACTTTGCTCCTAACCCTCTGATTAATCCATCAGCAGAAGATGTGGAGCCTCCTGTTGCTTCAAATCCCATCTGGCTCCCAGCAGAGATGAAAAAGACAATACCAGTTCAGGACCAGAAATGGATTTCAGCAGCACTGTGGAAGCACCAGTGGCTGCGCACAGATCTGAAGCTTTGGTATGACCCACCAGCCAAAAGGGAGCAGCTGAAGAAGGAAGGTGTTCCTGGTATCACTGAAAAGCTAGTGGACAAGCACATCACCAAGGATGAGCTGTCTCTGGGCCAGCGCTCATTTATCATCAGGCACCCACTCCAGAACGCTTTTTCACCCATCAGCTTCT
Organism: Channallabes apus; assembly: GCA_030522415.1. Classification (NCBI taxonomy): domain Eukaryota; kingdom Metazoa; phylum Chordata; class Actinopteri; order Siluriformes; family Clariidae; genus Channallabes; species Channallabes apus. Next base: position 16,420,494 of record CM060126.1, on the reverse strand, counting down.
CCTGTGGATGCCATACCACCTGTGGAAGGTCAGGTTGTCCTGTCCTGAATGTGGAAAACAGCTCACAGGTGCTGGAGTCCACAAGAGAGTTCGTCTGGTTCTGGATGTGGACAGGTATTACCTGATGATAACAGAGACTCTTAGGTGTAATTCTGTTGGCTGCAAAACCAATTACATCTCCTCAAGCAAGACCATATTGGACCAGCTGGATTTGGCTCACAGGCTTGAGTTCAGTATGATTCTGACTCAGAAGTACAGTAAGTGTAACACGCGAGTATGTCAAAAATGTGACCCTGAAACACACTAGGAAATTATGTGTGTACGAGTGTTTAATACTAATTTCTTTCCTTCGTCTCTTTCCGCCTGTGTTTAATACAGATATGCTTGTGATATCCGAGTCATAAGATTTCTGAGGGAGAGAACGCTCGGTAACAGCCCAACTCGCTTGGTCAGGGGAAAACCATAGCGAGGAGTGGCTTAAGCGTGTCTGCCGGTACCTTGGGGCATGCTCTGCCTTTGTTGCTCAACCGAGCCTGCTACCTGTCACATTCCAAGACCCACCTCAACCAGTTGCCATACCAACTCACCGTTGGATCCTGGCCGTGTACGGACGTGACATCCTGAGCAGGCTGGGTCACATCAAAGCCAGTATAACTACCTTTCTACCAATCTACCTTTGCCACTGTGCTTAAAATGGACTCCACAAAAAAGGTAAATGTTTTAATTGTAATCATTGTTAAAATATGCATTATTATGATTTGATGGCACTTTGTTTTCTATGTGAAATCTTAGAGGAATGGCAAAAACTTTGTAAACTAAAATGATCCAAACATTACAATAAAAAACACTTGAATGTGTAGAGTAATTTTTCTACAAAAAAAAAGAACCTTCATACTAGTTTCATATACATGATAACAATGTATTTGGTCTTTTCTGTGCAAATAAAGATCACCAAGAAGTTGTCAGGCATTGCCAAGGGGACTGCTTTATGGCTTACATCAGTAAACAATGAGGTGGGCCAAATACTTATTAGTGTCCTGATAGCTCAGGAGGGTCCCGGACTTGACACCATGATCGCTCGTCTAATCCAGAGGTACAGCAGTGCTGGTGTGGCTCCTCCTCACCTACTTTATGTTGACACTGACTGTTGTAAGGAAGATGGAGAGACCAGGCTAAAAAAAAGATTTGGTGGGTGGCCAGATCTGGTTGTCAAGCTGGACATTTATCATTTCATGAGGCGGCTGGCATCTGGATGTACAAATGAAGCACATCCTTTGTACAAAACCTTTAAGGCTAAATTGTCATGCTGCATTTTTGAATGGAACAGCAGTGACGTTGCCTTCCGGCGGAGAGCCAAAAGGGAGCAGCTGAAGAAGGAAGGTGTTCCTGGTATCACTGAAAAGCTAGTGGACAAGCACATCACCAAGGATGAGCTGTCTCTGCACTGCAGAAGGCAGACAAGAGGAGAGCAGCAGACCATCATGTCAATTGAACTTCTCCTTAATGAGCTGAAGGGAGTTAAGGGCAGAGATTTACTTGGTGTCCCACTCTTTGACTGGGAGAGAATGGAAGCACATTTGGAGAGTCCAGAAAAGGCATGTGAAGTGTATTCAGGACGAACCAGGTGTGCTCCTGTACACTGAGACAAGATGCACCAACAAAGGAGGCATTATCCTGCCAAACTACCAGTGTGTCAGGGGATCCTCATCACTGGAGTCCTTCCATTGCCATGTCAACAGATTCATTCCAGGTACGTTTTAACAACTGTTTATCAGCAAGGTCAGATACAGGAGGGAAAATAAGTATTTGACACATCAGCATTTTTATCAGTAAGGGGATTTCTAAGTGGGCTATTGATTTCTAAGTGGGCTATTGAGACAAAATTTCCACCAGATGTAGCCATCAAGCCAAATATTGAATTCATACAAAGAAATCAGAACATTTAATTATACAAGTTGAGTCATAATAAATAAAGTGAAATGACACAGGGAATAAGTATTGAACACACTTTAATTAATACTTTGTAGAAAAGCAAATAAAACAAATTAACCTGCACTTTACCTTTTAAAAAAGTAAAAATAAATCCACAGATAAGTGTGTGTGTGTGTGTGTGTGTGTGTGTGTGTGTGTGTGTGTGTGTGTGTGTGTGTGCGCGCAGAGAGTGTCCATCTGTATCTGTGTGTGAAGCCAAGAAGAACAGGAGGGGATGGAAGGGGGGCTGTAAAGGCGCAAGTGTGTGTGTGTGTTGCTGTAAGTGAAGGAGCACTGTGTCAAATTACGTGCGCACACACACACTCGCCTTTACAGCCCCCCTTTCACCCCCTCCTCCTCCTCTCAGCTTCACACACAGATACAGACAGACACTCTCTGCACACTGTACTTATTTTCCCCACTACACTTACAGTTTTACAATTTTATTTCAGAGCCTAGAAATGGTGATAAAATTGTGTCATTTAAACGTAACAACAAAATGTCTCTCTATTTTAAGGAACAAGTGCCAACAGTCTGAATTTTCAGCTGTACCTCCTGGAAGGCATCCATAGATGGAATCAAGACCGTGAAGCTGCTTCCCTGGCAGTAAGCTACTTCTCTCTGCTTAGTTACTCAGGAGACCTTGTGCACTGTGCCAACACTCACAGTGTCAAAGTGCTTGGAAAGAAGCTTGTCCCTTCTTTTCAACCACCTGGGGTGTACACTGGTGAGTTGTATACTATAATTATTTTTATATTTGTATGATGGAATAATCTTTTTAGGAAATTGATCTTTTTTTTTTTATCCCAGGGGAACTAATAGGTATAGAATACCTAAACTGGCAGACGGGACAGGCCATGCAGGACCAGGATCCTGATGCAGAGCAGACTAATCAGATGCTGGAAGATGTATTTGAGGGATTTGAAGTTGGTGGTGTGGATCCTACTATTGATCTCCTCGAATTCATAGCCTCATCCTCTGTCCCATCAGCTGAAGCCACTACCACCTCAACCTGCATTGATGAAACTCCTACCTCTCCCCAGGCTGCTGTCTCAACTGTTGCTACTACTTGTCCTTGTCCGCCTGCAACTGATGCCAGTTCAGCAACACCTGGGAAGCAGCTGGTAACTATTTTTGTCACATGCATGATACAGTAATACTGTTCTCAGAAGGTTATGATCTGTTCCTGAGAGTTTGGGGGTTTTAATTACAATTTCCAGACTGACACTGAGAGTGCAGGACCCTCTGCTGCATCTGCACTACCCAGTAGCTCTGCCCACTGCTCCATATACCAGTCAGCCATACAGCAACTCTTCCATCCACTCCAACAGTTGCGGTCTTGGCAAGATCACCATCAGTACCTCAACAATAGCTGGTAAGTGTTTTTGACATGCAATATATCCTAATCTGTTTGACTTGCGGTATGAAGTGAATTTTTATTTTTGTTGTGTTGAACTCAGGCTGTGGATGTATGCTCCAGTGTGTCCTCTGGCATATCAGCTATAATTAAGAGGTCAGCTGCTGTCCTTTCTCCCCCCACTGCCTTCACAACTACTGCTGCTGGTGCTACTGGTCCCTCTCAACCATATATCATCACTCCATCACTTGCACAACATCTGGTGATTTTTTTAATTTACTTGTTTTAATATAAATTGTCAGCATTAGAATTTATTTCCTTTAAATTGTATGATTTATTTATTCTCCTTCTGAATAATAATAATTATTATTTACAAAACTTACTGTATTACATTTAACAGTATGAGCATACAGATGTGCCTTCTGACCCAGCTGACACCTTCTCAAACACAGATTCTGCCCCTCTTCTCCCCACCATCATCCCAACCACTTTCACTACAGCTACCACCTAACAGCACCTGAACAACAACTGGTAGGACTTTTTTTTATCAGCTGTTGTAATTGTTTTGTGTGAAAATGCATAATGTTTATTTCATAGATGTTTAATTAACTTTAATTAACACTGTGCCTGCGAGCCCATCAGCCATCACAACCAGCTCAACTCTGGCCCCTCTTCTCTCTACCAACCTCTTAGCCACTGTGACATCTGCTACAACTGCTGATCCCCCAGGTCCATCAGTTATCACCCCAACAGCACCTGAACAACAGCTGGTAAGTCTTTAGGTGAGAGGTTATACAGTGTCATGTGTATTGTTTTACTTGTAATAGTATTGTTATTGATTTTTATTGCATGTGTTGTATTTTCCAGGCTGTGGATGAGCACTGTGTCCCAGGGATGGACCTAGTGGACAGCCTGGCAGAGTACTTGGTGGGACTGAGGAGCGAAAGTGGTTTAACACTTAACAACCAGCAGGCCAGCACCATCATAGAGCTCTGGCAAGACCTTCTGCCGTACGATAAGCAGGTGCGGCTGACTACCGGACGCTTTAGACGTCCTAAAGCAACGAAGAAGAAGGAAGAATTTACACCAGGTGTGGAGAGCATGGCACGCTGTGCATTAGGATCCACAAGATCACCTGCCCAGTGGCCAGACTGTTGTCGCTTAGTAGAGGCCATCTTTGTCAGACTCTGTGGAGTTCACAAGAGCCCCAAAAAACAAAAAAACACTTCACTGACAAGATGGACAATGATACTTAGGGACTACAGAAATATCAGGCAGCTGGTTCTGGGTAATGGTTTGATCATGCAGAGCACTACCCTGTAGCTTCCTGACATTAATCAAACAACACGCATTCAGTGGCATAACAAAAGACAGAAGAGGCAGGATTATGGGATTCTGCTGCAGGGGGTGAACTTGCCTCCCTCAATTCCAATAGCTCCTGTGCCTCTCCCACCTGTGCGGACATGTCCTATTGCTGCAACCCCACAGCCTGCTCCTCAACATCAGTACCACTTGCCTGTAAGTACAGTGGGTCAGGCAGTGGTCAAGAGGAAGTTTGCAGCTGAACCACACCCCTGTGCTCCACAATCTGTAGAACCAAGGCTACATGCGCAAAGGCAATTGTTTCCTCAGCCGCCTCCACCTTTATGCGTACCCATTTCCATCGTCCTGAACCCCACCCCTGCCAATAACCCCTTTGTATTTTTGACTCCACAAATCCCTGCACTGAGGTCAATTGCTCCTGCAGGCCCCCTTCCTGCCCCTACACCTGTTTGTAGAACTTACCATCGAACTGTTGAAAAAAATAAATGCAGTCAATGCGGCCAACCTCGCAATAAAGAAACTGGCCATACACAGTATTATGGCTGCATATACTGTCCACAAACTGCAAGTATGCCTGTAGGCCAATGGATGGAGGATATGCGGAGGAAAAGGACAGAAAAAAAATAGACTGAAATTTGTAAAGTTTTGATTGGTGTTTTGTAAACTGTGTTTAAGTTGCAGAGTTTATAGCTATGTACATAGATTTTACATTGTGTGCCCTTGGTTGTTGTTTTATCACTTATAATAGCATTTATTTTTGCTTGTGTTTGAATGTTAAAGAACTGGAATAAGTTGGAGAACTGATAATAAGTGATGAGTGCTATATATATATATATATATTCATTCATTCATTCATTTTCTATACCGCTTAATCCTGTGTTCAGGGTCGCGGAGGACCTGGAGCCTATCCCAGGAGACTTCGGGCACTAGACGGGGTACACCCTGGACAGGGTGCCAATCCATCGCAGGGCACACACACACATACACACACTCACACACCCAATCACACACTACGGGCAATTTAAGAACGCCAATTAGCCTAACCTGCATATCTTTGGACTGTGGGAGGAAACCGGAGTACCCGGAGGAAACCCACCAAGCACGGGGAGAACATGCAAACTCCATGCACACAGAGACGGGAATCGAGCCTGGCCGGGGAATCGAACCCAGACCCTGGAGGTGCAAGGCGACAGTGCTAACCACTACACCACCGCGCCGCCTATATATATATATATATATATATATATATATAAAATTACCAATTTATTTACTAATAAATTTGCATTATATTTTGACAGAAGCTTCATGATTTATTTCTATCAGAAATATCTGTACAAACAGGAGAGTAGAGTTTGGCTTTTTTACGCTAAAGACTAAAGATGAAAAAAATTACAGAAAATGTTTCTCTTAAAAGTACACCAGCAGATTAATATTTCATTTGTAATGAATTTGCCTTCATTCCAGCAGGTCACAGTCATATAGACAAGGCAAATACACTGTTGCATTGCTTTTCATGTTTATTCTATTAATTTGATTATATTAGTCAAATTTACTTTTTTCTTTCACAACATGAAGCATTTAACAACAATCTCTAATACTTTTACAAGAACCTAACCTCATGTTTCGATTAATTAATCGTATTAGGCAGTATTTAAAATTTTTGTGACACTTTTTTTTTTTTTTAAACATTAAAATCTGACAGCATACGCGGGAATCGAACCTGGGACCTGTAACGGGGTGCTTGTGTGGGATTTGGAGAAGGTATAGAGGCGGAGGTGTTAGAGTGGAAAAGGGTTTTTTAATAGAGGAACCAGAATGTGAATATGTACAAAACAGGAATCAAACTAAACTGAAACACAGAGCTAACTAAAACACAGAGCTAAACTAAATACAGAGCTAAACTAAACACAGAATAACACAACCAGGAGCAAGGGGAAATGGCATGACACCAAGAACAGGAACAAAACACCCACTTAACATAACCGTATCAAAACAGTTGCCCGACCCAGAGCAACGGGACAAAAGGCTATTTATCCTAAAACTGATTTAGCTGCTAACCTCGATCAGGTGTGCTCCCATTACCTGACCGAGGTGCACTCTGGGAAACGAAGTTCAAAACCAAACTAAACACAATGGAAAACAAAATGGAGTCCAGGAGCATGGCGCCATCTGGTGTTCAACCGTGACAGGACCTTTGGATCCACAACCTCTCCTTGCCGAATGCATAAAAATTGTCATTTTTTTATGCAAATCTTAAAATTCCAATCACATTAGCAGTCTACAACTAGGGGGGAAACATCAAAGATGGTAATAACTCTCATTTCACCTAATTTTTTCCTAAATTTTTCTTTTTTCTCTTCATTTTTCTCCTTTTCCCCTCTTCTTCCCCTTCTTTTCGCCCTCTCCCCCCCCCCCTCCCCCTGAAACAGACTATTGTTCCCCAGCTTGCGCTCAAAAAAAATTGAGGAAAAAATGAAGTGAAATGAAGGCAAATTCATTACAAATGAAATATTAATCTGGTGATGTACTTTAAAGAGAATCATATTCTGTTATTTTTTCATTTTTAGTCTATAAAAAAAAGCCAAACTCTAATTGACTCCTGTTTGTACAGATATTTGTGATAGAAATAAATCATAAAGCTTCTTTAAAAATATAATGCAAATTTATTAGCAAATTACGGTATCATTATACAGTTATATATTGCACTCACTCGTTATCTCTCCACCTTCTTCCAGTTCTTTAAAACTAAAAATCTCAAATTAAATGCTAGGAGGAAATATATACAAAGAAAAACTTTAAAATTACTGTCTTTCTGGTAAAATCAGTGATAAAACAACAATAAAAAACAACAAGACATGTATCTATGTATATAGAGATCAAATCTGCAACTAAACACTATTTACACACCACCAATTAAAACACAAGTTTTCACAAATTATTAGTCTATTTTTTTTATCAGCCCTTTAATCATTGTCCATTTTGTCAATGCATAATGAATTTGTGTGTTGAGGGCTCTTGTAGATGTCACAGAGTCTGACAAAGATGGCCTCTGCTAGGCGACAACAGTCTGTCCACTGGCCAGGTGATCCGGTGGATCCTAAGACACAAGACACGACAAGCCATGGTCCCCACACCTGGTGTAAATTCACCCTTTGTTTTGGAATGCCTGAGCCGTCCATTGCTCAGCTGCACATGATGCCGAGCAGAGGATGCCCAGCAGAGGATGCCTCACGCTGCTTGTCATATTGTAACAGGTGGTTGCCTATTTACGCGCTCCCGACCAGCGGGTGCGCTGCGGCCGCTAATTACATGATTTTAATAAAAGAGGAAGAGAGGCTAGAGCTAGGTAACAGGCTCCGGAGGTCGAGGAACGCCGAGGGAGGAGAGGAGGAGCAACACGGAAGTGTGTGCGCGGATCGGAGAGGAGGCGGCGGGCAGCAACTGGGCTGTGAATGGACAAAAGCTGGCAGAAGGTAGGAATTATACAGGAAGTGAAATGGAAGAGAGTGAGGAAGGACAAGAGAAGGAGGAAGAGTGGAAAACAGTACAAAGAAACAGGAAAGGAATAAAACGCAAAAATCCAAAACAACAGATAAGTGAGGTATCTAACTCGGAAGAAACTGATGCAGGACAAGGGAAAACAGGAAATGTAGGACAAAAAGAAGATTATAAAGTAATCCTGAAACTAACACAGGAAGGAGCGTCGTTTAGAGACTGGAACCCAATACAAATAACACAAACAATAACAACACTAATAAGAGATATTAAAAGCGGCAAAATATTAAGAAATGGCTCCCTACTAATAATGTGCAAGAACAAAGCTCAGCAAGGAAAAGCAAATAAAATTAATGAAATTAAGGGGAAAAGAGTCAAAAGTGTACAAATAGAAGCAAGAAGGACACGGGGAGTGATCACGGGGATACCAACAACAGTAACAATTGAAGAAATAAAGGAAAACATATCAGGAGGGAAAATAAATGAAATTAAAAGATTAAAAACCACAAGAAACGGGATGAGATGCGATAGCCTGTCAGTATTAATAATATTTGAGGAAAGTAAACTACCATATAGAGTATTTGTGGGGTACGTGAGCTATGAGGTTAAGCCCTACATTCCGCCCCCACTAAGATGTTATAAATGCCAAAGATATGGGCATATTGCAGCGGTATGCAGAGGAAAACAAAGGTGTGGGAGATGTGCAGGAGAACACGAATATGGAAAATGCGAGACAGGAACCAAACTCAAATGCTGTAATTGCGGAGGGGAACACAGTGCAGCATACAGGGGATGTGAAGCTACAGATGTCGCCCTTAAAACCCTGCGTGTTTTCCCGCGGGATGCCGCAATTTAGCGCGCGGCGTGCCGCGACTTGCCGGAGGCAACATTCGGGAATTTTAAATAAATGTGTTGCGCTTCACTGAATATCCGCCAGATGGCGCATGGAAGGACTTTATCTAAAAGCCGGACCAAGTACAACAATGAATGTAAGGACGCGGATGAACAGTGCTGAAGCGGACATGAATTTTATTTTGTTTTATAATAGATCTTTCATGATGAATGAGTGTATATGTGCTTCACATTATCAAACACAGGCAAAGGAGACAGAAATTATTGAGGGATCCACTGAAAAAAGTAAACCTAGTTTAATGTGTTTTTTTTTCTCATTCCATTAGTAAAAAAAATAATTTGCTCTTTTTAACTGAAGTGTCTAATTTATGCTTATGGGTGAATCTTTTTTTTTTTTTTTTTTTTTTTTTTTTTAAGTATAATGCTGTTTACAGCAGGAAACCAAAGTGAAATATTTCATTTTGATCAAGGTACTCTTATTAGGTTGAGTGTGATTTGCGCATGCGCAGTCTTTAGACCATAGTTTTGCCGGTATAATTTTATTTCCGCCTCAAACCGGAGCATGACGTTGAAACAAGTAAGGAAGGATATCAGAACCTGTATTTCAGTTACTGTTAGTTAAAGCCCCTGATTAAACTTAAATCTAATCCATTCACAAAGGACATTTCTGCTTCAAACCGTGTCTCATGACCTCATGACGCAGCATTTTCACGGACTGAATCACATGCGGGTGGAGATTCTCAAAGAAAACTCCTTTAAACCAGGTAAGAAAGCAAACTCATGTCATTTCTATGTTAAATGTATCTCTTCTATGAGCAAATTCATGATTTATGTCAGGAACAACTACTTTGTAGATTGAGTTTTGTGTCCGTGTTTGCTACTGTAGCTAAAACCACCTATATTACCTGCATTAGCATTAGCTAACTAACGTGGTGATTTTCAAAAACACCGGACCCAGATAGAAGAACAACATTGAATCATCGTTGAATCAACATTAAAGCATCAACCAACTTGTCATTGAATCAATGTTGAAATTTCAATGTTAAACGTTGATTTTTCATCAGGTTTGCACCTTGAAATAATGTTATTTCAATGATGAAAAATAGATCAAGATGGGCATAAAATCAATGTTTGTTCAACGTAAATTCAATCACTTATTTTACATTGAATCAACATTGAAGCAATTATAGTTTAGTCTTGCTTTATGAACAGCAAGATTCTATGACAGTAAATCATGTCCGTTTTGGTTTATTTCTTTAAATCAGAGACCATGTAGGGCTGAAAAACATATTTTTTTTTTTAACAAAAAGTCAGTAACTCAACATCCTTCAGTTTACATGTAAACATTTATTTATTTATTTATGCTCCATACCCATTTAAACAGGAAGTAACATCACAATTACAATAAAACAACTATATAATAAAACACACTACAACTTACATACAAATTATTATAAACTGGATGACAAAATGAGTTTTTAGAAGAGAACTATTAGAAGAGATTGTTAATTCTGAATTCATAAAACAGAATCTAACTGCCAAGAGAAGAGACTGGAAAACCATAATATAAAAATGGCAGCCTGCCTCAGCAAAATTCAGTCAAATGCAAATCGAAACAACCAAGTCAGAAACACAACAGATGACTGAAACATTATTCGTAAGTTGAAATGTATTTACGCAGCAAAACAGATAATAAGACATAAGATAATAAGAGATAATAAGAGAGTCTGAACTTATGGTTTTCCACCACGAGCAATTCCCCCCAGCCGTTCTGGGACATAACGAAGCCATTTCTGAACTGTTGAAGCAAAGAAACTCTGTAAAAAACATTGATACAGTCTTTTTAACATTAAGGCACAAGCATGAATCATTCAGCCATTTTTGTAAGTCATCTAAGGCTAATGAAAGCTGATGGCCTGCATCATCAGCACTTTTAGCTTGTGTAAAAATTACCGTATCATCTGCATACATGATCATGTCCACATGTCCAAATTCTGTGCCTCTCCTTGGTTTCATACGGATTACATAAACTGAGAATATTTGTTTTCAATGTGACTTGCATCATTTAAAAGTAGACATTTTAAGCTTTATATAGATATATTTCTCATTTCAGTTAATTTTAGTGACGTGTTTCAAAAAGATTTTCACGGAGACTGAGGTTTCATATATGTGCATATATCCTCATATACTGTATGTGGCCAATTAGGATTAGTTTTTTTGCATTTTTTTTTGTTAGTTCTTAGTTATTGCCTTGATAATAGAAAATATGAGCTAGGCATCATGTATGACAGTTGCCAAAGTGAGATATGAGCTAAAATGACCAGATCCTGCCATAGGAGACATATCTTGTATGTACATATAGGGCTTATATGTGGATATAAAGAAGCAATACAGGAGACCTATATGGCCTGTATATGCACATATATGCACCTCAATGTTGCCTACATGTGGCATATATACGCATATATGCAGCATATATATTATCATATATATGCATATATACTGCATATAGGTTTCATATATGCGCATACATCCTCATATTTACATTTACATTTAGGCATTTGGCAGACGCTCTTATCCAGAGCGACTTACATTTTTATCTCATTATACATCTGAGCAGTTGAGGGTTAAGGGCCTTGCTCAAGGGCCCAACAGTGGCAACTTGGTGGTTGTGGGGTTTGAACCTGGGATCTTCCGAACTGTAGTCCAATGCCTTAACCACTGAGCTACCCCTGGCCCCATATAGGTGCGGTTATATGCGCATATATACTGCATATAGGTTTCATATATGCACATATGTCCTCATATAGGTTCTTTCCATGTGGGGCACGCACACTGCTCTGGGTCAGACACAGACAACGGGAAACAGGAACTAAGCTCTCAAACAAATGCTTCCCAACAGAATACCGTAGGTCGCATCGCCAAAATTCTTTCTCCGTGAGTGGCAGGAACTTCCAGACTACAACATATTGAATTCTCATGCCTGTAGAGTGTATTATAATGACGTGGCGACAGTGTAAAAACACCTTCCGATGTTAAATGCGAGCCGAAAATTGAGTACTTTTGAACGGCAAACAGGAATTAAGCTCTCAAGTGAGTAAACTACACCCTAAAAAATGCTGGGTTAAAAACAACCCAATCTGGGTTGTTTTTAACCCAGCTGCTGGGTAAATATAGGACTAACTAAATGCTGGGTTAATTTAACCCAGCAAGATGGGTTATTTGTTTAACCCAACAAGATGGGTTAAATATTCAATCCAAATGCTAGGTCATATTTACCTATAATGCTGGGTTAATTCCACCACATAAATTGGTCTATTTGTGAGGTAGAATTGGGTTAATTCTACCTCACAAATAGGTTATTATTATTTTCATGTTTAAAATGAAATCTGTTAAAAAAAAAAAAAAAAAAAAACACCCATGTCTATTAAACAGTTAAATTACTTTGATATACTGGTCTATTACAAAAAACATACATGTATGCAATAAACATCATCCTATTAAATGTTCTTAGAAAAAACATTTATTTTTCAAAAGCACAAGAACAGATAAACAGTGACATCATTACTGTACTATTACTGACAAGGGCAGAATGGAGAAATTGAACAAATAGGCTGAAGCAACTTCTACAGAGCAGGATCAAAACTATCCAGCCCTGGTCTCATTTTAACATACAAACACTGTCTGTCTATGACTTTTCAGGTAGGTCTCGCTATTTCATAGCAACATTACAACATTACTGAGAGCAGCGCTGGTCATTATCTCCCAACGTCAGGATGTAGGGGTACGGCCTTGACACTTCAGCCTGCTGGAGGTATTCCACCATGTTGGTGCCAACCTTAGAAAGAAAGAAATGAAAAAGTTAAAATTTTGTTGAATAGCAAAGATTAAACTGAATAAGACTATCAATTTCGTGTGAAATACGATTGATACTAAAAAATTACAAAGCTGCCCATTAAGATAGGGTATAGGTAACCAGAAACAAAAACATGGAGACAGCTACTACCAAACATAAAACAGCAAAATAAGCACGACTTTTAGGATACAGCACTTTATGTCAGACTAGTTGATATTGTAGTCTGCATTGATTTTAAGCTAATTACCGAAAAAAATGTCATAGCTGGTGTCATACTGGTACATTACAATCACCAAAATATTAATACTTCCATCTAGTAGTTATCTGTACCGCTGTGGTACTTTTTCCTGTAGTTGGCGCGCTGACTGATAGTTAATTTAACTTTGGTTAAAGAGAGCTACCTGGTTAGCTTACATGCAATTACTGGTGATACATTTGCATACTTGCCAAAGGGGGAAAGGTGTAAAATATTGTTATAACTCGGGAGAAACGCAGGAGAAATTTGACCGCAGAGTAAATTACTAGCTAGTGAAAAACGGGAGGGTTAGCAGGTCTGTATATTTGTGAGAGGGTCAGTGGTTTGTAACACCACAGCATTTTATTGTCTCAAGCAGTGAGTTTAATAAAGTTCTAAAGTGGTTGCTAATGCTAGCAAACTAACTAAATGCATGCGTCATGCTAACACTACAGTTAACAGTTTAGCGTTCATTCATCACTTCACCATCTTCGTAACCCTGCAAACATTCTACAGAGAAAGCTAAAAAAGCTCAGACATCTTAGCCGTTTCTTTCATACACAGGTGGGGAGGCTAGCAGCTATTCTCAGCTAAATTATCATCCAGTACCTCAGACCAGCCGGAAAGTTTGTGTGTAACCTTAACACGGTAACAGCAATAAATGTTACATATAGTAATAATTTTTCAGTCATATGTGAATTAGGTGAGTGAACATGTGTATACAGACCTTGTATTTAACGCCATTTTCCCTTAAATGTCCGAGGAGGATGAACCGTCATCAGCGGTGTGAGAGCTCAAGAGACACGAAGCTGAGTGACAGCCGCTGAATCAACCGGTGAACTTTGGGGGAGGGGCCAAGCAAACTTCAACCCAGCAGCTGGGTTACACAAAAACTACCCAACTCTCTGTAAATAACCCAGAAAAATGACCCAACAGCGGCAACCCAGCGTTTGGGTAGAAAAAACAACCCAGCATTTTTTAGAGTGTAGGCAGCAAGGTAAATACACAAAACTTACCGTCAAATTATTTTTTTTCCTCAATAACTAATATATATATATATATATATATATATATATATATATATATATATATATATTTTTTTTTTTTTTTAAGCACCATGGCAAATCTCTCGTAGTCAATTTTTTAACCTGTTTTAAACACATACACACATGCATACACATTTTTATAGAAATGCACTTAGTTAATTTAATTTGCCTTACATTGTTGAATGAGGATGGGTTCCAAAACCAAAAATCAACATTGATTCAATGTTTGTCTTTTCAACACAGAAAAGCATTGAATTATCAACATTGATTCAACATTATTTAGCATTGAAAAATCAACCTCAACCAAAATGATGATTCTGATGAAATTTCAACATTGAATCAATGTCACCTTGCTATCTGGGGAGTTTATACAGTAAGTCAGCGGCGCCGAAGAAAATAATTATATTTAAGTACCGTTGGTTAACGATGTAAAAATTAATAGGAAAGTGACGTAAACATAGAACAAGCTAATTTGGAGTGAGTGCTGTTTGTAGTGTACTGCTTTCTATACTTTATACACACTGTAATTAAGATTTGCTAACATAAGAACTTGAGCCAGTCCAATTTTTGTTTTTACCTTTTTTTTTTTTTTTTTTTAAAGATCAGTAATGAGTTTCTGAGAATTATATCTGCTCCACTTCAAGCAAGATTACTGGTTTCCTTGGACAAGCAACACTACAAACTAATTGAGATCATCAGAAACTAGGGAGGAACCCGTCAGAGAGAAGACCAGAGATATAATCTTCATCTTCAAGTTCTTGATCTGGTATGTACTCGCTCAAAAGCAGAAATTAGCTTGGTGTCAAATGTAATCTTGTGAATGGAAGCCACAGGACCTGAGCAAGGCATCCACATCAAGTTGGCTGTGATGCACTAAATTAAAACATAACTAGCAGAATAAAACTTTAGTTTAACTTGTTCACAGGTTAGTGTATGCTGTCTGAATACAGGTTTCAATGTCTGCCATGTTAATTTTTTCACGATTTACAAGCCTAACATAACCAACAATACTATGTTTGTTTTTATGACCCTAGAGCCTGGAGGTGATTACCTCCTGAAATTAATACTTAAAATGATAAACTTTATCATTAATACATAGTGTGTATATGTATGTCAGTTATTTTGGCGTATTCATTGAGCTAATTACATTTATCATGCTGCACCATAATCCTAGGTGTTTTTTTCACTCATAGGGAGCATTAAGTGATTTTACATGCATACATCAGACACTGTTTTGCCAAATAGAGCAATTGTCTAACAAATGTCCTTTCTTTTATTAGGTTGTTCAGAAAGATGAAGCTCAGGCAGAACTTGTGAGGTGCACAATGGCCCTGTTTGTCCTCAGGTAGGAAGAGGACTGTCTTCAGCCTCCACAGGAAATCGGGATTGTGACTTTTTGAGTTTCCATCAGTCGCACATGAATGTTCCATGTTTTACCTCTGCTGATTTTGTTTCAAGACCATTTTCTAATTTTCTTTTCAGTCCAATTAATAAATGTGTGTTGCAAAGTTGAGTGTTACTATTTGTAATTTTATGGAGTAATGTTAACATTTTGGATGAAAATATGTTCATTCCACAATAAATGTTTATATAAAGAAATGTGCTTTGAGTGTAAATCAATATGTAATTAAGTTTTTTATGCTTATTTTTATGCTTATGCTTTTTTATATTTAAATTATGAATGCCTTAAATCTTAGAGTAAAAGGTTTATTTACATTACGTCACTTCCCAAATATTAGGTGTGACAGATTACTTCAATTGTTTTAAGTTTACCCAGTGCTATTTTTTTTTTCAGTAGGGTCAATCAGATGTACAGTGTGGGTAAGTGTGGTGCTTTTATTGAAGGGATAATGACTGATAATTATTATTTTTTTTTTTTCGGGTGAACAATTTCTTTAATGTTTTCTGAGTTGGGGCTGTTCAGTAGAAAGTAATAGGCTCACCAATTTACAGTATGATCTTTCAATTTAACAAG
Source organism: Channallabes apus (assembly GCA_030522415.1). Lineage (NCBI taxonomy): Eukaryota > Metazoa > Chordata > Actinopteri > Siluriformes > Clariidae > Channallabes > Channallabes apus. Next base: position 16,404,384 of record CM060126.1, on the reverse strand, counting down.
TGTAATGTAAACAAGTTAGTTATTATGAGTATGGAAAACATCTTTTCCTGCATTGTTTTGTTCTGCTTCAGGAGTCAGTCTGTTCTGAGACAGTGAGAGTAGAGGAAGGGCCAGGTATGGTTCAGGACCAGGGAGGGAGCCGGAGACAGCAGAACAAAGAGATGATATTGCCAGCACCAGCACAGAGAGCACAGTTTTTAGTTTAGATCTCATGTTTACATTTTATTGTATGTTGATGGCTTGACTGTAAACAACAAACAATGCAATAAATGTATAAAAAATATATATATTTATTGTCTCTTTCCAGGACCAGGCATATCGTTCAATTATTTTTTGGCCAAATAGGCAACCGTTACAAGAGGTGAGGGCGCGCGCGTCATCACATGTGCTTACCCGACTCTGCGTTCACCGTAAACTTCAATATACATAGACGTTTATATTTTTGTTTATTTGTATATGTATGTTATTAATTTTACTTTTTTAGAGATTGTATGTGCGTGCACGGAGAGTATGTGTTGATAAGTTTATGTGGATAAGTTGATAAGTGTATCAGAAAGCATTAAAATGTTCATTTGAATTAAAATGACACACACACGTCTGTATATACAGTATATCAATTACATATATATCAATTTCATTAGTTCGTTCATTCTATTTGAAGCTTCGGATGTTTTTTTTTTTTTGGTTTGGTTAGATTAGTTCTGAACTCGCTTCCGTGAAACTATCGCTAAAACAATGTACTGAGCCCTCCTGAGGATATAAAGCTTTATTATTGTGTTTGAATCTACCACAGCAGGTAATAAACTATGGTGTGTCATAACCGAAGCAAACACCACGATTATGCCTCGTTTCGTTCGACGGGAACGTGGTTCACTTGGCCGCGGTGTATTATAAACCTGTGGAATGTTTCACTGTTTATGCTCACATAAGAGGAACAAAAGCTCAATGAGGACTAAACCAATTATTTCGGTAACTCCACTGAGTGTAACATCTGCATAGTGACACTGAACATCTTCACTTTTCCGTTTACCTCTGAAAAAAAAGCTGTATTTTGTTTGTTTATATTTAGAGTTTTTATAACAGTAGAACAAGTACCCGCGCGCACGCACACACACAGACACACACACAGACACACACATAGACACACACACTCCCCTGAGCCATCGGGAAACATCCAATCACCGTCGGTATACAAATGAGTCAAGACGTAGCCTAACGTGGTGTCGTGTCGGATTTCAGTGGTCACGGAGTGGGAAGACTTTGAAGAAGCTGCAGTGACAGTGAACAGCTGAACAACTTCACTTTTCCGTTTACCTCTGAGGAAAAAAAGCTGTATTTTGTTTGTTTATATCTAGAATTTTTATAGTAGTAAGAGAGAGTTATAGTTTGGTCTGTACTGTAGTTCGCACCCTTGTAGAGAATAAATAAATGAATAACACCTTCATATCCCCTCTCAAGAGTGTCATAGTCCATTGTTAGTTTTAATGATCTGGCTGAAACTAATTATCACTACATAAGTACCCTAACACCATTGATCATGAGTCTCAGCTGAACCTAATTCTATACTTGTAACAGAAAATGTAGATGCAGATTCCAAATGTCTATTTATATAATAGATAGATAGATAGATAGATAGATGTGTGTGTGTGTAGGCTCTACGCAGGGGCAAGAGAGGGCAGCGCACCCTTAAATGTCTGCACATGTTAATATATTCCTAAAATGTATATATTACAAGTTGATAAACTGATCTGCGGTAGCGGAAAAATCCGCTGAAAATAGGACAGGCACACTAACCCACACATACACACGCGCGCGCGCGCACACACACACACACACACACACACAGACACACCTCCCTTGAGCCCTGCGTCTGTCGGATTTCAGCGGTCACGGAAAGACTTTGAAGCAGTTTATATATGAATCTAAGCTTGAACTTATCAGCATTGTAAATATATAATACTTTTCAAATAAAATCGCTATTACTTTGACCCTGAAGTTTAGTTTAGCACACACAAAAAAACAGAAAAGTCATTTCTGGTAAATCAACGGAATGTGTAGTTTATTTACAGTAATTCATTAAAAAATGAATATACATTGTACAGTACACGGTAAACACGGGAAAGATTACAAAATGAAAAAACAAACAGTGTCTACTTTATAAACAGCTTAGTATGTGCGTCGAGATGCTGAAATCCCTTGCATGTTTTTGCTTCCAAGTGGAGAGATATTTGACCGATAGCCTAGAACAAAAGATCTATAGGTGTGATCACAACCCCCTCCGACCGACCGTGCCATCAATCACTGACCACCTCAGAAGTTCCCTCCAATGTATGGCTGCAATACTTGTTTTGCAAGTATTTTTAACACCATTCAAAGGCTTCAAAGGGGCAGTTATCGGCTATGACACGTTGAAGGAGAACTTAATAGTTCTCAAAAATAGTGTAAATGTCTGCAACAATCACTAACCATTAAAATGTTTTTTTTTTGTAATTAAACACGAAAATATTAATTATATTTCCATATATATACATACACACACACACACACACACACACACACACACACAAGGGCGTAGGTTTGCTACCTATGACTCCAACTAATACCCCATCCCCCAATCCCCTTTTTTCCCCAATATCTTATTTTGTATTCAACAAAATAAAGAAAATCATTAAAGTTTGGAACCACTTAAGGAGTAAATAGTGAGTAAAGTTTTTTTGGGGGTGAACAATGGCTTTGACCCTAACTCTTCCCCTCTGACTGCACTAGGACCGGACAGCATTGCCACCTGATGAAATAGCGTGACAAAAAAGTGAAATGTCAGTTCAAAACTTTTGCCAAAAACACTAATGAATCACTTACATCCTCAGCCTATCACTCCTCATAATGCTAAATATTAGTATAATCAACATGTATAATACACGCACACATATTATATGTTATATACTGTATAATCAACATTCAGATTGACCTCCTGTGAACTCGCCTCTTCACCTGAACTACAACATGGCTGATCTGCTTCTGTCCCCTAATTGAAAAACATTGAGGGATTCCTTATGAGCATGGACAGAGAATGCCTCAGCCTATTATTGGTAACAATGTTAAATCTCAGGACAACTACAGTGGCTTGCAAAAGTATTCGCCCCCCGTGAACTTTTCCACATTTTGTCACATTACAGCCACAAACATGAATCAATTTTATTGGAATTCCACGTGAAAGACCAATACAAAGTGGTGTACACGCGAGAAGTGGAACGAAAATCATACATGATTTCAAACATTTTTGTTTTTTACAAATAAATAACTGAAAAGTGGGGTGTGTGTAATTATTCAGCCCCCTTTGGTCTGAGTGCAGTCAGTTGGCCATAGACATTGCCTGATGAGTGCTAATGACTAGAGAGCACCTGTGTGTAATCTACACTCTCTCCATCGCTGTCTGATTTACAGCACAGGTGTTTAGGTTCTGTTACCTGACAAAACAGGATAAACACATGCCATTTAAACAGCAATCATTTTATTTCACTTTTTCTGAGTCTTAGTGTGCAAACCTCGAATCAAATCATTAATGTTCGCCAAGTAAGTGAATGCATTTTAAAAACTATTTTTCTGAAGTGGATTGTCTATTGGTGTCAACAAAATTCTAGCCATATGGCAATATTAGTATATTAGTTTATCAATTTCTTTCACAATACTGATTTCTGACAAACAGTCACTAGATTAGGAGACTGACAGGGATCATATTTATACTTTTACATTTAGCTGTTTAATCTGCTGTTAGTTTTACGTCCGTATTCACAGACTATATCCTGGCCTGCTGTACTGAATGTGAGTCCACTGCATTTGGCGCTGCTTGTGTCTGAACGCAGTATATATATAATTTAAAACTATTTATTCATTTGTCTTTTATTTACTTACTTACTAGCGAATGCTTTTTTAGGGCTCTAAAAACTACGGCAGTATGAATGACAATGGAATAGGACGTGTGAGTTGCACCGGTCACACACACACACACACACAATATATATATAATTAAATTCTTAAAACATCGTGTTCACCCATGCACTGAAAAAAAGAACTTGTAAGATTTACTTGATAAAATCCTCATAACAATTTGGACACAGATTTTAAGTAAATTTTATTGCTCCAATATTAAGGCTGAATCCCAACCCTTCCCCCTACCCTTCCATTTGACGCGTTCACGTGCAGGGGTAGTGGTGTCTCATTTCTCTTTTGGTTGGAGGTGTAGGGGGAGGGGGAAAGGGCCAGATAGCCCTCCAAACGAAGATTTTTCAGGACCTCACTTCAAACGAAGGGCTAAGCGAAGTTTTCAACATGGCTGCTCACTCGAGCAAGCAGACCCATAAATGTTAAGTCATTTTTGCCATTAATAAAGATTTTTATGACAAGTTTTCATTATATGTATATTACCTTTAGTCTTGTGTTTGTGTTTATGGTGATGTTCTGTAAAGAAACGTTTGCAAAAAAAATCGCTAAAGTTTGCTAGCGGATAGCACATATTGCACAATATTACAAATATATATTTTTATGTCACATACACTTTACTGCATGCTACAAACAAATATGAAAGTTCAGTAGCACGGCATTTTGCCGAGCATTTGATAACGCATTGTTTGTTTTGCTTACGGCCATACACTATTGTTTTGCTTACACTATTCTTACTTATTGCAACGTGACCACAGTTTTGTAATTTATATTCTGTATATGGACGGCTGAGGAAACCCGAAGACTCATCCGTGTTCGTGGTGAAAATGAGCAACTTTTTTAAAAATCGAAATACGGCGCAAAAAACCTTTGGGAGTGAGTAATCTCTCTTATTGGAATGTGTGATAAACATCGGCGCATGTCCTCTGACGTAACATGGACACACAGGAATGTAAATGAACACTGCATTTATGACCCAAAAAAATAAACGCTTTGAGATGATTTATTTGCCGTATGGTGTGTTTATTTGAATATGTTCAGTAAATTTATGAATTACACTCAAAGTGTCAGCGAAACCGGTTTGCAAATAATTTGTGTGTGTGTTAGGTGATGTGAGAGTGGGTTTTTCAAACTTGCAGTAAAACATTTTTGGGGGCAGTTTTTGATTCCCCCTTATCCAAGTACTGTAAAAACTTATATAGTCTTGGGTTAAAAAGTCTGCATTTCAACATGCATCCCCCACCTCCAAAGACTAAGCTCCTGTTGGTATAGCTCTTAAGGTCACTGTGGCACGCAAACCCCCTGACCACAATAAGGTGGCAATCCCTCAGGGGGGGGAGGTGAAAAATACAAATTAAATAAAATCTGGATTAAGGATAATTTATTTTATCAATCAACGACATAATATTTATCTTAGCTGGATGGTCTAATTCTCAAAACCGTTTAACCTAAAGAAAAACATAACACACTATAACTAGAATATTTACAAAATTGAAAGGTTTTCTTATGAATAATTAAAAAAAACATAACTCAAAAAGATCATATTATGTTTATATATATATATATTTTATAGTAACTGAACAGCTCTCTTCTCTCCAATCCACTCATACACCACAGTCTCCTATTTCTCTGTGCGCGCGCTGCAGCCTGTGAATGAATACACGCAGCGGAGGTTTTACATATTTAAAACGTAAAAAGGTGTCTCCATCATAAATAGCCCTGAATTAACTATATATATATATATATATATATATATAGAGAGAGAGAGAGAGAGGAGAAAGGTGTTTTGCTGGCGAAAAACATTTTAGGCAGAGACGCCTGCTCGTTTGTTTTAAATCTAAAGTTAATGCATTGTTGTATCAGCAGGAACCTTGATTTTATGAAATTACTATCATTTTGTTTTGTGAGATTTTCCCTTACTTGATTTTATCAATTTATTACTCCCTATAATAATGTAAACATTGCTAATTTATGTTTTGGAAAGAAACTTAAGTAATTATTTCCTCTATATCTTTCATAAATCACACAACTAAAATATAATTAAACAGTTTATTCACCAACATTACCAAATATTTGTGACATTCACAGTCTAGATCCAAGTTGTCTTTTTAATAAAAGTGCATTCAGCTAAATTTTGCATCCATAGAAAAAAAGTGCACGGCACCAGGGCCTGAAATACTTGTTTTAAACAAAATTGTGTAAAATAATAAATAAATAAAATACAGCATTCATTTAGAAATAAAATGCAGCAGAAAATACTTTAAACAAACTGTAGAATAAACGTTAAAACGTAATAGCCCTCTGAAGCAGTGAAGTTGCAACTTTCAAATCAGCACTCTGGACTAGTGCACTTAAAAGTATGCCATTGAAACCTTAATGCATGAAAACATTTTAAGCTGAACATGTAAACACAACATGTAAACACTTGTAGTCAAGCCAAATCAAATGTTTTAAGATGATAACTTCATCTTTAAAGCTTGCACTTTTGGTGATAGCTTAATCCCATCAAGTTCTAGAAGAACTTTCTGAAAATAGCCTCTCCTTCAAGGATTATGGATACACCAACCGGTTCTTCCCCTTCAACAGCACGGACGACAAGGATTTTAAGAAGGTGTCACTTCGTCTGTCCCCCTGCATAAAATTTACAAGAAAATAAATCATTTATTTTGAGAAACAAAAAAAATCTGAATTGCTTCAACCTGTGCTGACTTCATTGAGAAAAAAATAATAATAAAAATAAATGATAATAAAAAAATGACCATCACTTCATATACTTCATATTGTTAAACTTGGGTTAAATTGCTTTAGCACTAATCTTGCATCAGTAAAACATGGCATGAGATGGCTTTACAGTGTCAGGAAATCCTATGATGAATGCTGAGTTTGTATTTAAAGGGTTAGTCCAAACATGAAAATTCGTTCAATAATTACTCATATTTATATATTCATTTGCATTCATATGCTTCTGTCCAATACAACAAACACTATATTCAAGGTATTAATAAATTGTATAATTAATAAGAAAACAATGCTTTACCAGGCAATCATCAAAGAGATCCTCTTCAGATTCACGTCTCATCTTTACGCTTTGTTTCTGTGAAAATATTTACATTGTATCATTACATAATCTTTTATTCGTACAACTACATTTAGGCCTTTATCCAAAGCAAATTACAAAAGAGGAAGGCATCAAGCATGTCAAGCAGTGCTACTAACACAAAGTTTCTGACACCGTTAGAAAATACAAGATAGAACAGTGAGGGATTAAGGAAAAAGTGAGAAGCAAGAATCATGTGTGCAAAGATTAAGCATGTAGGGTCACAGGATGACTCGACTTATTTTTATTGTCTGCAATGCGATTTAGACAAATTAGAACTGCGGTAAAGCCAGCCGCGGTTCAGAAAAACACGGTCAAGCCAGCCGCGATTGATTTTAGTGTGCGCACATATTACAGTGATTACGGTAGTTTCAGGACCGACACAGAGACAACGCGCTTTCAGAGCGCTTTTCATTTAGACGCCCAGGACTGAGAGATAATACAACATGTGCTTATTTATTTGCATTTCTGCTTTAATATCCGTGTTATTTATTGGTGACTTTGACGGTTGTCTGTTACAATATTTTTCTTAAATATTCACCATTCAAATAATTGTTTTATGTAGATAAGTTACAGCAGAATTCGTAGAAAACAGACAAAATAATGTATTTAGTCTTTCTAAATACCAGAATTGATTTTTATTTTGTTTTACTGTTCAAAAGTAGCAGTTATTCTTCAATGAATGTTTTCTATAATGAGGATTAACGTCTGCTTTGGAAGAGAGGTCAAATAAACAAATGTTCACAATGGGGAAAAAAAGTTAAATAAAATGCCTTTATTTCACTTCAGAGACCTATGAAAAAATTTATTCTAGTAAGTATAAAACGCCATGGTCAGTTTTTATCCCATATAATGTACACACATTATATGATAAAAAAAAAAGTAGAAAAAAACAATGATCAGTTCTTATTCAGGACGTCCCATACTATATACACACCACATATGAAACTATTTTACTGCAGCATTTTTCAGATATGGGGCATTATTACATTTCAAAGGGGTATAAAGACCCCATTTCTAATAAGTGTAAAAGCTAAACTTGCCTCGAACACGACAAACTCCAGCTGCAGCCATGCCGTGTTGTAACCTCCGTGATGATTCCCAACCGACTGATACTGTACACAGCGCGGGCACAGCGACTCCAAACACGCATGCGCAGTTTAATGTGCACACATTTTCGGCTTCAGTAGACACACAATACTTCAGACTGAAACAGAAAAAAAACAATGATCAGTTCTTATTCAGGACGTCCCATACTATATACACACCACATATGAAACTATTTTACTGCAGCATTTTTCAGATATGGGGCATTCTCTCTGTGTTGTTCATGAAACTACCGTAATCGCTGTAATATGCGCGCGCACTAAAATCAATCGCGGCTGGCTTGACCGTGTTTTTCTGAACCGCGGCTGGCTTTACCGCAGTAAATTAGAGCTGCTGTCAATACTGTATGAACATATGTACAGGTTCTTTACTCGTAACTCATTAATAAAGTTCGGCTTCAGAAAAAAAACGTTTATTGCTAGTGCTCTTTTACCATTTAATGCTTTAACACACACGTCTCAGTTTGTTCAGAAATGGCATCTAACTGGCGAGGCTTTGTCTGAACACGCCGTTTTCACTCGGGTTGGGGGTAAGAAACACACATCTCGGTGTATTAATCCGCGCGCTCGGTTCGTTATTATTTTATTTATTTATTTATTTACCACAGGACCCATGGGGGCTCCGTAGGTTCAGGTTTTTACACGAAAACGGTGTTTTGTGAATCTCCACACTATTAAAAACTGAAATTGCTAATTGTACGTCCTGAGATTAAGATGAACATTAATTGGGAGTCATGAAAGCGAGAATCACATCCAAAAAAGAAAGCTAAACTTACCTCGAACACGACAAACTCCAGCTGCAGCCACACCGTGTTGTAACCTCCGTGATGATTCCCAACCGACTGATACACAGCGACTCCAAACACGCATGCGCAGTTTAATTTGCACACATTTTCGGCTTCAGTAGACACACAATACTTCAGACTGAAACACGACTGCCCCCTACAGGTAATGAAGGGCATGTTCACAGCTTCCCGCACGCAGCCGCGCAAAGCCGCGGCAAGTCACGGGATCCCTTTTCTCGAAACGCAGGTTTTTAATGGCGACATCTGTAGCAAAAAAGCAGCGGACGTACAGAAGACTAGAACAGAACAAGGAATAACATATGCAGAGGCACTAAAAGTTACAAACAAGGAAAGAGAAACAAGAAAAAATGATAAGGTCGGGGAAAAGAGAGAAGAGGTACACACTAGATGTAGCCAAATTAAAGAAAACACTCTGATTGTAAACCAAAACAACTTTGTGCTCTTCATGGTAGACATAATCAACTGCACCGCACAGACAAACAAGAAAACAGAGAAAATAAAGATCATAGTGAACGCAGCCAAAAAACACCTGGGGATAGACGGACTAAGCTGGGAAAAAGTCAATGAAAAATTAAATGAGAGTGCAAACAATACATAAACCAGAAATAAAGATAATACAATGGAATGCAAGAAGCTTAATAGCTAACGGACAAGAACTCAAAAAATTCATAGCAGATGAACCAGAAAAACCACAAATTATATGTATACAAGAAACATGGCTAAAAACAAAATGGGAATTCAAGATACTGGGTTATACAACAATTAGGAAAGATAGAGAAAAAGGGAATGGAGGAGGAGTAGCAATACTAATAGAAGAAGGAACTAAATATAAAATAGTGAAAACTAAAAATGAACATGAAACAATAACAGTCAAAGTATGGACAGAGGAAAACAACATAACAATAGTAAACTACTACAATCCATGTAAAAAATTAAATAACAGTATACTGGAAGAAATAATAGGAAAATGGGAAGAACACATTATATGGTGTGGTGACTTTAATGCGCACAACACACTCTGGGGAAGCAGAGAAACAGACACAAATGGGGAGGTAGTAGAGGAATACTTAATAAATAAAGGTCTAGTATGTATAAACAATAGCGAGGGAACCAGATACAACAGCACACATAACACAGAGAGTGCAATAGACTTAACAATAGTGTCAAAGGAAATTGCAGGAATATGTACTTGGAAAACCCAAAAGTACAATACAATGGGAAGTGACCATTATCCAATATTAATTAAAATAGGAGTAAGCAACAGACAAGAGCAGGAAAATAAAATACAGAGATGGATACTGGGGAAAGCTAAGTGGGAGAAATTTAAAGCAAATATAGACACGAGATACGAGGAAGAATCACTTAAAAGTATAACAGAAATAGAAGAACTTAAAAACAGAATAACTAATATTATTAACCAAACAGCATGTAAAACTATTCCAAAAAACAAAGGCGTAAGAAAAGGAAAATGCGTACCATGGTGGAATGAAGACTGTAGCAAGGCAATCAAAAATAGAAATAAAGCATTCAAGCAACTTAAAAAACAACATACACTAGAAAAACTAATCCAATATAAGAAAGCACAGGCGATAGTCAGGAAAAACATAAGAACAGCAAAACGCACACACTGGAGACAGTACTGCAACACAATATGAAGAGAGACACAACTAACAAACATCTGGAGAATGATAAGGAAAATGAACGGTTTAAATACTAAAAATGAAATCCCAGTGCTACAGTATAATAAAGGAACTGCAATAAGTAATAAAGAAAAAGCAGAGGCATTAGCCATGACATTTGTCAACATACACAGTTCAGAAAACATACCCAGTGATATGAGAGAGAATATGAAAAACACAATAATTCAACACAAGGAAATAAGAAGAAAGGAAAGCAACACAGAAGAACTAGACCTCCCATTCTCAATATATGAGTTTAAAAAAGCAACAACAAGGGCACGGCAAACAACACCAAGAAGAGATAACATCTGCTACAAAATGCTTATGAACATGACTGAGAACTCAATTCAACAGATATTAAGACTCTTCAACTTAATATGGGAAACAGGCAATATCCCCAAAAGACTGGAAACTAGACACTAAAATACCAGTACTAAAACCAGGTAAAGAAGCCTCAGACCCTACTAACTACAGGCCAATTGCACTCACATCGCAAATAGGAAAGACAATGGAAAGAATGGTAACAGAAAGACTAACACACTACTTAGAAATAAACTTCTATCACCATTCCAAAATGGGTTTAGAAAAGGAAGAAGTACTATGGACGCAATATTAAATCTAGAATCTGAAATAAGAAAAGCACAAACAAATAAGGAGAAGGTAATTGCAGTCTTCTTTGATATTGAAAAAGCATATGATATGCTATGGAAAGAAGGTCTATTATGCAAACTAAACAAATTAGGAATAAGAGGCAAAATGCATGATTGGATAAAGAACTTTTTAGAAAATAGAACAATAGAAGTCAGAGTGGGTACTGAATACTCAAAAAAATACACAGTAGAAAACGGCACCCCGCAAGGAAGCGTGTGTAGCCCAATATTATTCAGCATCATGATAAACGACATATTTGATGGAGTAGAAGAAACAATAGGAAAATCACTATATGCAGATGACGGAGCACTGTGGATCAGAGGCAGGAACATAGAATACATTAACACCAAGATGCAGAAAGCAATAAAAGAGGTAGAAAAATGGGCAAATAAATGGGGATTTAAGATATCTCTAACAAAGACACACAGTATATGCTTTACAAAGAGACATAAGAATATCTCTCTAAAACTATACAAACAAGAACTAAAACAAGTACAGACAATCAAATACCTAGGAATGTACTTTGACGAAAAGCTAACCTGGAAAACACATATAAAGAAAATAAAAGAAAAATGCAATAAAATCATAAACGTAATGCGGTGCCTTACAGGACAGTCATGGGGAGCTAACAGAGCCTCGTTAGTAAGCATATACAATGCATTCATGAGAGCTACTATAGACTATGGGTGCTTAGCATACATGTCAGCAGCAGAATCCAACCTGAAACAGTTAGACACTATGCAAGCTCAAGCCTTAAGAGTTTGTTGTGGGGCCTTCAAAACATCCCCAGTATCAGCTATGCAAGTAGAAATGGAAGTAATGCCGATAAGAATAAGAAGAATAAAACTACTGTTGGCATACTGGGTTAACCTTCAAGGGCATAATAAAGAACATCCAACAAAGAATATTCTTAAAGAATGCTGGGAACACAGCAAAATGAACATATACAGCTTCGGATGGATAGGAGACACTAGAGCAAAAGGCCTAAGACTCCATAAACTCAACATCAGTCCCACAGTACCACTACACAACACCCCACCATGGAAGCTGATAGCCCCACCAGTAGATGTAAGCTTAAAACTAAAAATTAAGGACAACCCAACACACATTCCATGCTGGCTAATAGTGCAAAATCATATTAAAACAATAGGAAAAAAGAAATTAATAATATACACGGATGGTTCCAAAGACCCAGGTACGGGACGAACAGGGGCAGCGTTCTACATCCCGCAACACAAAATATCAGTTAAAAAAAGAATAACAGATCAACTATCAGTATACACCTCCGAACTAATAGGAATACAAATGGCACTTAAATGGGTGGAAAAGAATCACCAAGGAGAGACAATAATAGCATCTGACAACATGTCGGTCATAACCAGTCTAGAAACAGGAAACTCATGTAGACAGGACATCCTACATAATGTATTACAATTAGTAACAGAATTATACCATAAAGGTGTGAGGATTACTGTTCTATGGGTACCAGCACACGTAGGTGTAAAAGGAAACGAACAAGCAGATAAACTCGCCAAACAAGCACTCAAAAATAAAAATGTCCAAATAAAAATCCCAATAAGCAGAGCAGAAGTTAAGAAAATAATTAAAGAACACACAAACAAAATATGGCAAGAAAGATGGGATGAAGGAGAAACAGGTAGACACATGCATCAAATCCAAAAAAAGATCAAAAGAGGGAAAGTATGGGGCAGAAACAGAAGAGAGGAGATCATTATAACTAGGCTAAGAATAGGACACACAGGACTAAACCAAAGTCTTAAGGTAATAGGCAAACACCCAACTGGTGAATGTGAATACTGTGGACAAATAGAAACAGTAACACATATACTAACAAACTGTAAAAGATACGACAAAGAAAGACAGGAACTTAGAGAAACCATGCAGGAGGAAGAAGTAGAAACAACAATAGAAAACATACTAGGGAAGATGAACTGGAAAATATATAAAAGTCTGTTTAAGTACCTAAATGAAACTGGTCTAGTCAATAGAATCTAAGAGAATTTAATTAAATTTTTATTTTTTTTTCCAATCTAATGATCCACACTCCAGCCCAGCAGGTGGCGGTAATGCACCTATAAGTTGGCTGCCAGCCGCCATAAAACAACAAAGAAGAAGAAGAAGAGCTAGGTAACAGCAACCATACCACAGCTAATGCTAAAGGCTAAGGCTACTGCTAAGCAGCCCTGTGTTTTGTAAACCCGAGTGCGGGATATCTCTGTCCGATACGCCTGTGAGTATGTTTTGGGTTTGTTGTGTTTATGTTTAAATGTTTAATTGTATAAAGCCCGCCGAGGCATATGCATTACACTGTTTGGGTTTACTGTGTACTCACGGCGTCCCTCCTGCCATGGTTATGCAGGAGGGTTTTTTTTGTTTCCTTTTTTGGCATGCTTTGTGTTGTTGTTCAAGGTTTGGGCGTTGCCCGGGAGCTGGAGTATCGGCTATTCCCCGGGATTAGACACGTCAGCTGCCGTGTGCGTGCGGTGCCGGGGGCTCGGCTGCTCCGGCGCGATTATTAAAGGGACGCCGCTCACAACGAGGACATCGGACCCAGAGCAGGACATTCCCTGGTTCTATTGTTTTACTCTTATGGACTTTTGATTAAGAGAAGGACTCTATATATAAATCACCACGAGCACGGACTGAGTGAGTGTGTGGTATGAGTAGCTGGCGTGTATGAACAGTGTAATGTACAGCACAATATTAAATGTAAATACACTTGAACACATTTTCGTATCCTCTGGTGGTCCTTATTCACGCCCTGATTTCTGTTAACGGCTAGCTATTGTTTTAATAAATAATAGCAAGTTTGTTACAGTGGCACCCAACGTGGGGCCATCAGAGTTCATATATTTTGTGTGTATTTTACATCCATGCATTTTTATTGTTGCTGTTAGCTGTTACCTAGTCAGCCTTTTCGTACTCCATTTTTTTTTGTAAACATCACTTATGGTTTGGTTAATCATTCTGTTTATTAACAAATTAAAGGCAAATTGGGTCAAACGATGGCAGAGTCCGATGCACGAGCTGAGGAAGGGTCAGCTGCTCACGACTTCACTGAAGACAACCAAAACCTCAGTTCCATGATGTTAGCAGCCTGCCTCGGTGGGATGGAAATGGCTCTGCAGGCGCTGGAAAATAAACTCTCCCAGCGAATGGATGAGCTGGCTAATCAGGTAGGGGAGCTGCGGCGGAACCATAATGCAGATATTTTAGTGAGCCAGCATAAGCTGGAAAGCGTGCAGGAAGAGATGCGGCTAATGTGCCAAACAATAAAAGAACAATGTGAAGGTCAATTGAACAACGTAGGCCGTTCCATGGTGGAATGCATGAGGAGACGAGACTCACAGTTAAAAGCCCTGATGAGTACGCAACCCGTCGCTACCTCCACTCCTCATCCTCCCTCTCCTGGTAGCTGCTCACACCCTCCTGTTTCCAAACCACCAGTAAAGCAAGTCTCTCTGTATGTGGCCAATCCCTTGCCCCAAGTGTCCGATGCCGCCGACGCCGCCATCTCCAGCCTCTTAAGCAATGCCTCCCTGTCTGAAGAATATAAATATCAGCTACAGGAATTATTATTAGAATGGCCAACTGTGTGCACCGACCAAATTGGCCATTCCAAAGTTTTAACTCACCATGTATATACAACTGATGAGAGACCAATCAGGAAAAGGGCTTACCCTGTACCTGTCCACAAACAGCAAATTGTAGAGGAGGAGGTCACCAAGATGCTGGAAGCTGGCATCATCAGGCCATCCACCTCGGCATGGGCCGCCCCAGTCGTGCTAGTGGGTAAGAGGGATGGTGGAACCCGTTTTTGTGTGGACTTTAGAGCCCTCAACAGCAAAACACCACTGGATGGCTTCCCTATGCCCCAGGTCCACGAAATCCTGCAAGCGCTCTACGGGGCTGCCGTCTTCAGCTCTCTGGATCTGCGCAGCAGTTACTGGCAGGTGGAAATGCACTCAGACAGCATGCCCAAGACGGCCTTCATTACAAAGAACAATCAGTATGAGTTCCTCCGTCTTCCCTTTTCCTAAAGAATGCAGGAGCGACTTTTCAAAGACTCATGACCTCAGTTTTAGCTGAAGCAACTGGAAAGTACTGTTTTGTCTACATAGATGACATTGTTATCTACTCAAAGGACACCATTTCTCACCTTGATCATCTCCGACAGGTATTCTCGCTCCTCGAAGCTGCTGGTCTCACACTCAATCTGAAAAAATTTAACTTCTGTCAGACTTCTCTCTCCTTTTTAGGACATGTGATATCGGCAGAAGGCATAAAAACAGAAGAGGCCAAAGTGGCAGCGATACAAACTTACCCCGTTCCCTGCAATCTGAAGGAGCTACAACGCTTCCTAGGGCTGGCTGGCTGGTACCACCGATTCATTCCCCATTTCTCAGAGCGTGCCGCTCCTTTACATGCCCTGAAGAAGAAAGGGGCCAAGTGGGTGTGGACGTCCGAATGCCAGTCGGCCTTTGAAGATCTGAGAACTGCTCTGCAACACTCACCAGTTTTGACGGCTCCAGACTTCGACCACCCCTTGAAGGTGCAGACAGATGCCAGCAACGTCGGCCTAGGTGCGGTGCTCACCCAAGATCACGAAGATGGAGAGCATGTGATCGCCTACGCCTCTCGGCTGCTGCACGGAGCTGAAACCAGGTATTCGGCATCAGAAAAGGAATGTCTGGCAGTAATGTGGGTGGTGGAGAAGTGGCGTCAGTACCTAGAGGGAAAAGCTTTTACTATCATTACGGACCATGCTGCTTTGACCTGGGTTTTTAACCATCCAAACCCCTCCCCATGCCTTACAAGATGGGTGCTTAGATTACAAGCGTTTGAATTTGTAGTCCAATACCGGAAGGGGCAATGTAATATCGTTCCTGATTCCCTGTCACGATGCTGGGAGGAAGAAACCATGAACGCCCCTCTGGCCGTGTACAGAGGCAATGATCTGCAGTGGGGTCTGCCCTGTTATTTGGGAGGAACTGGAGAAGTCCCAAAAGGCAGAGGAGACGCTTCAGACACTGTGGAAAGAGGCAAGGTTAGATCCTGACGTGGAAAAAATACATTATTGCATAATAAATCAATTCCTGTATTGTCAGATCCCCAAACAGGCTGGGCGTAGTCTCCTTCAGTTGGTCATCCCAACATCTCTGCGTCCTCTGTATCTGCAGTATGCCCACCCTCTCAGTGGTCATCTAGGGCGGATGAAGACCCTGCGGAGGCTGCTGGAGGTCGCCTACTGGCCTGAGATACGCTGGGATGTCTGGGAACACTGTAAGAATTGTGTCACATGTCAAAAATACAAACCCCGTATAAGTAAGCTGGCAGGTCTACTACAAAGCACACCCGTGTTGGAACCTGGTTTTATGTTGGGAGTAGATCTCATGGGTCCTTTTCCATGATCATCCCGGCTCAATGAACTGGCTGGTGGTCGTAGACTACTGCAGCAAATGGGTCGCGATGTTCCCTATGAGGACAGCGAAGGCTCACAACATAGCCAATATTTTAATTAAGGAGATTTTCACACGGTGGGGCACACCAGCTTACCTGGTTTCCGATAGAGGCCCGCAATTCACTTCCCAGCTGCTCAACATCATCTGCCGGCAGTGGGGTGTCACCCAGAAGCTCACCACCGCATATCATCCCCAAACTAACATCACCGAACATACTAACCGGACATTAAAATTCATGATGGCAGCATTCATCAAGGAAAATCACAAGCAGTGGGACCAATGGCTTCCTGAGTTCCGGTTTGCTATCAACACGGCCTGGCAGGAAAGCACTGATCATACCCCAGCGGAGATAGCACTAGGACGTAAGCTAAAGGGACCACTGGAAAGAATGCTGCACAAAAACATCTCACCTGACCATCCAGCCTATTCCACAGTGGAGCGGCAGGAAGCGCTGTTCCAGGCTGTCCGTAGCAATGTGGCCCGTGCCCAGGAACGACAGGCAAAATACTACAATCTCAGACGACGGGCTGTCACATACCATGAAGGCGACCTTGTCTGGGTCCGTGCTTTTCCTCAGTCTCAGGCAGGGGATTTTCACATGGCCAAGCTCGCTCCACAATGGAAGGGGCCCGCCAAAATCATCAAAGTCCTTAACAAGGTAAACTATCAGGTGCAAATGATTAAACAGGCCGGGCCATTTACGGTCCATGTGGTCAACATAAAACCCTTTTATGGCGAAGTCATGCCTTTTTCCGAGGGGGAGGGGGTGTAACAGGCGGTTGCCTAGTTACGCGCTCCCGACCAGCGGGGGCGATGCGGCCGCTAATTACACGATTTTAATAAAAGAGGAAGAGAGGCTAGAGCTAGGTAACAGCAACCATACCACAGCTAATGCTAAAGGCTAAGGCTACTGCTAAGCAGCCCTGTGTTTTGTAAACCCAAGTGCGGGATATCTCTGTCCGATGCGCCTGTGAGTATGTTTGGGTTTGTTGTGTTTATGTTTAAATGTTTAATTGTATAAAGCCCGCCGAGGCTTATGCATTACACTGTTTGGGTTTACTGTGTACTCACGGCCATGGTTATGCAGGAGGGTTTTTTTTGTTTCCTTTTTTGGCGTGCTTTGTGTTGTTGTTCAAGGTTTGGGCGTTGCCCGGGAGCTGGAGTATCGGCTATTCCCCGGGATTAGACACATCAGCTGCCGTGTGCGTGCGGTGCCGGGGGCTCAGCTGCTCCGGCGCGATTATTAGAGGGACGTCGCTCACAACGAGGACATCGGACCCAGAGGAGGACATTCCCTGGTTCTATTGTTTTACTCTTATGGACTTTTGATTAAGAGAAGGACTCTATATATAAATCACCACAAGCACGGACTGAGTGAGTGTGTGGTATGAGTGGCCGGCGTGTATGAACGGTGTAATGTTCAAGTTCAATTTATTTGTATAGCACATTTACAACAGCCGTCAGGCTGACCAAAGTGCTTCACATAAAAACATACTCATAAAACACACAATAAAACACAAATATCACACCTAGCGGAATTAAAATGCTAATGAAAACAAATAGGTTTTGAGCAAGGACTTAAAAGTGGATAGAGAAGGTGCCAGTCTGATCTCTAAAGGCAAAGTATTCCAAAGTTGAGGTCCTGCTACCACAAACGCCCATGCCCCTCTGCGCTTGAGCCTCACGCATGGGACTACTAATAAAGCCTGATCACAAGATCTTAGTGTTCTGGAAGGAGAGTAAGGGTGAAGAAGATCGGAGAGGTAAACTGGTGCTAGGTTGTGTAATGATTTATACACACACAGGAGGATTTTAAAATTAATTCTCTGAGAGACTGGCAGCCAGTGTAGATCTTTCAGAATCAGAGTGATGTGATCATGTTTACGACTTTTACGAAGGAATCTTGCTGCTGCATTTTGAACAAGCTGGCGAGTAGTCGAAGCTGATAAAAACTGGATCCAATAACGGAGGCGATATGTTTATCAAATTTTAGATGCTGGTCAATGAGAACACCAAGGTTACGCACCTGTTATGATCTGTAGACAGATAAGCTGTCCAGATCAGTGCTGAAACTCTGAGAGTTCTCATTAGGACCAAAAACAATTACCTCGGTCTTGTCTTCATTTAGAAAGAGAAAGTTTTGAGCTAGCCATGATTTAACCTCCTCTAAACACTGCAAAAGATTAGTAGTAGCAGTAACGTTCTTTCTTTTGATGGGAAGATAAATTTGAGTATCATCTGCATAGAAGTGAAAAGATACATCATATTTCCGTAGGATAGAACCCAGAGGTAGCATATAGAGAGAGAACAGCGATGGAGCCAAAATAGAGCCTTGTGGAAGGCCACAGGTCAGAGGTGCCCGGGAAGAAGTGAAATTACCCATCTTTACTAAAATCTTTCTATCAGACAAATATGACTGAAACCATTTCAGAACATTCGCCTTTAGACCCACCCAAGACTCTAATCTAGATAGTAGTAAAGAGTGATCGATAGTATCAAAAGCCGCCGATAGATCCAGGAGAAGCAGAATCACGGAGTCTCCAGAGTCAGTGGAGACATAAATATCATTTAGCACTCTCAGAATGGCAGACTCTGTACTATGAGCAGACTTAAAACCAGATTGAAAGACCTCGTGAATACCCATGTTAGTCACAAAACATTGTAGTTGGTCCAGCACAATTTTCTCCAAAACCTTAGAAACAACAGGCAAGACTGAGATAGGCCGAAAATTCTTTAGGGCAGAGGAATCCAGAGAAGGCTTCTTGAGCAGAGGAGTAACAGTAGCTACCTTAAGATTGGCCGGAACACAGCCCGTTTGAAGACATTTGTTGATAAAGGATACCAAGCCTGGCCCAATCGAATCCAGAATTGAACTTAGGAATCTTGGGTGGATGATATCGTTAGGGCAAGAAGAGGGTTTAAGCCTGTCAATGACCTGCTTCAAAACCTGGACATTGATAGGTTCAAAAACCTCCCAAAACGTACGGACAGAAGGCATGGTAGGTGAATCCTTTAATGTTAAGGTAGGGCAAATGCCAAGTCTTAGGGTTTTAATTTTGTCGTTAAAGAATCTCAAGAAGCCTTCGCAAACAGCATCAGAAGCGACAGTCAAGGTATTAGCCAAAGGATTAACAACAGACTGAATAATTGAAAACAGAACCTTAGGTTTAGAATGATTTGTTTCAATTATATTAGAGAAATATGCAGCTTTTGCGGCTTTAGCAGCAGATTGGTAAGATGTAAGCGAATCTTTAAATAATTGAAAGGAAATATGCAACCTGTCCTTTTTCCATTTTCGTTCTGCCTTTCTAGAGATTTGTCTTAAAAGATGAATCTCAGCGTTTTGCCACAGTTCAGATTTTGGTTTCTTCTTATGAGGTTTGAGGGGGGCAGTTACATTAGCTGCTTCAAGCCAGGCAGAATTCAAGAGGCTAAGATGTTGATCAGCATCCAAGTCCAATAGTGGTTGATCCAAGTGCATCTCTGAGCAAAGTTCAGTAAAGCACAAGTTGAAGTTTGAGCTAAACTGTGGAGAATAAAACCGAGACAGAGTAGCAGATGCATTAGACAAGTGAGAAAGATCAGGAAGGGACAGTGAAAATAATATGGGTTTATGGTCGGAGAGCAGAAAGTCTGAGAGCACAATATCAGTCACATCAAATCCATAAGAGAGTATAAGATCCAGCGTATGTCCCTGAATGTGAGTAGAGCTGTTGATCCACTGAGTGAGATTAAAAGCGTCAATATGATTGAGGAAATCACGTGAGAGTGGATTTGACGGGCAGCAAACATGGATATTAAAATCGCCTACCAACACAAAACGATCGTAGGTTGTGGCAATATTGCCGATAAATTCAGTAAACTGCTGTATAAAATCCTTAGTGGAGTGAGGAGGGCGGTAAATTACCCCTAAACCGACAGGCCCATTCCAGTCTAAGTAAAGGAGCTGAGCTTCAAAACTTGAGATGGCCGTTGCAGGACCCAGCCTGCATCGTGCAGAGAAAGAGTTCTTTAAAATATCCCACATATGCGGGGAGAGTTAAAAAATGTACAGTTAACAAGGACCAGATCCGCAAAAGGAGTTCAATCACCCACCTTTATCCAGGATTCCATGATGAACATAAAAACCAGGTTGTGAGAAGAATAAAAGTCATTTAATAAAAAGGTCTTATTCACCAGGGAGCGAGCATTTATTAATGCCAACTTCGGTGCGGGAACAGAGGATGAGGAGGCTCTACTCCGTGAGCGCAGATTTCCGTGCGTTACTCCACGTTGACGGTAGCCAAGGCCAACCCGGCGGAGACCAGTACCAAAAACCGGACTTAAATGCAGGGAGAAAACCGGACGAAGCCATCGGTAAACCCGATCCAGCGGGCGCCAGATAGTAGAGCCGCCATAAAACGAGGCACGGGGGGGAGCCGATAGAAAACCAGCCCGCGGATAGGCTTTCATCTTTACGATAAAACCACCACGGTTGCCTCGTTTCCTCCTCCGCTTTCTCCGCCTGAAGTTAGGGGGCCAGCGGTAAACACCATCCAGGATATCTGTTCGAAGCGACTCGTGTTGTTGATCAAAAAAGCGGTCCACCTCTAAGTTGTAGATCATAGTAGACTCAGCAACCAAGTTACGGATATCCAAAAGTGCTTGACGGTCGTAAGTTAGGTGCGTGCAGCAGGTCAGCAACAGAGGTAAACCCAACAGCCAAACCAGCAGCCAGAAGAGCAACAGGCGCCATCTTGGGGAGATCCACTTCAAATTCAAATAATGTACAGCACAATATTAAATGTAAATACAATTGAACACATTTTTGTATCATCTGGTGGTCCTTATTCACCCCCTGATTTCTGTTAACGGCTAGCTATTGTTTTAATAAATAATAGCGAGTTTGTTACAATATGGCAGAAAGTTTTGATAGAGAGCTACGATGGTGAAGACCTGCTGGTTGCTGAGTGTTAACCCAGTTTCAGTCCTTGTCCATATGGTCCACTCTGTCCATCCGTGGGACAGTGCTTATCCACAGCCTGGTAGATATAGCACATACAATAAAACATCAATAACAATAACAAAGTCATGGCAGTTGACACAGTGGCTAACAGTCTGGTGGAGAAACGTTAAGGAGGTAGTGGCAGTTGCTGACACAGAAGATGGAGAAAGTGACAGAGGAGAAACTGTCCGAATATACGACTGCGAAAGGGTGACAATGTCCTTCTTGCCATGTCCTTCTTGCCATGGCATTTCATATCAACTCTGGACAGTGCAGAAGAGCTGGGGAGGAACTGAGAAAGTAAGAAAGGACAGAAAATTTATAACAATAGACATACTTTAAAATAAAATTTAAGCTGTGAAATTATACTAACATTACCTTGCTTGCATGCATCAGAGTCTTAAGTTTGGCTTTAAAGCAGAGCCATGAGCCCCTCCGAACCGTGGCTTTGTGATCTGCAATCAAAAACAGGATGCTTAAGTGATGTCTTGTATTTATTTTAAATAATTAAATCACACACACCTCCATTACATGATCATCCATCCATCCATCCATTTTCTTCCGCTTATCCGAGGTCGGGTCATGGGGGCAGCACGCGGACCGATACAGAGCCCGCATCACTGCAGACGCTGACCCGATCCGCCTGTCGATCTCCCGTTCCATTTTACCCACACTCGTGAACAAGACCCTGAGATACTTAAACTCCTCCACTTGGGGCAGGATCTCACTCCCAACCCTGAGAGGGCACTCCACCCTTTTCCGGCTGAGGACCATGGCTTCAGATTTGGAAGTGCTGATTCTCATCCCAGCCGCTTCACACTCGGCTGCGAACCTATCCAGTGAGAGCTGTAGGTCACAGGGTGATGAGTCCAACAGAACAACGTCATCTGCAAAAAGCAGTGACCCAATCCTGAGCCCACCAAACTGCACCCCCTCAACGCCCTGGCTGCGCCTAGAAATCCTGTCCATAAAAATTATGAACAGGATCGGTGACAAAGGGCAGCCCTGTCGGAGTCCTACTCTCACCGGAAACAGGTCCGACTTACTACCGGCAATGCGGACCAAGCTCCGACACCGGTTGTACAGGGACCGGACAGCCCTTAACAGGGAATCCGATATCCCATACTCTCAGAGTACCCCCCACAGGTCTCCCCGAGGGACACGGTCGAATGCCTTCTCCAAGTCCACAAAGCACATGTAGACTGGTTGGGCAAACTCCCATGCCCCCTCCAGGACCCTGCTAAGGGTGAAGAGCTGGTCCACTGTTCCGCGACCCGGACGAAAACCACACTGCTCCTCCTGAATCCGAGGTTCGACTATCCGATGGACCCTCCTTTCCAGGACCCCTGAATAGACTTTCCCGGGGAGGCTGAGAAGTGTGATCCCTCTGTAGTTGGAACACACTCTCCGGTCCCCCTTCTTGAAGAGGGGGACCACCACCCCGGTTTGCCAGTCCAGAGGCACTGTCCCCGATGTCCATGCAATGTTGCAGAGATGTGTCAACCATGACAGCCCTACAACATCCAGAGCCTTGAGGTACTCCGGGCGGATCTCATCCACCCCCGGGGCCCCGCCACCACGGAGCTTTTTGACCACCTCGGGGACCTCGGCCCCAGAGATGAAAGAGTCCACCTCTATGTCCCCAGACTCTGCTTCCTCATCGGAAGGCATGTTGGTGGAATTAAGGAGGTCTTCGAAGTACTCCCCCCACCGACCCACAACGTCCCGAGTCGAGGTCAGCAGCGCACCATCCCCACTATACACTGTGTTGACCGTGCACTGCTTTCCCCTCCTGAGACACCGGATGGTGGACCAGAATCTCTTCGAAGCCATCTGGAAGTCATTCTCCATGGCCTCCCGAAACTCCTCCCACGCCCGTGTTTTTGCCTCAGTAACCACCGAAGCCGCGTTCCGCTTGGCCTGCCGGTACCTATCAGCTGCCTCCGGAGTGCCACCAGCCAAAAAGGCCCGGTAAGACTCCTTCTTCAGCTTGATGGCATCCCTCACCGCCGGTGTCCACCAACGGGTTCTTGCACCGACCACCACGACAGGCACCGACCACCTTACGGCCACAGCTCCGGTCGGCCGCCTCGACAATGAAGGCACGGAACCTAGTCCATTCGGACTCAATGTCCCCCACCTCCCCCAGGACATGGTTGAAGCTTTGCCGGAGGTGGGAGCTGAAGCTCGTCCTGACAGGGGACTCTGCCAGACGTTCCCAGCAGACCCTCACAATAAGTTTGGGTCTACCAGGCCTGACCGGCATCCTACCCTGCCAACGGAGCCAACTCACCACCAGGTGGTGATCAGTTGACAACTCCACCCCTCTCTTCACCCGAGTGTCCAAGACATGTGGCCGCAAGTCCAACGACACGACCACAAAGTCGATCATCGAACTGCGGCCTAGCGTGTCCTGGTGCCAGGTGCACATATGGACACCCTTATGCCTGAACATGGTGTTCGTTATGGACAATCCGTGACGAGCACAGAAGTCCAAGAACAAAACACTACTCTGGTTCAGATCGGGGGAGGCCGTTCATCCCAATCACGCTGTCCAGGTCTCACTGTCATTGCCCACGTGAGCATTGAAGTCCCCCAACAGAACGATGGAGTCCCCAGGAGGGATGCTCTCTAGCGCCTTCTCTAGAGACCCCAAAAAGGGCGGGTACTCCAAACTGCTGTTCGGCGCATAAGCGCAAACAACAGTAAGGATCCGTCCCCGCACCCGAAGGCGGAGGGAGGCCACCTTCTCGTCCACTGCGGTGAACCCCAATGTACAGACCCCGAGCCGGGGGGCAATAAGTATGCCCACACCTGCTCGGCGCCTCTCACTGGTGGCAACTCCAGAGTAGAAGAGAGTCCAGCCCCGCTCAAGGAGACTGGTTCGAGAGTCCAAGCTGTGCGTCGAGGTGAGTCCAACTATATCTAGCCGCAACTTCTCAAACTCACGCACTAGCTCAGGCTCCTTCCCTGCCAGAGAGGTGACATTCCACGTCCCTAGAGCCAGCTTCTGCAGCCGAGGATCAGACCACCAAGGCCCCTGTCTTCGGCCACCGCCCAACTCACACTGCACCCGAACTCTTTCGCCCCTCCTACAGGTGGTGAGCCCATGGGAAGGGGGACCCACGTTGCCTCTTCGGGCTGTGCCCGGCCGGGCCCCATGGGTGCAGGCCCGACCACCAGGCGCTCGCCATAGGGCCCCACCTCCAGGCCTGGCTCCAGAGGGAGGCCCCAGTGACCCACGTCCGGGCGAAGGAAAACGTTTACCAATGTTTGAAATCATCATAAGAGGTCTTTTGAACCACTCTTTGTCTGTTCCCTCACCTAGGACCAGATTGCCATGGGTGACCCTACCAGGGGCATGAAGCCCCCAACAACGTAGCTCCCAGGATCATTGGGACACGCAAACCCCTCCACCACGATAAGGTGATGGTTCAAGGAGGGGTATTAAATGATCAATCATAATCAATATTTACATTTCTTAATCTGTAAAATTTTTAATGGCAAACGATAAGAATGCATTTCCTTTAAACATGGATTACCTTTGGATAGATGGATTTTATATCAGTGTATAATACAGGAGGATGGCAGATATCTGTAATACATGGTTAGATTCAGTTCAGTCATATTACCTGTATTAGAGTCTAAACTTACTCAAGGTGGATTTGTGCCACAACAGATGCACTAAATGACTCAAGTTATAACAAAAACCTCATTCATATTGTGATTTAAATCTGTATGAGAATATAATCTACTGGTCTACTAACATTACGGTGTTACTGTAACCGGCTACAGTTACAGTTGATTATTCATTGTTTTGTCGAGTGCACAGTGATTGATTTTAAATCATCAGATTATAATCTCATATTAGTTAAATATGCACCACACGTTATAACGCTTTTAAGCTGCGTGTGTGTGTGTGTGTTTTACATGTTTGAATGCCGATATTTTAGCAGCCTGCACTTAGCTTGTACATGTACAAAGGAAACGTGTGTTCATGTTTAATTTACACGCAATGGTTTTGTTAATCTTCTGATCATATGCGGGGCTGAACACCCCCAGGACCTCACCGCGACCACTGTGTGTTAATAAATACAGAAAAGGTGTCATTACTGGAAAACACTCAAATACACCGCTAATGTATAACTGTAAAACTTAGTGGAGGCATGTCTCTTTAGGAAACTTTAATGTTAATACAGCATCGGCAAATTTACAATAACGTTATATAACACAAACCGCTTAAATAATGTCTATTTATCTCTGAAATCAACACTTGATACTTACCGTGTTATGTTGAAAGAATATTCATATTCCGAACCGTTGAAAAGTTTCACTAAGTTGCATCCGCACTGGAGGCGGGACCAAGGCCGATATTTTGGAAATGGAGGAAGCTGATTGGCTTTGAATTTTTGAGCAAGCTGAAGGCGGGACCAAGGCAGATATTTTGGAAACGGAGGAAGCTGATTGGCTTTTAATTCTTGGGGAAGCTGAAGGCAGGACCAAGGCAGATATTTTGGAAACGTAGGAATTCAATTCAATTCAATTCAGTTTTATTTGTATAGCGCTTTTAACAATTGACATTGTCTCAAAACAGCTTTACACAATCAAAAGAATTATTTAAGTTTGTATGGAATGTGAATGTGTATGAATCAAAATGTTCAGATATTCCCTGGCGAGCAAGCCCGAGGGCGACAGTGGCAAGGAAAAACTCCCTGAGACGGTAATAGGAAGAAACCTTGAGAGGAACCAGACTCGACAGGGAACCCATCCTCATCTGGGTGAAACAGATAGCAGGAAATGATCTGCATTTATACAGTGTTAAGTGTTAGGTTCAGCTATAATAGTTGATGTTAATTGATGTTATAATAGTTGATGTAAAATGGAGTCCAGTAGTTATTCGAGACTCAGATAGACTTGTAGAAAGTTCCAGTCCTGAACTATCGAATTGTCAAGTCCTCAGAGAAACAGCTGACCACACCAGTCGAGGCCAGAACCATCTTCTAAGTATAGAGAATCATCCCCAGACACCAGACGCATCCTAAAGAGACACACGGGGCATCCATGCGATGAGACCTCCAACCAGAAACCGGGCACCAGGATGGATCAGACAGGTCCGGAGGGCAGAGGGAGTCTGGATCACTGGCAGCTCAGGAATGACATGTGTAGCTCGACAGAGAGAGAGAGAGAAAGAGTGAAAGGGGGAGCCAGGGGGAGAGAGGAAAGAGAAAGAGGGGGAGGAAGAGAAGAGGAGGAGAGATTGCAATTAGGTATGGTCACAGTCACAATGTCTAATGTGAATGTATATTTACTGTAGAGTGCAAGCAGGGACTCCGGCAGGACTAACTATGACAGCATAACTAAAAGGGAGAGCCAGAAGGAAACACAAACATGAGGGCTCCCTGAGATGTAAAGCAAACAATCACCTCACCGTCAACAAACCTGAGTGATCAAATGAGACTGAGGAAGACAGCATCTAAACATACCAATACACCATAATACGTCCATGAGTCCCCCAGATCTGCTCCTTTACCTTATGGCAAATCTATTTATAAAATGCTTGGTTAAATAAATAGGTTTTTAGCCTAGACTTAAACACTGAGACTGTGTCTGAGTCCCGAACACTATTTGGAAGACTATTCCATAATTTTGGGGCTTTGTAAGAAAAAGCTCTGCCCCCAGCTGTAGTTTTCATAATACGCGGTACTGATAAGCAGCCTGCATCCTTTGACCGAAGTAGGCGTGGCGGATCGTAAGACACTAGCAGTTCGCTCAGATACTGCGGCGCGAGACCATTTAATGCCTTATATGTCAAGAGTAGTATTTTAAAATCAATGCGAAATTTCACAGGGAGCCAATGCAGTGAAGATAGGATAGGGGTGATGTGCTCATATCTTCTGGTTCTAGTGAGGACTCTCGCTGCTGCATTTTGGACTAGCTGAAGCTTGTTTATGCACCTAACTGAACAACCAGACAGTAAGGCATTACAATAGTCCAACCTAGAAGTGATAAAAGCATGAACTAGTTTTTCTGCATCGTTTACCGACAATATATTTCTTATTTTGGCGATATTTCTAAGGTGAAAGAATGCTATCCTGGTGATATTATCTACATGAGCTTCAAATGAAAGGCTGGAATCTATAATCACGCCGAGGTCTTTTACTGTTGCACTTGACGGAACAGAAAGGCCATCTAAAGTTACGGTGTGATCTAAGATTTTACTTCTAGCTGTATGCGGTCCTATGACTAGAACTTCTGTCTTATCCGGATTAAGCAGAAGGAAGTTAATTAGCATCCAATTTCTTATGTCCTGAACACATTGCTCAACTTTAGTAAGATGGTTTTTCTCATCAGGTTTTGTTGAGACGTATAGCTGTGTGTCGTCAGCATAACAATGAAAACTAATACCATGCTTACGGATTATGTTGCCCAGAGGAAGCATGTAAAGGGAAAAAAGCAGTGGGCCTAAAACTGAACCCTGCGGAACGCCAAACTCCACTAGAGAACATGCAGAATAATCACCATTTAAGTCTACATACTGATAACGATCGGTCAAATAGGATCTGAGCCAGGAGAGGGTTGTACCCTTAATTCCTACTAAATTTTCTAATCTGTGAAGAAGAATAGCATGATCAATAGTGTCAAAAGCTGCACTGAGGTCGAGTAATACAAGCATAGTTACACAACCCTGATCAGAGGCCAATAGGAGGTCATTTACTACTTTAACGAGTGCTGTTTCTGTGCTGTGATGAGGCCTAAATCCTGACTGATACAGTTCATGTATGCCATTTCTATGTAGATATGAGCATAGCTGCTCCGCTACTATCTTTTCCAGAATCTTAGAGATAAAGGGGAGGTTTGATATTGGCCTGTAATTGGACAGCTGACAGGGGTCGAGGTCAGGTTTCTTAATTATTGGTTTAATAACTGCTACTTTAAAAGATTTTGGAACATAACCAATGCTGAGTGAGGAATTAATTATTCTCAACATCGGTTCTGTTATTACTGGTGCTATCTGTTTAAGAAAATGTGTCGGTATAGGATCTAATATACAGGTTGATGAATTTGCAGAAGAGATGAGTGAAATTAGTTCATTCTCTTTAAGAGGAGTAAAGTATTCTAGGTTTGAATCTGACATGGCTAGGTTAACATCAGTATCAATTACATCAATTACACGAAGCTGATTGGCTTTGAATTTTGGAAACGGAGGAAGCTGATTGGCTTTGAATTTTGGAGGAAGCTGAAGGCGGGACCAAGGCAGATATTTTGGTAACGGAGGAAGTTGATTGGCTTTGAATTTTGGAAATGGAGGAAGCTGATTGGCTTTGAATTTTGCAAACGGAGTGTGAATTTTGGAAACGCAAGGACGTGATTCGACAGAGAGACTCGACGCGGATTGGTCGAGCTGAATTTTGGAAGGAAGGAGAGGTGATTGGCTGTGAATTATGGAGAATTTTGGAAAAGGGCAAAGATGATTGGCTTTGAATTTTGGAAGGCGAGAGACGTGATTTGCCGAAAGAAGCAGCCGCATGGTGTCCAGGTAGAGCGCTCTAACCGCTGCACCAATCGGGCACTTAGACACAACACACTGTGACTGATGTGGCTAACATTTTTCAGCTGAGCCTCGTTTCACTGAATAATCCACCACTTTTCGTCAGTATAATGACACACACACACACAGCAGCAGACCGAGTCGTCCCTCCCCTAAATTTAAGGAATACAAGCTGGTTGCGTGCGAGTTTGCTCTTTTTCTATAGTATGCTGAAGCAAAATGAAAATAAAACATTTTATTTTGTTTTGTTTTAATTTTGCTATAATTAAAATTAAAAAATGTAAAACAGCATCACCCGAGTATCGAACCCGGCTCCCCCATGTGAAAGGGCGCGGACTTACCCGCTGCACCACTCAGACACTTAGAGGCAACATGCCCCAGTCACGTTAATAAGCCACTCGATGACTTTGAAAGCAAGCTCTAGATAAGTGACGAAGTAAGCCTGTTATAATAATAACTTGGTGTTATTTGATCTTTTTGGTTTAGAAATTTATATTTCAATAAAACCCTACACACTTCTTTTCTAATTACACGTGATAAAATCTAAAGGCTCACTGTGTTAATATTTATTGTGCTTAAATTTGATCCTAATAAGATTTGATTTAATTTGAATTCTACATTTGTACTGTAATTTTAGTACTGTGATTATGAATTCGGTCAACTACAGTGTTTCAATTGATGTTATCGGCTACTACGTGTAGTTCTAATGGAGCGCGTCTCATTAATCCGGCAGAGAATGAACTAAGGCATGAGACGTCAGTCTGTAGTTATATACAGATGTCGCCTTTAAGACTGCGCGTGTTTTCCCGCGGGATGCCGCAATTTGCGCACGGCGTGCCGCGACTTGCCAGAGGCAACATTCGGGAATTTTAAATAAATGTGTTGCGCTTCACTGAATATCCGCCAGATGGCGCATGGAAGGACTTTATCTAAAAGCCGGACCAAGTACAACAATGAATGTAACGACGCGGATGCACAGTGCTGAAGCGAACATGAATTTTATTTTGTTTTATAATAGATCTTTCATAATGAATGAGTGTATATGTGCTTCACATTATCAAACACAGGCAAAGGAGACAGAAATTATTGAGGGATCCACTGAAAAAAGTAAACCTAGCTATCGTTCGTTTAATGTGTTTTTTTTTCTCTTCCATTAGTAAAAAAAATAATTTGCTCTTTTTAACTAAAGTGTCTAATTTATGCTTATGGGTGAATCTTTTTTTTTTACTTTAGTATAATGCTGTTTACAGCAGGAAACCAAAGTGAAATATTTCATTTTGATCAAGGTAGTCTTATTAGGTTGAGTGTGATTTGCGCATGTGCAGTCTTTAGACCATAGTTTTGCCGGTATAATTTTATTTCCGCCTCAAACCGGAGCATGACGTTGAAACAAGTAAGGAAGGATATCAGAACCTGTATTTCAGTTACTGTTAGTTAAAGCCCCTGATTAAACTTAAATCTAATCCATTCACAAAGGACATTTCTGCTTCAAATCAAAGTTCACCGTGTCACATGACCTCATGACGCAGCATTATCACGGACTGAATCACCTTCTGCTGCGGGCGGAGTTTCTCAAAGAAAACTCCTTTAAACCAGGTAAGAAAGCAAACTTGTGTCATTTCTATGTTAAATGTATCTCTTATATGAGCAAATTCATGATTTATGTCAGGAACAACTACTTTGTAGATTGAGTTTTGTGTCCATGTTTGCTACTGTAGCTAAAACCACCTATATTACGTGCATTAGCATTAGCTAACTAACGTGGTGATTTTCAAAAACACCGGAGTTTCTACAGTAAGTCAGCGGCGCCGAATAACATGAAAATAATTATATTTAAGTACCGTTGGTTAACGATGTAAAAATTAATAGGAAAGTGACGTAAACATAGAACAAGCTAATTTGGAGTGAGTGCTGTTTGAAGTGTATTTATAGTTATTCTTAAAACCTTCTGGACTTGCTAATATGTAAGTAATGTAATATCGCTAAAACTATATTCCCTCGTATGAAACGGGGCTTTAGCACATGTTCCTGACATACTGGTGACACTTTATGACACATTTTTAACCGTATCAGAATATAAATATTGGCATAAATTTGACATGTTGATTTAACGTTACTTCAAGTACATTTTAGCCATTACGATGTCATGAAATAACTTTAAAAGTAAACATAATCTTGGTGCACTTTTGTGTTTACAGGTCTGTTAGCTTTTCTGAAAGGGCATTATTTTACCCATACTGCTTTCTATACATTATACACACTGTAATTAAGATTTGCTAACATAAGAACTTGAGCCAGTCCAATTTTTGTTTTTACCTTTTTTTTTTTTTTTTAAGATCAGTAATGAGTTTCTGAGAATTATATCTACTCCACTTCAAGCAAGATTACTGGTTTCCTTGGACAAGCAACACTACAAACTAATTGAGATCATCAGAAACTGGGGAGGAACCCGTCAGAGAGAAGACCAGAGATATAATCTTCATCTTCAAGTTCTTGATCTGGTATGTACTCGCTCAAAAAAGCAGAAATTAGCTTGGTGTCAAATGTAATCTTGTGAATGGAAGCCACAGGACCTGAGCAAGGCATCCACATCAAGTTGGCTGTGATGCACTAAATTAAAACATAACTAGCAGAGTAAAACTTTAGTTTAACTTGTTCACAGGTTAGTGTATGCTGTCTGAATACAGGTTTCAATGTCTGCGATGTTCATTTTTTCATGCTTTACAAGCCTAACATAACCAACAATACTATGTTTGTTTTTATGTCCCTAGAGCCTGGAGGTGATTACCTCCTGAAATTAATACTTAAAATGATAAACTTTATCATTAATACATAATGTGTGTATACGTATGTCAGTTATTTTTGGCGTATTCATTGAGCTAATTACATTTATCATGCTGCACCATAATCCTAGGTGTTTTTTTCACTCATAGGGAGCATTAAGTGATTTTACATGCATACATCAGACACTGTTTTGCCAAATAGAGCAATTATCTAACAAATGTCCTTTCTTTTATTAGGTTGTTCAGAAAGTTGAAGTTCAGGTAGAACTTGTGAGGTGCACAATGGCCCTGTTTGTCCTCAGGTAGGAAGAGGACTGTCTTCAGCCTCCACAGGAAATCGGGATTGTGACGTATTGAGTTTCCATCAGTCGCTCATGAATGTTCCATGTTTTACCTCTGCTGATTTTGTTTCAGGAACATTTTCTAATTTTCTTTTCAGTCCAATTAATAAATGTATGTTGCAAAGTTGAGTGTTACTATTTGTAATTTTATTCATTCATTCATTTTCTATACCGCTTAATCCTGTGTTCAGGGTCGCGGGGGACCTGGAGCCTATTCCAGGAGACTTCGGGCACTAGGCGGGGTACACCCTGGACAGGGTGCCAATCCATCGCAGGGCACACACATACATTTATGGAGTAATTTATTTTAGTCGCAGAGTATTTAGTTTGGTTCTTCTTCAGCAGGTTTGACAAGGACAAAATGTACCCATTGCAAAATTAAATTTGTGGATAAATGCAGACATCTTTTTTTTTTCCTCTCAATTTCAAATTCAGTTCAGTGTTGAATGACTGTTGGTGTTTATACATTTTGAAAAAAAAAAATCTTATTGTTAACATTTTGGATGAAAATATGTTCATTCCACAATAAATGTTTATATAAAGAAATGTGTTTTGAGTGTAAATCAATATGTAATTAAGTTTTTTATGCTTTTATATTTAAATTATGAATGCCTTAAATCTTTTTGATGCAACTTAAAAAAAGGTCATTTGCTCAACCATTCATAAGTGGTTTATATCAAGTTTATAATTTCAGGTTAGATTTAGTAGAATATTTACATTAAGTAATATAGCCAACTCATTTATTTAGACTAAAATATTAGGTGTTTGATGTGCTGGGTATGGCGGGGCGTCGACGGCTGATCAGTGTAAAGTAGCGTACTTTACACACACTAATTGACGCCCCGCCGTACCCAGCAGATCAAAGGGGCAGTTATCGGCTATGACACGTTGAAGGAGAACTTAATAGTTCTCAAAAATAGTGTAAATGTCTGCAACAATCACTAACCATTTAAAATGTTTTTTTTTGTAATTAAACACGGAAATATTAATTATATTTCCATATATATATGTATATATATATATATATATATATATATATATATATATATACACACACACACACGCACACACAAGGGCGTAGGTTTGCTACCTATGACTCCAACTAATACCTATTGCCCTTTTTTCCCCAATATCTTATTTTGTATTCAACAAAATAAATAAAATCATTAAAGTTTGGAACCACTTAAGGAGTAAATAGTGAGTAAAGTTTTTTTGGGGGTAAACAATGGCTTTGACCCTAACTCTTCCCCTCTGACTGCACTAGGACCGGACAGCATTGCCACCTGATGAAATAGCGTGACAAAAAAGTGAAATGTCAGTTCAAAACTTTTGCCAAAAACACTAATGAATCACTTACATCCTCAGGCTATCACTCCTCATAATGCTAAATATTAGTATAATCAACATGTATAATACACGCACACATATTATATGTTATATATATAATCAACATTCAGATTGACCTCCTGTGACCTCGCCTCTTCACCTGAACTACAACATGGCTGATCTGCTTCTGTCCCCTAATTGAAAAACATTGAGGGATTCCTTATGAGCATGGACAGAGAATGCCTCAGCCTATTATTGGTAACAGTGTTAAATCTCAGGACAACTACAGTGGCTTGCAAAAGTATTCGCCCCCCGTGAACTTTTCCACATTTTGTCACATTACAGCCACAAACATGAATCAATTTTATTGGAATTCCACGTGAAAGACCAATTCAAAGTGGTGTACACGCGAGAAGTGGAACGAAAATCATACAGTACATGATTTCAAACATTTTTTTTTTACAAATAAATAACTGAAAAGTGGGGTGTGTGTAATTATTCAGCCCCCTTTGGTCTGAGTGCAGTCAGTTGCCCATAGACATTGCCTGATGAGTGCTAATGACTAAATAGAGTGCACCTGTGTTTAATCTACACTCTCTCCATCGCTGTCTGATATACAGCACAGTTGTTTAGGTTCTGTCACCTGACAAAACAGGATAAACACATGCCATTTAAACAGCAATCATTTTATTACACTTTTTCTGAGTTTTAGTGTGCAAACCTCGAATCAAATCATTAATGTTCGCCAAGTAAGTGAATGCATTTTAAAAACTATTTTTCTGAAGTGGATTGTCTATTGGTGTCAACAAAATTTCTACCCCTTCCCCCTACCCTTCCATTTGGCGCGTTCACGTGCAGGGGTAGTGGTGTCTCATTTCTCTTTTGGTTGGAGGTGTAGGGGGAGGGGGAAGGGCCAGATAGCCCTCCAAACGAAGATTTTTCAGGACCTCACTTCAAACGAAGGGCTAAGTTTTCAACATGGCTGCTCACTCGAGCAAGCAGACCTATAAATGTTAAGTCATTTTTACCATTAATAAAGATTTTTATGACAAGTTTTCATTATATGTATATTACCTTTAGTCTTGTGTTTGTGTTTATGGTGATGTTCTGTAAAGAAACGTTTGCAAAAAAAATGGCTAAAGTTTGCTAGCGGATAGCACATATTGCACAATATTACAAATATATATTTTTATGTCACATACACTTTACTGCTTGCTACAAACAAATATGAATGTTCAGTAGCACGGCAGTTTGCCGAGCATTTGATAACGCATTGTTTGTTTTGCTTACGGCCATATGTGTACATGTAAATGAACAGTGCTTACACTATTCTTACTTATTGCAACGTGACCACAGTTTTGTAATTTATATTCTGTATAAGGACGGCTGAGGAAACCCGAAGACTCATCCGTGTTCGTGGTGAAAACTTTTTTTTAAATCGAAATACGGCGCAAAAAACCTTTGGGAGTGAGTAATCTCTCTTATTGGAGTGTGTGATAAACATCGGCGCATGTCCTCTGACGTAACATTAGGAACCAGCGACAACGTATGATGACGTATAACAGTGTTGTAGTGGTGTCCCATTTCTTAGGGGAAATATTTATACCCTTCCCCTTTCCACTTCATTTCAAGGGACAAGGGGAAGAAAATAGAATTGTGATTCAGCCTAAGTAAAACTCACCTGTAATTGTCAGGTAAAATTTACTTAATTAAATTAACAATAAAAGAAATCAAGTAAAAGTTACATAATTATATTTAATGCACAAATTAGATTTATTTAAAATAATCAAGTAAAGTTAATTCATTATTGTATCAGCAGGAACCTTAATTTTATGAAATTACTATCATTTTGTTTTGTGAGATTTTCCCTTAACTTGGTTTTATCAATTTATATTACTCCCTATAATAATGTAAACATTGCTAATTTATGTTTTGGAAAGAAACTTAAGTAATTATTTCATCTATATCTTTCATAAATCACACAACTAAAATATAATTAAACAGTTTATTCACCAACATTACCAAATATTTGTGACATTCACAGTCTAGATCCAAGTTGTCTTTTTAATAAAAGTGCATTCAGCTAAATTTTGCATCCATAGAAAAAACTGCACGGCACCAGGGCCTGAAATACTTGTTTTAAACAAAATTGTGTAAAATAATAATAAATAAATAAAATACAGCATTCATTTAGAAATAAAATACAGCAGAAAATACATTAAACAAACTGTAGAATAAACGTTAAAACTTAATAGCCCTCGGAAGCAGTGAAGTTGCAACATTCAAATCAGCACTCTGGACTAGTGCACTTAAAAGTATGCCATTGAAACCATAACGCATTAAAACATTAAGCTGAACATGTAAACACAACATGTAAAGACTTGTAGTCAAGCCAAATCAAATGTTTTAAGATAACTTCATCTTTAAAGCTTGCACTTTTGGTGATAGCGTAATCCCATCAAGTTCTAGAAGAACTTTCTGAAAATAGCTCAAATGTGTAGCGCAGTGCTCGGAGCTATTGCCACATTCTTGCAAAATTTCCTCTCCTTCAAGGATTATGGATACACCAACCGGTTCTTCCCCTTCAACTGCACAGACGACAAGGATTTTAAGAAGGTGCATACTGGCATCATTTCGTCTGTCCCCCTGCATAAAATGTACAAGAAAATAAATAATTTATTTTGAGAAACAAAAAAAAAAATCTGAATTGCTTCAACCTGTGCTGACTTCATTTCACAGAGAAAAAAAATAATAATAAAAATAATTGATAATAAAAAATGACCATCACTTCATATACTTCAGATTGTTAAACTTGGGTTGAATTGCTTTAGCAATAATCTTGCATCACTAAAACATTGTAAAACATGGCATGAGATGGCTACACTCCATAGATTACTCTGCACCTTTACAGTGTCAGGAAATCCTATGATGAATGCTGAGTTTGTATTTAAAGGGTTAGTCCAAACATGAAAATTCGTTCAATAATTACTCAGATTTATATATTCATTTGCATTTATATGCTTCTGTTCAATACAACAAACACTATATTCAAGGTATTAATAAATTGTATAATTAATAAGAAAACAATGCTTTACCAGGCAATCAAAGAGATCCTCTTCAGATTCATGTCTCATCTTCACGCTTTGTTTCTGTGAAAATATTTATATTGTATCATTACATAATCTTTTATTCGTACAACTACATTTAGGCATTTCTTCATCTTTTGTAAGTTTGCCTTTATCCAAAGCAAATTACAAAAGAGGAAGGCATCAAGCATGTCAAGCAGTGCTACCAACACAAAGTTTCTGACACCATTAGAAAAATACAAGATAGATCAGCGAGGGATTAAGGAAAAAGTGAGAAGCAAGAATCATGTGGGCAAAGATTAAGCATGCAAGGTCAATTCAATTCAATTCAATTCAATTTTATTTATATAGCGCTTTTAACAATGGTCATTGTCTCAAAGCAGCTTCACAAAAATTAAAGAAATTTAACAAAAATAAAAAATAAAAATAATAATAATAATAATAATAATAATAGAAAATAAATAAATAAAAACAAATAAAAATAATAATTATAGAAAAGAAAATAATTGGAAGTTTGGATGTGTGAGAAAAATGTGCAGATAATAATGAGACGAATGAATGAAATTTCTCTGATGAGCAAGCCAAGGGTGACGGCGACGGTGGCAAGGAAAAACTCCCTGAGATGGCATTAGGAAGAAACCTTGAGAGGAAGCAGACTCAACAGGGAACCCATCCTCATTTGGGCGATAACAGATAGAAATGATATAACATCTTGTGTTTTGAGCAGGTGAAAATTCAATATGACAGAAATTATTTAAATTGACATGAAGACCAGTTCAGCATAGGGACGAGTCAGTAGGTGCAGAGGGCAGATGAGGTCTGGATGACTGGAAGCACAGGAGCAGCATGTGTAGCTCCAACCATCATAAAGCTGAATCCAGCTGGAGCTGGTCCTTCTCTGGATGCCTCAGGAACCTCGCAGGGTCGGCCTTTGTCTACTGAAGCTGGCAAAATCTCCCGATGCCTCGGGATGGGTAGAGAAATACAGAACAGATGGGGAGAATTAGCGTAGTTGCCATTCGGTATAGGTGTACTGGAGTATGAGTACTGGGATGAGTTATGTGTATGCCAGATTAAAAAGATGCGTCTTGAGTCTACTTTTGAACTGAGAAACCGTGTCTGCTCCCCGAACACTGTCTGGAAGGCTATTCCAAAGCTTTGGAGCTAAATATGAAAATGCCCTACCCCCTTTTGTAGATTTTGACATTCTGGGAACTACCAGAAGTCCGGAGCTTTGTGATCTTAAGGCGCGTGGTGGATTGTAGCGCATCAGAAGACTGGTTAGGTATGTGGGAGCTAAACCATTTAAGGCCTTGTATGTAAGTAATACTATTTTGTATTTTATTCTAAACTGAACAGGTAGCCAGTGCAGGGATGATAATATTGGGGTTATATGATCATATTTTCTGGATCTAGTGAGAACCCTGGCAGCTGCATTTTGGATTAACTGAAGCTTGTTTATTGAGGAGGCAGGACAACCACCTAGTAATGCATTACAATAGTCCAGTCTGGAGGTCATGAATGCATGAACTAGTTTTTCTGCATCACATACGGATAAGATGTTCCTAAGTTTAGCAATATTTCGAAGATGGAAAAAGGCTGTTTTTGTGATATTTGAAATGTGATTTTCAAAAGACAAGTTACTGTCTAATATTACTCCCAGATCTTTTACTGCTGAGCTGGTAATAACAGTACATCCTTCTAAGCGCAAGCTGAATTGTGAAAGCTGTTGTGTGCTGGTTTTTGGGCCAATAAGTAATATCTCTGTCTTATCTGAATTTAATAAAAGAAAGTTATTGGTCATCCAATCTTTTATGTCCTGGACACACTCAGTTAATCTAGACAACTTAGGTATTTCGTCTGGTTTAGTTGAGATATATAATTGGGTATCATCAGCATAACAATGGAAACTAATCCCATGTCTTCTAATGATGTTACCCAAGGGAAGCATGTATATTGAGAACAACAGAGGTCCTAAAACTGACCCTTGTGGGACCCCATATTTCACTGGCATTACACCAGACGGTTCTCCATTTAGATCTACAAAATGGTAGCGATCAGACAGGTAAGATCTAAACCATTTTAATGCCTGTCCCTGAATACCTATATAATTTTGTAAGCGATCTATGAGAATATTATGATCTATAGTGTCGAATGCAGAACTAAGATCGAGCAGGACTAGCAATGAGATGCAGCCTTGGTCTGAACCTAAAAACAAGTCGTTTGTAATCTTAACTAGTGCAGTTTCTGTGCTATGATGGGGCCTGAAACCTGACTGAAATTCTTCAAGGATGTTGTTATCCTGCAAGAATGTGCAAATTTGAGCTGATACTACTTTTTCTAGTATTTTTGATATGAACGGGAGGTTTGAAATCGGTCTGTAATTTGTTATTTCATTCGCGTCCAAATTAGATTTTTTAAGAAGCGGCTTAATAACTGCTAACTTGAAAGGTTTAGGGACGTGACCTAGATGTAATGAAGAATTAATAATGTTTAGGAGTGGCTCTCCAACTTTTTCTAGTATTTTTGATATAAACGGGAGGTTTGAAATCGGTCTGTAATTTGTTATTTCATTCGCGTCCAAATTAGATTTTTTAAGAAGCGGCTTAATAACTGCTAACTTGAAAGGTTTAGGGACGTGACCTAGATGTAATGAAGAATTAATAATGTTTAGGAGTGGCTCTCCAACCATCACTTCTTTTAAAAATCTGGTTGGGATTGGGTCTAACAGGCACGTTGTTGATTTAGCCGAGGTGATGAGTTTATACAGCTCTTCCTGTCCTATACCTGTAAAGCAGTGAAAATCTAAATGTGAAGCTATAGGCTGAACTGGATCGTGAGATACTATTAGAGGTTGAACCTCCATTATTTTCTTCCTCATATTATTGATTTTTTCATTAAAGAAGTCCATAAAGTCTTCACTTCTAAACTGTGATGGGATACTCTCTGCGGGCATCTTAGGTTTTGTTAGGCGAGCCACTGTACTAAATAAGAACCTGGGATTGTTTTGGTTTCTTGCTATCAGTTGGCTAAGATGCTCGGTCCTAGCAGTTTTTAGAGCCTGTCTATAGCTGCACATACTGTCTTTATACGCAATTCGAAAAACTTCTAATTTAGTTTTCCTCCATTTTCGCTCGAGGTTACGGGTTGCTCTCTTTAGGGCGCGAGTATGACTGTTGTACCACGGTGCAAATGTTTTATCTCTGACTTTTTTTAATCTGATGGGAGCAACAGTGTCTAATGTACTGGTAAAAATAGTGCCCATGCTGCTAGTCACTTCATCTAGATCATCTGCATTTAGGGGTCTAATAAGAAATTGGGACAGATCCGGCAGATTACTTGTGAATCTGTCTTTAGTAGTGGGATTCATATTTCTAACAGATTGATAACGTGGGGAGACACAGCTAATCTGTTCTACAGGTAGAGTATATGTCAGGAGGTGATGATCTGTGATATCATCACTTTGAGGTATGATCTCTATATTAGAGACATCTATACCATGGGATATAATTAAATCTAGCGTATGATTAAAGCGGTGAATTGCTCCAATTATATTTTGCTTAACCCCAAAGGAATTTAGTAAATCCATAAATGTGAGTGCTAAAGCGTCGTTAGCATCATCTACATGAATGTTAAAGTCTCCTACTATCAACACTTTGTCAGAGTTAACCAATAGGTCTGATATCAGATGTCCAAATTCTTTAAGAAAATCGCCATATGGCCCCGGGGGTCTGTACACGGTGGCCAGGGTAAAATATAGCAAGGGTTTATTACGTATTTCATTTAGTGCAACATTAATGATAAGCACTTCAAATGAATTAAACCTGGGCCTTATTTTCTGGGTAACAGTGAGTACATCATTGTAGATAGTGGCGACACCACCACCGCGACCAATTAGACGGGGCTCGTGCTTATAGAAATATCCTGACGGAGTAGACTCATTCAGACCAAAATATTCATTTGGTTTAAGCCAGGTTTCAGTGAGACAGAGTGCGTAAGGCAATAATCTGAGATAATTTCATTAACAATAAGTGCTTTAGGCGCAAGGGATCTAATGTTGAGTAGTCCAAACTTTAGAGGTGGATTTTGACTACTTATTTTGCCTTTTTCTGGTTTTATGGTTATCAGATTGTTTCGGGCAAATTTAACAAATTTATTCTTTTTTCTCAGTATTCGGGGAACAGACACAGTTTCTATAGGACAAGCTATGTGTGTGCGTTTATCACTACGGTGAGTTGTGATGTGTCTAATATTTTTGGAATCTACAGTATGACTTACCGCCAGTCAGATGGTTCGTAGTGTCCTGGAGATGTTGTCAGAGAGGACCGCTGCTCCAGCTCTGCTAGGGTGTAGGCCATCGGTGTGATAGAGCCTAGGACTCTCCCAGAAAACATTCCAGTTATCAACAAAGTGTAATTTCTGTTGTTGACACCAAGATTGTAACCATTCATTAAAAGCAAATAATCTACTGAACTTCTCGATTCCTCGCTGAAATGTGGAAAGTGGTCCAGATACGATGATCCTTGTCGTGGGTGATGTGCTGCGGACCTTCTCGACCAGGCTCCTGAAGTCCTTCTTTAGGATCTCCGTCTGCCTCAGCCTGGTGTCGTTCGTGCCGGCATGAAGGACCACAGCTCCAATGTTCTTCCTCAGGGTCACAGGATGACTCGACTTATTTTTATTGTCTGCAATGCGATTTAGACAAATTAGAGCTGCTGTCAATACTGTATGAACATATGTACAGGTTCTTTACTCGTAACTCATTAATAAAGTTCGGCTTCAGAAAAAAAACTTTATTGCTAGTGCTCTTTTACCATTTAATGCTTTAACACACACGACTCAGTTTGTTCAGAAATGGCATCTCACCGACGAGCCTTTGTTTGAACACGCCGTTTTCACGAGGTGTGGGGGTAAGAAACACACATCTCCGTCTATTAATCCGCACGCTCGGATCATTATTATTTTATTTATTTATTTATTTATTTACCACAGGACCCCTGGGGGGGCTCCGTAGGTTCAGTTTTTTACACGAAAACGGTGTTTTGTGAATCTCCACACCATTAAAAACTGAAATATTGCTAATTGTACGTCCTGAGATTAAGATGAACATTAATTGGGAGTCATGAAAGCGAGAATCACATCCAAAAAAGAAAGCTAAACTTACCTTGAACACGACAAACTCCAGCTGCAGCCACACCGTGTTGTACCTCCGTGATGATTCCCAACCGACTGATACACAGCGCGGGCACAGCGTCTCCAAACACGCATGTGCGGTTTAATTTGCACACATTTTCGGCTTCAGTAGACACACAATACTTCAGACTGAAACACGACTGCCCCCTACAGGTAATGAAGGGCATGTTCACAGCTTCCCGCACGCAGCCGCGCAAAGCAAGTCACGGGATCCCTTTTCTCGAAACGTGCGTTTTTAATGGCGACATCTGTAGCGCCACTCAGTGGTAAAAGCCAGCAAATGCACAAACCCAAATGCTGTCGCCGAGTTCGACGACGGCAAAACGAACGCTCCGATTAGGTGACCACTGTATTGTGAATGTGTGTCTTTAACCCTCTGAGGTCCGCGAACGCATATATGCGTTTTGAGGCGTTTTCCTCTGATGACGCCAATAATAACTTAAATTACACTTTCAGTTTTGATCGTACAGACAAGATCTATGTATTAATCGAATCTGTAAAGTGTCTACTTTTATTTGTATGAACACATGTTAAAAATAAAACTTTGTGCGTTTGTAAAATAATGAAAATAAACCGGGTGCGCTTTCAGCCGTCTCAGTCTCCGCGAAAATCTTTTTGAAACACGTCACTAAAATGAACTGAAACTCCGCGAATACTGCACACACAGACATGAGAAATATATCTGTAGAAAGCTTAAAGGGTCTACTTTTAAATCATGCAAGTGAAAACTAATAATCTGTTTTTATGTAATCCGTATGAAAGTAAGGAGTGGTACAGATT
This sequence comes from Channallabes apus, assembly GCA_030522415.1. Lineage (NCBI taxonomy): Eukaryota > Metazoa > Chordata > Actinopteri > Siluriformes > Clariidae > Channallabes > Channallabes apus. The sequence continues at coordinate 16,361,581 of CM060126.1, read as the reverse complement.
CTCCTGTATCGGCTCATTACAGCTAATGCGCTCCCGCCTCCCTGCGCGCGCTGTTCATATGGAAATGAACTGAGGTGAGCCAGGTAATCATCTACACGCCCCCATGCAATAAAACAACAAGCTTCATCATAGACTTACTTACTATTTCTGCGCGTTTGAATGATGGCACGCTACACGGGTGAAGAAGCGCTTCAGATGATTCTGGACAGCGATGAAGAATTTACTTTCTCATCAGAGGAAGAGCAAGACTCAGACGAGGAACGGCTTTATTTTGAACAACGTCTGGACTCCACAGAGGATGTAATTCCTGATGAGTAAGTCTTTTATTCTCACCATCATTGCTCTATATTATTGCACATTTGGAAACTACCAAATACCAGCAAGAGTAAAATTGGTTAAAATATGAAATATGTACGTTACTGATTACGATCTGTCTAAAGTTTTATATATATATATATATATATATATATATATATATATATATATATATACACACACACACACACACACGTGTTTTGTATTGTTTAGACCGTGTTTCAAATGGTCAAATTGTTCTGGTAATTACAAAGAGCTGTTGTTGTTTTCTATATTATAATATAGAATTCTATATTATAATATATATATATAATTTTATATATTATTGTTAGCTATATTTTCTGTTATAGTGACTGCAGTAATGCTAAAAAGTCAACTTTGATTGTTCCTAATAAACTATTTAACTGTACTCACAAATGAATCTCAAGATTTTTTTGTGTGTGTCAAATACATTCTCAAATAACCTAAACACTGAAAATATATAAACTTATTTTATCCTCAGATTCTTTCTTGTAACTCTCCTCTCTCAGTCACATACCTGTCTGATGGCTCATTATGCAGATCAGTATGCAGGCCTTTGTGTTCTCAGGTGTGAATCACTGCATTAGTAATGATAGATCACGCCTTCTTGCATAGACCCTTTACACTCAAAAAGTGACTTAAAAAGTGTTAATCACTATATTGTTTTCTGTGAGCAAGTAAACAAGATCATTTTCACATCATTTTGAAGCAAAAACACTAGTCCACCAGCCCTTGTGAAACAATGTCTTGTGAACAAATTCTGTATGAGTTTCATGGCCTTATTTCAGCTACTTTTTTTTTCACAAAACTTACTAACCACGCATAATATTTTTTTCCTAAAAAATGCAAACACATACATTCATTTTGGTCATGTATTATTGTAGAACAGTTTGTACTGATTACAAGAAAAATACAGGTTGGTCAATAATATATTATAAGTAGCTGAAAAAAGCACAAATATCAGAGCATGTCCAAACATCTCAAGGGCCCCAAAATCACCCTTGGACCTCAGAGGGTTAATATTTGCAGGTCAGTGAATGTGTGGGATATTTTGTATAGATACGGCCGGCATTTCTGAAGGTTTCCATGTCACACACAGAGGTTTGGATCTGCCTTAGATCTGAGCTACTCTGGGTAAACAAATGCAAATGTGCCAGGACTTACAGGTAATGGGTGGTTTGCACAATAATAGATTGAGGAGAATCAATCTGAAGACCTGTGATAATCTCAGCAGGGGTGAATAACACCTCGGGCCTTGCACCAGAAAATAAAACAGTCAGTTAATCTGATGAATTTGTTTGGCGGAAACCTTCTTCTTTCTGCCTTTATCTGCACAAGCCTGTCTGTGCGCTGAATCAGCTACAAATGTCTTCACAGTACGATGATCACGCTTAAGTTTTCATGAAATATCTAATGTTTTTATACCTTGTCCAATGAAGAGAGATCCTTTTCCTTTCCCATATTGCTTGAAACCTGTGGCCTGCTTAATAATGTGGAACAACCTTCAGTACTTTTCCTTTAATTGGGCTCATCTGGCAAACTAATTATCACACGTGACTGAGATTCATTTCAGTGATCCAAAGAGCCCTGAGACACAATACCATCCATGAGTTTAATTTAATAACTAAACATTTAATGTTTGACACTCACATCCAATTTGCATAATAATTTGGAACGCGGTGTATGTATGACAATTGTTCAATAAAAAAAAAAATTTAAAAAAAAGACAAACTCGCCGGATGAGAGCTTCCCGCTACGCTGGAGGGTTTGATCCAGCTAGCCCTCCGCATTGATCAGCTCCTCCTCTCTCGTCTGAAGCCAGCCCCGAGGACCCTGCCGCCTGCCTCCACCTACTACCACACTGCACCTCGACCACCTTCACCGCTGCCACCACTGGACCTGTCGGATCTCCACCTCATGCCATGGTTAACACCGGAGCCGGGGAACCCATGCAATTAGGACGCACCTCCTTGACCACTGCAGAACGGGGGCGGCGATTTAGAGAAGGACTCTGCGCCTACTGTGGGTCGGCGACGCATCACCGAGTGATTTGCCCTCTCTGGCCGGGAAACGCACCCCCTCCTCTCCGGGGTTGCAGTAACTTCATTGACTCGTCCTATGCCAAAAAATTGGGGGTCAAATTTGAGGCGTTATCCCAGCCCGTTCGGATTACATCTGTCGATGGTTTTCTCCTATCCACCAGTCCCATCACCACCCAAACTCAACCCATCACCCTCCTTATCGACCAACACCAAGAACAGCTCAGGTTTCACGTCACCTCCATCTCCTCTCCTCCCATCATCCTTGGACATCCGTGGCTAATACAAAACGACCCCTTCATCTCCTGGGCACAAAACCATATTTTACAGTGGGGCGCGACCTGCTATGCCTAAGGGCATCGGCTGGGACGTGCTCTAGGGAGTCCGAGGCCCCCGATGTCGACACCAACGCCATCCCAGAGGCGTATCGGGACCTGGCAGGAGTCTTGCACCCACCTTCCTCCACATCGCCCATATGATCTCGCTATAGATCTCCAGCCAGGCACGGTACCACCCCGCGGCCACCTCTATTCACTGACATCTACAGAGACGCAGGCAATGGAGGAGTATGTGACCAACGCCTTCCGCCATGGCACCATCAGGCCCTCCTCACCTGCCGCCGCAGGGTTCTTCTTCGTAAAAAAGAGGAGCGGCGAACTTCGCCCATGTGTCAACTATCGGGGGCTCAATAACATCACTATCAAAAACCGACACCCATTGCCTCTTACCAACTCAGCCCTGGACGCCCTCTCTGGTGCCACTATCTTTACAAAGTTGGACCTCCAGAGCGCCTACAACTTGGTGTGCATCAGAGAGGGCGATGAGTGGAAGACGGCCTTCATTACCCCTACTGGACACTACAAGAGCCTCGTGATTCCTTTTGGACTGTGAAATGCCCCCGCCGCTTTTCAACACTTTATTAACGATGTCCTCCGAGATATGCTAGGCCAGTGGGCATTTGTCTATCTAGATGATATTCTCATTTACTCCCGTACCACTGAAGAACACATCCAGCATGTCCACCCCTACCCAAGACCCTTAACACTAGAAGCGCCGAGCAGCGGTCATCTGACCGCAAGGGGAAAAAAAAAAAAAAAAACTTAACACTCGATCAAAATCCAGGACCCTCCTTTCATGACTTTTCCTAGATCTGTGAGCTTAATCACGCAGCATGCTTAATTTTTTTAAATCGCACCTGTAAAAGCCAGTATAAAGCTATTTTGCTCTTATTTACGTGAAATCGCTGACAGCTGCTCGGTGGCGTGACGTTTCCTGCATTTTCCAACCTGCGATTCTCATTTCTCTCAGCAGATGGCACAAGGGATCGCGCATACTATCTATGCGTCATTCAGTGCGTCTATCTCAGGTTTCATTCATTCCATATATGCAGTTTATATATATCAATTATATAAAAATATAATCAATTATATAAATTTCACGGAAGCATATGCTTCGCCATATGACAATTCGCCATTCATTCCCGCATTGATAATCAGCAATATTTTATAAGTAGATTTAGGGATTTAGCTGTACTTAAATTTCTGAAACTTCGGATGTTTTTTTTTTTTGGTTAGATTAGTTCTGAACTCGCTTCCGTGAAACTATCGCTAAAACAATGTAATGAGCCCTCCTGAGGATATAAAGCTTTATTATTGTGTTTGAATAAATAATCAGATCTACCACAGCAGATAATAAACTATGCTATGTCATAACCGAAGCAAACACCACGATTATGCCTCGTTTCGTTCGACGGGAACGTGGTTCACTTGGTGAATTATTCCGCGGTGTATTATAAACCTGTGGAATGTTTCACTGTTTATGCTCACATAAGAGTAATAAATGCGAGTGAAATGTGGAAATGATGTGTGGCAACTCAATGAGAACTAAACCAAAGATTTCGGTAACTCCACTGAGTGTAACATCTGCATAGTGACACTGAACATCTTCACTGTATTTTGTTTGTTTATATTTAGAATTAGTACAGTAGAAGAAGTACGCGCGCGCACGCACACACATAGACACACACACTCCCCTGAGCCCTCGGGAAACATCCAATCACCGTCGGTATACAAATGAGTCAAGACGTAGCCTAACGTCGGATTTCAGCGGTCACAGAGTGGGAAGACTTTGAAGAAGCTGCAGTGACAGTAAACAGCTGAACAACTTCACTTTTCCGTTAACGAATAAATAATGTAAAAAAATCCTAAATTATTTAGTCAGACGCATATTATTTTTGAAGTATTTACTGCTTGATTTTTTTCCCCCTAGCAGAATCTACTTAAATAAATCATGTAAAATATCCTAAATTATTCAGCCAGATACATGATGATTTTAACATTATTAGTGGAATAATCTTTTTTAGTTTAAGCAGATAACAAAAGGTACTCATATGTATTAAGGAAAATTACTTAATAATATAAAAAAACATTTTATAATTAAATGAATACATAATGCATTTTGGTGTTAAACATGCTTTTATTTCATGTTTCACTGGTATTAAAATATTAAACACTGTGTAAAATAGTGTATATAACATTTACAGTAGATTTAAGATCTGTAAAACAATTTGTAAAACAGTATGTAACTGACAATTTCTATTGAAATCAACTGTTTAGCATTATATGCTAGCATCTTTTCTTGTGGGTATAGTCACATTCTGTACTAAAACCTGAGAGAACTTGTACAGTAAACCATTTCTAGGTTCATATCTTTGTAACATTACCCTATTTACATGTACATTTAGGCATTTGGCAGACGGTCTTATTCAGAGCGACTTAATAAAACCCTATTTCTCCTATGCGGTTTGACTCAGATGCGGTGTCAGGCACCGTGAGTCAGCGCGATTGCCCGCCGACGTTCCGCTAGCGCTCCACGAAGTTCTGTAAGGTCCGCAAGCTTTCGCGAAGACCGGCGCGGAAAGATGGAAACGTACACACAACGGCAAAAACTCGCAGTGAATCACAATGAATCGTACTTACGGCCACCGCGAGAAACAGCATACTGTAGGTGCACTCCCCAAAACCTGTTCCAGTGAACTGTGGAGACACAACAACAAACTCAAGTCTGCTACTGGCGGACAGGATGTTTTCAGAAATTTTCACAATGTTTAATTTATTTAATTTATATTGCTGACACTAATGCAACAAAGGAGCTTATTTAAGAAATCAAAATAAAGTATAAAAATTAGTAAGGGGCTTAACTTACTTCTTAACATTTTACACTGTTAGCCTGCTCCTTCAAAATGGCGTCTGATCTCTGCTGCTGCTGTTGTTGAGATTCAAATGAAGGTGACTTAATAAAATCCGGATAATTGAGCCAATTCCCTTAAAATAAATATGAAGCCTTTTTTCCTCAAATTTTTTGACTAAATGGTTGCTCAAATTAAGCCTAAAAATTGCACTCATTTCCTTAAAAAAATAGGTAAAATTTATTTCTTAATTTTATTAGTGAAATGTTCTCAATATATTATAAAAAACACAGAAAACCATTTTTTTAAAAATGAAATATGCAGATTATTTTTAATTATTAAATCAATTTTTTTAATGAAAATTACAAGCCTCATGATTAATTTTTTACAGTGTTCCCTGAACATCTGCCGACTTGATTTTCATTTGCTTACGAACACAAGTTCCATTCAACATAGAAAGATGTCTGCACATGTTAATATATTCCTAAAATGTATATATTACAAGTTGATAAACTGATCTGCGGTAGCGGAAAAATCCGCTAAAAAAAGGACAGGCTGCAGCACACGCGCACACACACACATACACACACACACACAGACACACCTCCCTTGAGCCCTTCGTCAGTCGGATAGATGTGTGTGTGTGTATATAATCAAACACATAAATACAAAATACGTTTCAAATAAAATCGCTATTACTTGACCCTGAAGTTTAGTTTAGCACAAACACACAAAAAAAACAGAAAAATAATTTCTGGTAAATCAACTGCATATGTAGTTTATTTACAGTAATTCATTAAAAAATGAATATACATTGTACAGTACACGGTAAACACGGGAAAGATTACAAAAAACAGTGTCTACTTTATAAACAGCTTAGTATGTGCGTCGAGATGCTGAAATCCCTTGCATGTTGCCGCTCCATTTTGTGCTTCCAAGTGGAGAGATATTTGACCGATAGCCTAGAACAAAAGATCTATAGGTGTGATCACAACCCCCTCCGACCGACCGTGCCATCAATCACTGACCACCTCAGAAGTTCCCTCCAATGTATGGCTGCAATACTTGTTTTGCAAGTATTTTTAACACCATTCAAATGCTTACAATTCGTCTAGATTTCTAGCAGATGCCATACATTTTGTTCCCTGAACATCTGCCGACTTGATTTTCATTTGCTTACGAACACAAGTTCATACTAGTGGATGAGGTGTTCAGCCGGTTCGGCGCTCCAGAGCAGTTGCACAGCGATCAGGGGCGCAACTTCGAGGCGGAGGTGTTTGCGGCGGTGTGCGAACGCCTCGGGGTGAAAAAGACCCGCACCACGCCGCTTCATCCACAAAGTGACGGCCTCGTGGAGCGCTTTAATCGGACGCTCACCACACAACTCGCCCTACTTACCAGCGATCGGCAACGTGATTGGGACGAACATTTGCCTCTCGTTCTTTGGGCATATTGCACAGCAGTACAGGAGTCATCGCAGCTAACGCCAGCTGTTCTCATGTTTGGCCGCGAGCTGCGCACTCCAGTGGACCTTGTTTTCGGACCACCCCCACAATCGGATTTACCCACGGAACCGGGGTTGGATTATTTTTGTTCTTTGAAAGAAAAACTGTTCCGGGTTCACGAGTTAGCGCGCAAACACTTGGCGGACGCCGGTGTTAAGCAGCGCCGGGTTTATGACACTCACAGCCAGGGGCGAGACTTTGAGCCGGGAGAGCAGGTATGGGTTTATTCCCCGAGAAGGAAGAGAGGGCTATCACCCAAACTTATGTCACACTGGGTGGGACCCTGTACGGTGAGCTTTCGGATGTCGTCTACCGGGTGCGGCTGGCGGGGCGGGCGCGGATGATTGTGCTTCACCGAGACCGTCTCGCTCCCTACCAGCCGCATGCCGGCGAGACGGCAACTGTTGCGGAGGCCGGACTGCCTCAGGCGAATGTTCACGTTTCTTCTACAGCAGGGCTCCGGCGTTCACAGCGCCAGCGCTGACCGCCTGCACGCCTCAGAGACTGAAGAATTAGGGGTGACCGGGGACGGTCACAGCACGGGTGGGGGCAGTTTGGCGTGGGCGGGGCTGGCGACCGCCGGTTTGGGCCAGCATTCTGTTAATGTTCACCCTGGGTGGGACATTTGTTTTAGGTTAGTGGGTTCGGCCAAGTTTAAGCATGTGTGTGTGTGCTTGACCTGTGTATGTGTGCTTGTGCTGAGAGTAATAAACTACTCCCCAGCCATTTGCATTGGGGAGCAAGTAAGCTCACTCGTACTCCAAGATCCCTGCTAGCGTCGAAAAACGCTACAATATAAATACACATTTGGAATCTGCATCTACATTTTCTGTTACAAGTATAGAATTAGGTTCAGCTGAAACTCATGATCAATGGTGTGAGGGTACTTATGTAGTGATAATTAGTTTCAGCCAAATCATTAAAACTAACAATGGACTATGCCACTCTCTTGAGAGGGTATATGAAGGTGTTATTCATTTATTTATTCTCTACAAGGGTGCGAACTACAGTACAGACCAAACTATAACTCTCTCTTATTACTATAAAAATCCTAAATATAAACAAACAAAATACAGCTTTTTTTTCCTCAGAGGTAAACGGAAAAGTGAAGTTGTTCAGCTGTTTACTGTCACTGCAGCTTCTTCAAAGTCTTCCCACTCCGTGACCGCTGAAATCCGACACGACACCACGTTAGGGTACGTCTTGACTCATTTGTATACCGACGGTGATTGGATGTTTCCCGAGGGCTCAGGGGAGTGTGTGTGTCTGTGTGTGTGTGTGTCTATGTGTGTGCGTGCGCGCGCATACTTCTTCTACTGTTATAAAAATTCTAAATATAAACAAACAAAATACAGCTTTTTTTTCAGAGGTAAAAGGAAAAGTGAAGATGTTCAGTGTCACTATGCAGATGTTACACTCAGTGGAGTTACCGAAATCTTTGGTTTAGTTCTCATTGAGTTGCCACACATCATTTCCATATTTCACTCGCATTATTACTCTTATGTGAGCATAAACAGTGAAACATTCCACAGGTTTATAATACACCGCGGCCAAGTGAACCACGTTCCCGTCGAACGAAACGAGGCATAATCGTGGTGTTTGCTTCGGTTATGACATAGCATAGTTTATTATCTGCTGTGGTAGATCTGATTATTTATTCAAACACAATAATAAAGCTTTATATCCTCAGGAGGGCTCATTACATTGTTTTAGCGATAGTTTCATGTAAGCGAGTTCAGAACTAATCTAACAAAAAAAAAAAAACATCTGAAGTTTCAGAAGCTTCAAATAAAATGAACGAACTAATGGATTTTCTCAAAACGATATAAAATTAAGTACAGCTTTCCTTTTTGTTATAATATGAAGCCCCTAAATGGACAAAGGAGGAGAAAAAAACGGCAGAAAAAAGTAATGCCAAAAACTTTGGGTTATAATGCAAAATATGACTTGTTTTTTTTCTTCTGCCATTTTTTTCTCTTCCGTTGTCCCCTTAAAGATTCTGTAGTAGGTTTTCTCAGTTGAATATGAAAAAAAATACAGCTGATTATCCACGTGGGAATGAATGGCGCATTGTCCAAGTGCAAGTTTATCTTGGAGCTAAACTATTTGATTTGAGTGAAGGCGCCAGCTACCGATCATTGTGTGTCAGCAACAGCTTCCCATTCAAAACAATAGGCGGTCAAACGACCGCTGAACCGCGTTATAAGTAGGTGACACTGGCGCGGCGCTTCTAGTGTTAAAGAACTTCAACGGTTTCTTGGGTTTTGCGAACTTCTATCGTCGCTTTGTCCGCTTTATTGAAATAATTGTCATGCTTTGACTAACCCTTTAAATACAAACTCAGCATTCATCATAGGATTTCCTGACACTGTAAAGGTGCAGAGTAATCTATTGAGTGTAGCCATCTCATGCCATGTTTTACTGATGCAAGATTATTGCTAAAGCAATTTAACCCAAGTTTAACAATCTGAAGAATATGAAGTGATGGTCATTTTTATTATCAATTATTTTTATTGTTATTTTTTCTCTGTGATAATGAAGTCAGCACAGGTGATTGAAGCAATTCAGCTTTTTTTGTTTCTCAAAATAAATTTTATGCAGGAGGACAGACTAAGTGATCCCAGGATTCTTAAAATCCTTGTCGTTCGTGCTGTCGAAGGGGAAGAACCGGTTGGTGTATCCATAATCCTTGAAGGAAAGGAAATTTTGCAAGAATGTGGCAAAACTGCAAAGGCATGTGCACTGCTTATGGGAATAATTTATGCCATTAACCTTGCATACCCCCGAGCACTGCGCTACACATTTGAGCTATTTCAGAAACTCCTTCTAGAAGTTGATGGGATTAAGCTATCACCAAAAGTGCAAGCTTTAAAGATGAAGTTATCATCTTACAACATTTGATATGGCTTGACTACAAGTCTTTACATGTTCAAGTTCAAGTTGGCTTTATTGTCACTTCAACCATATACAGTTAGTACACAGTGAAACGAAACAATGTTCCTCCAGGACCAAGGTGCTACATGCAACATAAATTTACAACAGAAATTAAAACTAGCTAACTAAGAGGCTTAGTTATCTGGCTAGCGGAGACAAGCCAGGACAAATTGACCTGACAACATAAATTTTAACAACATAAATTTACAACATTAATTAACAAAAACTAACTAGCTAACCTAGAGACAACAGACAACATAAAGTGCATGTGCAGATGTGCAAACAAGAGCAACAAAGTGACGGTGTGACAAACACAACATAACATAATACTCTGTGGTGTTGAGGTGATGAGTTGAGGTAGTGCAGAACCAGTAAACATTCCTTAAAGTAGCAGCAAGAATTTAGAAGTTAGTGCAAAAAGTAATCCAGTAATGAATATTGTGCAAAAAACAGCATTTACAGGTTGGTGTGTACAATGATTTGGTAGTGTAGGTCAGTGTGTTTGTGCATGTGTTGATTAGTCAGTCCAGTCTCAATGTTTTGAGGTAGTTGAGTGATAATGTTTGTGTGTGTGCGTGTGTGTGTGTGTGTGGTGTGTGTCCAGTCGCTTTCTGTTGAGAAGATGGATGGCTTGTGGAAAAAAGCTGTTGCACAGTCTGGATGTGTGTGCCGAATGCTATGGTACCTTTTTCCAGATGGCAGGAGTGTGAAATGTGTGTGAGAGGGGTGTGTCCGATCAGCCACAATGCTGGTGGCTTTGCAGATGCAGCGTGTGGTGTAAATGTCTTCAATAGAGGGGAGAGAGACCCCAATGATCTTCTCTGCTGTCCTCACTATCCGCTGTAGAGTCTTGCGGTCCGATCTGGCACAATTCCCAAACCAGACAGTGATGAAGCCACGCAGGATGCTCTCGATAGTTCCTCTATAGAAGGTGGTCAGGATCGGTGGTGGAAGCTGGGCCTTCCTCAGTCTTCTCAGAAAGAAGACTGAGAGGAGTTGTGCAGGGAGCTGTTGTTGAGGGACCAGTTGAGGTCCTTCTCCAGTTGGACGCCCCGGAATTTGGTGCTTTCGACAATCTCCACAGAGGAGCCGTCGATGCTCAGCGGAGAATGGTCACCTCGTGTCCTCCTAAAGTCAACAATCATCTCCTTTGTCTTGTCAACATTCAGAGACAGGATGTTGTCTTTACACCAGTTTGTTAGCCTCTCCATTTCCTCTCTGTACGCTGACTCGTCGTTCTTGTTAATGAGACCCGCCACGGTCGTGTCATCAGCAAACTTGATGTTGTGATTCGAACTGTATTTTGCTACACAGTCATGAGTCAGCAGTGTGAACAGCAGGGGACTGAGCACACAGCCTTGTGGGGCCCCAGTGCTCAGTGTGGTGGTGCTGGAGGTGCAGTTCCCGATCTGTACTGACTGAGGCCTTCCGGTCAGAAAGTCCAGGATCCAGTTGCAGAGGGAGGTGTTCAGGCCCAACAGGTTAAGCTTCCCGATCAGTTGTTGGGGGATGATAGTGATGAATGCTGAGCTGAAATCTATGTACAGCATTCGAACGTATGTGTCCTTATTGTCCAAGTGTGTGATGGCAAGATGGAGTGTAGTGGAGATGGCGTCATCCGTTGAGCGGTTAGGATGGTACACAAATTGCAGTGGGTCCAGTGAGTGGGGCAGCAGGGTCTTGATGTGTCTCATGACAAGCTGCTCGAAGCACTTCATGATGGTGGGTGTAAGTGCAACAGGACGGTAGTCATTGAGACAGGACACAGAAGACTTCTTGAGTATGGGAACAATGGTGGTGGCCTTGAAGCACGTGGGAACAACAGCACTGCTCAGAGAGATGTTGAAGATGTTGGTAAGAACATCTGCCAGCTGTTCCGCACATTCTCTGAGCACTCTCTGAGCCTGTGATGTTGTCTGGACCAGCAACTTTACATGGGTTGACTCTGCATAGAGTTTTCCTCACATCAGCTGTAGTGAGACACAGCACCTGGTCGTTCGGAGGAGGGGTGGTCTTCCTCGCTGCCACGTCATTCTGCCTGTCGAACCAAGCGTAGAAGTTGTTCAGCGCATCTGGGAGGGAGCCGTCACAGGCAGGTTTACATGTTCAGCTTAAAATGTTTTAATGCGTTAAAGTTTCATTGGCATACTTTTAAGTGCACTAGTACAGAGTGCTGATTTGAATGTTGCAACTTCACTGCTTCAGAGGGCTATTACGTTTTTTCTAGTTTGTTTAATGTATCTTCGTTTGCTTCAGCATTAGAAACAATATTGTTTTAGGTTAACTTTATACACAATTCATCAGACCCCAAACTTTTGGTCCGGCTTTTAGATAAAGTCCTTCAATGCGCCATCTGGCAGATATTCAGTGAAGCACAAAACATTTATTTTAAATTCCCGAATGTTGTCTCTGGCAAGTCACGGCACACCGCCGCGCTAAATTGCGGCATCTCGCGGGAAAACACGCACAGTCTTAATGGCGACATCTGTACGTGCTGATAGTTTTGTGAATGAAAAGTGCAGCCGTTTGATGCAGAGGCACGGCGCGAGTCTCGAGGAGAGAATGCGGAAGAGAAGAGCCGATGCACGCGGAATGCGGGTCTGATCCGCGGGGAATAACCTTGGTTGTGGGTGTTCGTGGTATGCTGCCGTGAAGTCAAAGAAAGTCCGTGATCCAGAATCGTGGTCATAAGAAGAGAGCAAGGGTCGATATCCAGAGAGCAAAGAAAATGATAATCCAAATTCAATTCAATTCAAGTTTATTTGTATAGCGCTTTTAACAATTGACATTGTCTCAAAACAGCTTTACACAATCAAAAGAATTATTTAAGTTTGTATGGAAGGTGAATGTGTATGAATCAAAATGTTCAGATAGTCCCTGGTGAGCAAGCCGAGGGTGGCAAGGAAAAATTCCCTGAGATAGTAATAGGAAGAAACCTTGAGAGGAACCAGACTCAACAGGGAACCCATCCTCATCTGGGTGAAACAGATAGCAGGAAATTATCTGCATTTATACAGTGTTAGGTGGCAGGCTGTTCAGCTATAATAGCTGATGTTAATTGATGTTAAAATGGAGTCCAGTAGTTATTGGAGACTCAGATAGACTTGTAGAAAGTTCCAGTCCTGAACTATCGAATTGTCAAGTCCTCAGAGAAACAGCTGACAACACCAGTCGAGACCAGAACCATCTTCTAAGTAGATAGAATCATCCCCAGACACCAGACGCATCCCAAGAGACACACGATGCCTCACGATCCATGCGACGAGACCTCCAACCAGAAACGGGGCACCAGGATGGATCAGACAGGTCCGGAGGGCAGAGGGAGTCTGGATCACTGGCAGCTCAGGAATGACATGTGTAGCTTGATAGAGAGAGAGAGAGAGAGAGAGAGAGAAAGAGTGAAAGGCGAGTTTCCTCAACTAAACAACTAAAACTCCGACACAGAGGTACGTTATAATGTCTACCGTTCAGCTTGTTCAGTGTGTAGAGTGCAGGATGTTTAGACATTCTTCCTCCGTCATTAGTGATAATTTTATTTGTGATAGGTGTGTGTTAGTGAGCACTCTGACGGAGAAGATATCAGCGTTAGAGGAGCGCATCCAGACTTTAGAGAGTGTTAGAGAGTGTAAGAGCAGCGTTATTCCCGTAGCGGACAGTCTGGGTGCCACAGGCGGAGATAATCAGCCCCCGACTCCGGCATTAGAGCCCTCACAGCGGGGCGAGTGGGTGACGACTCGGCGGCATACTCGTTCAGTCAAAGCTAACGCTAAGGCCAGCCCATCGGAGCACACCTCCTCTGCGCCTCACGTGTCCAACAGGTTTGCTCTCCTCAGTGCTGCACCCGCTGAGAAACCTGAAAGAGCTCTGGTTATAGGAGACTCTATACTGAGACACGTGACATTAGCTAGACCTTTAGGGGCGCCAGCGGCAGTGGTTAGGTGTATCCCGGGAGCCAGAGCACCGGACATAGCAGGTAATCTTAGGGCTCTAGGACAGCACAGGTTCTCTAAGATAGTGGTACATGCTGGAGCTAATGATATACGCCTTCGTCAGTCAGAGGTTAGTAAGAGTAACTTTACAGAGGTGTTTAAATTAGCGAAGGCGATGTCCGATGAAGTAGTATGCTCTGGTCCCATCCCAATGAGACGTGGCGACATAGCTTACAGCAGGTTATGGTCGCTGAACCGCTGGATGTCCAGGTGGTGCTCCGAAAATAATGTGGGCTACATAGACAATTGGAAGACCTTTGAGGGCAAAGCTGGCCTGTTAGGGCGGGACGGTGTCCATCCCACTCGGGAAGGTGCTGCTCTCATTTCCTGTAGTATAGCTCATAGTCTCAGTAGAGGTCTAGTTAATCGGTGACAATCCAGAGCCCAGGCCAGGGAGCAGACAGACAGGCTAAACCAACCGTCTGCTAGCTGCATAGAGTCGTCACTCAGGGTTCACCATATTGAGACTGTGTCTGTTCCCCGATCTAAGCAAAAATGTAGAAAGACCCAGAAAGTCTGTTTCAATAATCTAATTAACATAAAGTCCACAAACTCCGATCATACTGAATGCGCAGCCGGCACCTCTGATCTGAAGCTAGGATTGTTAAATATTAGATCTCTCGCATCTAAAGCAGTTATTGTTAATGAAATTATCACAGATCAGGCGTTTGATATACTCTGTTTAACTGAAACATGGGTTAAACAGGACGAGTATGTAGCTCTAAATAAAGCTAGTCCTCCTGGATACAGCTACATACACCAGCCTCGGTTAACTGGTAGAGGAGGAGGCGTCGCAGTTATTCATTATGATAATCTGTCTATCGTACAAAAACACAGACACAAATTTAACTCATTTGAAATTCTCTATAGTAACATAAGTGTATTTAAGTATATTAAATCAGCTCAGTCGATTCCACTAATTATAATTTACAGACCTCCAGGGCCGTATTCTGAATTTCTTAGTGAATTTGCAGATTTTATCTCAGACCTGGTCATTTCTGTAGACAAAGTGTTAATTGCTGGAGATTTTAACATTCATTTTGAGAATCCAGAAGACCCTCTGAGAACAGCATTTATATCCATACTGGACTCCGTAGGTGTAAATCAGTGTGTAGTAGGACCCACTCATAAAGCAGGTCACACTTTAGATTTAGTAATATTCTTCGGATTAATTATAAGAAATGTATTCACAATTCCACTGTCTGAAATTATCTCAGATCAGTATCTTGTCTCCATTCAAGTGTGTCACAGTGATAATGTACACACAGCACCGCGCTACCGTATTAAACGTACATTCACATCGACTACCACACAGAGTTTTATCAGTAATCTCCCAGAGTTACCAACTTCGATTAGGCCACCGTCTGACCCCACAGAACTTGATCAGGCGACTGAATATTTAGAGTCGACACTTCGTTGTACCTTAGATAATGTAGCTCCAGCTAAAAGAAAAATTATTAGAGATAAGAAACTCGCTCCCTGGTATAACGATCACACGCGCACTTTAAAACAGACTGCTCGGAAATTAGAGCGTAAATGGCGTCAAACTAAATTGTTAGTATTTCAAATAGCATGGAAAGAGAGCATCCTGAACTATAGGAAAGCTCTTAGTGTAGCTAGATCAACGTATCTCTCCACTCTTATAGAAGAAAATAAAAATAATCCTAGATTTTTATTTAATACCGTAGCCAAATTAACCAGAAATAAGACCACTACAGAAATCTCCACAACAACATCATGCAATAGTGAGGACTTCATGAACTTTTTTAATAATAAAATTGTAAATATCAGGCATAAAATTGAGGCTTTGAAACCAAACAATGTAATTGATACTGATGTTAACCTAGCCATGTCAGATTCAAACCTAGAATACTTTACTCCTCTTGAAGAGAATGAACTAATTTCACTCATCTCTTCTGCAAATTCATCAACCTGTATATTAGATCCTATACCGACACATTTTCTTAAACAGATAGTACCAGTAATAACAGAACCGATGTTGAGAATAATTAATTCCTCACTCAGCATTCGTTATGTTCCAAAATCTTTTAAAGTAGCAGTTATTAAACCAATAATTAAGAAACCTGACCTCGACCCCTGTCAGCTGTCCAATTACAGGCCAATATCAAACCTCCCCTTTATCTCTAAGATTCTGGAAAAGATAGTAGCGGAGCAGCTATGCTCATATCTACATAGAAATGGCATACATGAACTGTATCAGTCAGGATTTAGGCCTCACCACAGCACAGAAACAGCACTCGTTAAAGTAGTAAATGACCTCCTATTGGCCTCTGATCAGGGTTGTGTAACTATCCTTGTATTACTCGACCTTTTGACACTATTGATCATGCTATTCTTCTTCACAGATTCGAAAATTTAGTAGGAATTAAGGGTACAACCCTCTCCTGGCTCAGATCCTATTTGACCGATCGTTATCAGTATGTAGACTTAAATGGTGATTATTCTGCATGTTCTCTAGTGGAGTTTGGCGTTCCGCAGGGTTCAGTTTTAGGCCCACTGCTTTTTTCCCTTTACATGCTTCCTCTGGGCAACATAATCCGTAAGCATGGTATTAGTTTTCATTGTTATGCTGACGACACACAGCTATACGTCTCAACAAAACCTGATGAGAAAAACCATCTTACTAAAGTTGAGCAATGTGTTCAGGACATAAGAAATTGGATGCTAATTAACTTCCTTCTGCTTAATCCGGATAAGACAGAAGTTCTAGTCATAGGACCGCATACAGCTAGAAGTAAAATCTTAGATCACACCGTAACTTTAGATGGCCTTTCTGTTCCGTCAAATGCAACAGTAAAAGACCTCGGCGTGATTATAGATTCCAGCCTTTCATTTGAAGCTCATGTAGATAATATCACCAGGATAGCATTCTTTCACCTTAGAAATATCGCCAAAATAAGAAATATATTGTCGCTAAATGATGCAGAAAAACTAGTTCATGCTTTTATCACTTCTAGGTTGGACTATTGTAATGCCTTACTGTCTGGTTGTTCAGTTAGGTGCATAAACAAGCTTCAGCTAGTCCAGAATGCAGCAGCGAGAGTCCTCACTAGAACCAGAAGATATGAGCACATCACCCCTATCCTATCTTCACTGCATTGGCTCCCTGTGAAATTTCGCATTGATTTTAAAATACTACTCTTGACATATAAGGCATTAAATGGTCTCGCGCCGCAGTATCTGAGCGAACTGCTAGTGTCTTACGATCCGCCACGCCTACTTCGGTCAAAGGATGCAGGCTGCTTATCAGTACCGCGTATTATGAAAACTACAGCTGGGGGCAGAGCTTTTTCTTACAAAGCCCCAAAATTATGGAATAGTCTTCCAAATAGTGTTCGGGACTCAGACACAGTCTCAGTGTTTAAGTCTAGGCTAAAAACCTATTTATTTAACCAAGAATTTTATAAATAGATTTGCCATAAGGTAAAGGAGCAGATCTGGGGGACTCATGGACGTAGAGTATTATGGTGAACTGGTATGTTTAGATGCTGTCTTCCTCAGTCTCATTTGATCACTCAGGTTTGTTGACGGTGAGGTGATTGTTTGCTTTACATCTCAGGGAGCCCTCATGTTTGTGTTTCCTTCTGGCTCTCCCTTTTAGTTATGCTGTCATAGTTAGTCCTGCCGGAGTCCCTGCTTGCACTCTACAGTAAATATACATTCACATTAGACATTGTGACTGTGACCATACCTAATTGCAATCTCTCCTCCTCTTCTCTTCCTCCCCCTCTTTCTCTTTCCTCTCTCCCCCTGTCTCCCCCTTTCACTCTTTCTCTCTCTCTCTGTCGAGCTACACATGTGGTTCCTGAGCTGCCAGTGATCCAGACTCCCTCTTCCCTCCGGACCTGTCTGATCCATCCTGGTGCCCGGTTTCTGGTTGGAGGTCTCATCGCATGGATGCCCCGTGTGTCTCTTTAGGATGCGTCTGGTGTCTGGGGATGATTCTCTATACTTAGAAGATGGTTCTGGCCTCGACTGGTGTGGTCAGCTGTTTCTCTGAGGACTTGACAATTCGATAGTTCAGGACTGGAACTTTCTACAAGTCTATCTGAGTCTCGAATAACTACTGGACTCCATTTTAACATCAAGTATTATAACATCAATTAACATCAAATATTATAGCTGAACCTAACACTTAACACTGTATAAATGCAGATCATTTCCTACTATCTGTTTCACCCAGATGAGGATGGGTTCCCTGTCGAGTCTGGTTCCTCTCAAGGTTTCTTCCTATTACCGTCTCAGGGAGTTTTTCCATGCCACTGTCGCCCTCGGGCTTGCTCGCCAGGGAATATCTGAACATTTTGATTCATACACATTCACATTCCATACAAACTTAAATAATTCTTTTGATTGTGTAAAGCTGTTTTGAGACAATGTCAGTTGTTAAAAGCGCTATACAAATAAAACTGAATTGAATTGAAAGGAGGAGACAGGGGGAGAGGAAAGGGAAAGAGAAAGAGGGGGAGAAAGAGAAGAAGAGGAGAGATGGCAGTTAGGTATGGTCACAGTCACATAATGTATAATGTGAATGTATATTTACTGTAGAGTGCAAGCAGGGACTCTGCCAGGACTAACACCAGTATGACAGCATAACTAAAAGGGAGAGCCAGAAGTAAACACAAACATGAGGGCTCCCTGAGATGTAAAGCAAACAATCACCTCACCGTCAACAAACCTGAGTGATCAAATGAGACTGAGGAAGACAGCATCTAAACATACCAGTTCATCATAATACTCTACGTACATGAGTCCCCCAGATCTGCTCCTTTACCTTATGGCAAATCTATTTATAAAAATGCTTGGCTAAATAAATAGGTTTTGAGCCTAGACTTAAACACTGAGACTGTGTCTGAGTCCCGAACAGTATTTGGAAGACTATTCCATAATTCTGGGGCTTTGTAAGCAAAAGCTCTGCCCCCAGCTGTAGTTTTCATAATACGCGGTACTGACAAGCAGCCTGCATCCTTTGACCGAAGTAGGCGTGGCGGATCGTAAGACACTAGCAGTTCGCTCAGATACTGCGGCGCGAGACCATTTAATGCTTTATATGTCAAGAGTAGTATTTTAAAATCAATGCGAAATTTCACAGGGAGCCAATGGAGTGAAGATAGGATAGGGGTCATGTTCTCATATCTTTTGGTTCTAGTGAGGACTCTCGCTGCTGCATTCTGGACTAGCTGAAGCTTGTTTATGCACCTAACTGAACAACCAGACAGTAAAGCATTACAATAGTCCAACCTAGAAGTGATAAAAGCATGAACTAGTTTTTCTGCATCGTTTACCGACAATATATTTCTTATTTTGGCAATATTTCTGAGGTGAAAGAATGCTATCCTGGTGATATTATCTACATGAGCTTCAAATGAAAGGCTGGAGTCTATAATCACACCGAGGTCTTTTACTGTTGCACTTGATGGAACAGAAAGGCCATCTAAAGTTACGGTGTGATCTAAGATTTTACTCCTAGCTGTATGCTTCTGTCTTATCCGGATTAAGCAGAAGGAAGTTAATTAGCATCCAATTTCTTATGTCCTGCACACATTGCTCAACTTTAGTAAGATGGTTTTTCTCATCAGGTTTTCTTGAGACGTATAGCTGTGTGTCGTCAGCATAACAATGGAAACCAATACCATGCTTACGGATTATGTTGCCGAGAGGAAGCATGTAAAGGGAAAAAAGCAGTGGGCCTAAAACTGAACCCTGCGGAACGCCAAACTCCACTAGAGAACATGCAGAATAATCACCATTTAAGTCTACATACTGATAACGATCGGTCAAATAGGATCTGAGCCAGGAGAGGGCTGTACCCTTAATTCTTACTACATTTTCTAATCTGTAAAGAAGAATAGCATGATCAATGGTGTCAAAAGATGCACTGAGGTCGAGTAATACAAGCATAGTTACACAACCATGATCAGAGGCCAATAGGAGGTCATTTACTACTTTAACGAGTGCTGTTTCTGTGCTGTGATGAGGCCTAAATCCTGACTGATACAGTTCATGTATGCCATTTCTATGTAGATATGAGCATAGCTGCTCTGCTACTATCTTTTCCAGAATCTTAGAGATATAGGGGAGGTTTGATATTGGCCTGTAATTGGACAGCTGACAGGGGTCGAGGTCAGGTTTCTTAATTATTGGTTTGATAACTGCTAATTTAAAAGATTTTGGAACATAACCAATGCTGAGATTTTGGAACATAGCCAATTATTCTCAACAGCGGTTCTGTTATTACTGGTACTATCTGTTTAAGAAAATGTGTCGGTATAGGATCTAATATTCAGGTTGATGAACTTGCAGAAGAGATGAGTGAAATTAGTTCATTCTCTTCAAGGGGAGTAAAGTATTCTAGGTTTGAATCTGACATGGCTAGGTTAACATCTGTATCAATTACATTGTTCGGTTTCAAAGCCTCAATTTTATGCCTGATATTTACAATTTTATTATTAAAAAAGTTCATGAAGTCCTCGCTATTGCATGATGTTGTTGTGGAGATTTCTGTAGTGGTCTTATTTCTGGTTAATTTGGCTACGGTATTAAATAAAAATCTAGGATTATTTTTATTTTCTTCTATAAGAGTGGAGAGATACGTTGATCTAGCTACACTAAGAGCTTTCCTATAGTTCAGGATGCTCTCTTTCCATGCTATTTGAAATACTAACAATTTAGTTTGACGCCATTTACGCTCTAATTTCCGAGCGGTCTGTTTTAAAGTGAGCGTGTGATCGTTATACCAGGGAGCGAGTTTCTTATCTATAATAATTTTTCTTTTAGCTGGAGCTACATTATCTAAGGTACAACGAAATGTCGACTCTAAATATTCAGTCGCCTGATCGAGTTCTGTGGGGTCAGACAGTGACCTAATCGAAGTTGGTAACTCTGGGAGATTACTGATAAAACTCTGTGTGGTAGTTGATGTGAAAGTACGTTTAATACGGTAGCACGGTGCTGTGCGTACATTATCACTGTGACACACTTGAATGGAGACAAGATAGTGATCTGAGATAATTTCAGACAGTGGAATTGTGAATACATTTCTTATACTTAATCCGAAAAATATTATTAAGTCTAATGTGTGACCTGCTTTATGAGTGGGTCCTACTACACACTGATTTACGCCTACAGAGTCCAGTATGGACATAAATGCTGTTCTCAGAGGGTCTTCTGGATTCTCAAAATGAATGTTAAAATCTCCGGCAATTAACGCTTTGTCTACAGAAACGACCAGAGATGAGATGAAATCTGAGATGAAATCTGCAAATTCACTAAGAAATTCAGAATACGGCCCTGGAGGTCTGTAAATTATAATTAGTGGAATTGACTGAGCTGACTTAATATGCTTAAGTATACTTATGTTACTATAAAGAATTTCAAATGAGTTAAATTTGTGTCCGTGTTTTTGTACGATAGACAGATTATCATCATGAATAACTGCGACGCCTCCTCCTCTACCAGTTAACCGAGGCTGGTGTATGTAGCTGTATACAGGAGGACTAGCTTCATTTAGAGCGACATACTCATCCTGTTTAACCCATGTTTCAGTTAAACAGAGTATATCAAACGCGTGATCTGTGATAATTTCATTAACAATAACTGCTTTTGATGCGAGAGATCTAATATTTAACAATCCTAGCTTCAGATCAGAGTTGCCGGCTGCGCATTCAGTATGATCCGAGTTTGTGGTCTTTATGTTAATTAGATTATTGAAACAGACTTTATGAGTCTTTCTATATTTTTGCTTAGATCGAGGAACAGACACAGTCTCAATATGGTGAACCCTGAGTGACGACTCTATGCAGCTAGCAGACGGTTGGTTTAGCCTGTCTGTCTGCTCCCTGGCCTGGGCTCTGGATTGTCACCGATTAACTAGACCTCTACTGAGACTATGAGCTATACTACAGGAAATGAGAGTAGCACCTTCCCGAGTGGGATGGACACCGTCCTGCCCTAACAGGCCAGCTTTGCCCTCAAAGGTCTTCCAATTGTCTATGTAGCCCACATTATTTTTGGAGCACCACCTAGACATCCAACGGTTCTGCGACCATAACCTGCTGTAAGCTATGTCACCACGTCTCATTGGGATGGGACCAGAGCATACTACTTCATCGGACATCGCCTTCGCTAATTTAAACACCTCTGTAAAGTTACTCTTACTAACCTCTGACTGACGAAGGCGTATATCATTAGCTCCAGCATGTTCCACTATCTTATAGAACCTGTGCTGTCCTAGAGCCCTAAGATTACCTGCTATGTCCGGTGCTCTGGCTCCCGGGATACACCTAACCACTGCTGCTGGCGCCCGTAAAGGTCTAGCTAATGTCACGTGCCTCAGTATAGAGTCTCCTATAACCAGAGCTCTTTCAAGTTTCTCAGCGGGTGTATCACTGAGGAGAGCAAACCTGTTGCACACGTGAAGCACAGAGGAGGTGTGCTCCGGTGGGCTAGCCTTAGCGTTAGCTTTGGCTGAACGAGTATGCCGTTGAGTCGTCACCCACTTGCCCCACTGTGAGGGCTCTAATGCCGGAGTCGGGGGCTGTTTATCTCTGCCTGTGGCACCCAGACTGTCCGCTACGGGAATAACGCTGCTCTCACACTCTCTAAAGTCTGGATGCGCTGATATCTTCTCCGTCAGAGTGCTCACTAACACACACCTATCACAAATAAAATTATCGCTAATGACTGTCTAAACATCCTGCACTCCACACACTGAACGAGCTGAATGGTAGACATTATAACGTACCTCTGTGTTGGAGTTTTAGTTGTTTGGAGATGAATTCCGTTTGTTGCTCTTAGGAGGAAACTCGCGCGTTCTCCAAAAATTGCAGAAAAAAAAGGCCGAATAGTATGAAGATGTAAATGCTATTTGCTATTAATATTGTTATTGTATAAAGCTATGTAATTTAAACGCTGATACAAACGCGAAACTTTCGCTGCAACGATACGAAAACAGGAAGCTTCGTCACCAACAGGAAGTCAGACGTCCATCCAAAGCGTGAGACGTGAGCGAGGTCCGTGAAACAAAGCGTGGGTCAAGATCTGAAGGTCAAGGTAGAAATAAACGCTGGAAAACTGGGCATGAGAGTACACAATAATCTGGCAAGGAGTGGTTGTTTGGTGGAGAGTAATATAGAGTGAAGTAATGAATGGAGATGAAGAACAGGTGTGTATGAGCCAGCAAATGAGGCGGCAAAACGGAAGCACAGAAACAGAGTGTGGAATGGAGTTGCAGGTAATGACGGTTTGTTTTGACAGGTGGGCGTGACCTGACGTGTCGTGACAAGTGTATTGGTGCCGATTTTTAAGAACAAGGGAGATGTGCAAAGCTGTGGCAATTACAGAGGTATAAAGCTAATGAGTCATACAATGAAGCTGTGGGAAAGTGTAGTGGAAACTAGGTTAAGGGCAGAGGTGAGCATTTGTGAGCAGCAATATGGTTTTATGCCTAGAAAGAGTACATCAGATGCAGTATTTGCTTTGAGGATACTGGTGGAGAAGTACAGAGAAGGTAATAAAGAGCTGCATTGTGTCTTTGTAGATTTACAAAGTTAATAGAAAAGTAGGACCAAAATATCATCACAGGATGGCGCCGCAGATGGCTGCCTCAGTGTGGAGCTCTCCATTTGTCTTACTGTTTTTGTTAGTTTGTCCTGTGTGCAATATACTGTATAATACCACAGATTTCAGATATTTATGTAACTTATTTAAAAGTATCTCACACCGTACTCCATTTGATGTCAACCATTTCTTTTTATTTTTTTTTTTTGTGTGTGTCATGCTGTTTTTGTCTTGTCATTTGTATTTTTTGTTCTGGAAGCTCCGTCACTAAAACAAATTCCTTGTACATGCAAGCGTACTTGGCAATAAAACTCTTTCTGATTCTGATTTAGGGAAAGCGTACGACAGGGTGCCGAGAGAGGAGCTGTGGTGTTGTATGAGAAAGTCTGGAGTGGCAGGACATGTATGAGAGCGCTAAGACAATGGTAAGACAGAAGAATTCAAGGTGGAGGTGGGTCTGCATCAAGGATCGGCTCTAAGCCCCTTTTTGTTAGCTCTGGTTATGGACAGGATGACAGATGAGGTAAGACAGGAGTCTCCATGTTTGCAGATGACATTGATTCATGTTTGTGGCTGTAATGTGACAAAATGTGGAAAAGTTCAAGGGGGCCGAATACTTTTGCAAGCCACTGTATATTTATTATAATCATTATCGAGGACAACATCATACAAATAGGACACAATAATTTACATTTCAATTTAAAAACCCTCAGTATTAATTGTTGTTGGTCACTGGCTGGAAATCGAACCCGGGCCTTCCACATGGCAGGCAAAACACCTACCACTGAGCCACCATTTTTGATGAGTTTTAAACGTTTCAATATTTAATATCAGTAGCATGATATTTCCACAGCATCCGCGACAGGTATTTGAGGTGCTTATGTTACCATAACGGAAAAGTGAAGTTGTTGTGGTAGATCTGATTTATTCAAACACAATAATAAAGCTTTATATCCTCAGAAGGGGTCATTACATTGTTTTAGCGATGTTTAGGTGCTTATGTTACCATAACGGAAAAGTGAAATTGTCCAGCTGTTTAGTGTCACCATGCAGATGTTACACCCTGTGTAGTTACCGAAATATTTGGTTTAGTTCTGAGTGGCCTCACATCACTTCCACATTTCCACATTCCCGAATAGGCGCGTGGTCCGTTGCCTAGCAAAACGAGGCATAATCCTGGTGTTTGCTTTGGTTTGACATACCATAGTTTATTATTTGCTATGGTAGATCTGATTAATTCAAACACAATAATAAAGCTTTATATCCTGAGGAGGGGTCATTACATTGTTTTAGCGATAATTTCACGGAAGCGAGTTCAGAACTAATCTAAAGCACTGTCACACTAAAAAAACATCAGAGAAGTTCAGAAGCTTCAAATAGAATGAACGAACTAATGAATTTTCTTAAAACGTTATAAAATTAAGTAGAGACTTAGTGACTCCCCTTAGAGACTCTGTAGTAGGTTTTCTCAGTTGAATATGAAAAAAAAATACCGCCGATTATCAACGCGGGAATGAATGGCGCATTGCCCAAGTGCAAGTTGATCTTGGAGCTAAACTTTGGGTGAAGGCGCCATCTAGCGATCATTGTGTGTCAGCAACAGCTTCCCATTCAAAACAATAGGCAGTCAAATAACCGCTGAACCGCGTTATAAGTAGGTCATACTGGCGCGGCGCTTCTAGTGTTAAAAAGTCATGAAAAAAAATGCTAAACTTGCATCTAGAACTTAAATGTCAAAGTATTATAAAACTAATATGATTTACCTAAAAATTATAAAGAAAAACAACATTTTTTTTTGTATGGACATTAACCTTTATCTAATGAGTTTCGTATTTAATTACAATTTATTATTGTAATTTTACCTAAAATTATACGTAATTTACAAAGGCAGAAAAACCACAGTAAAAATAATATGGTATTTTTACTGTTAAAAAATGTGAAAAAAAGTTTATTTTTCAGTATTGAAATAATACTTTAAAAAACAGTCGACTTAGTAATTTACAGATAATGTCTGTAATTTTACAGAGATTTGTATGTAGTTTTTAAAAAAAGCAAAACTACTATAAAATTTGAAAGGTATTTTCCGGAAAATTAGGACCTTTTTTTTTTACAGTGCATAGTAAGCGCCACTACAGAATCCGGATATAAAATGAACGTGGATGGATCAACATTTTGTGATGCATAAATAGGTGCTAACAGGAGTTTGTCATGGTGATAGCACATGAAATTTTAAAAGTGTAAATGCAATGCTCAGACTAACAAATTAAATTCTATTTCAGAAAAACAGATGCAGCGGCGAAGGCCGTGGCCAAAGTTCCTCTTTCCTATAACCATAACGTGTGTGTCTGATGCTCTCACCCCCACAGCTAACCTTGCAGAGCAAAACAGTCTGGAGAAAAGCGAGATGTGTTTTCATAGAAGGGGTTTGGTAGGCCCCAATTGTAGATGCGGTCATGTTATTTCACTAGTTTTGACGCGTAGCTTTGGTTTGGTCAATTTACTCACAAAAACGGAAATCCGATGATTTCTTTGTCTTGGTATTTTATTTTCAGCAACAAAGATTCAACACTTCATACTGTTGTCTTGAGTAAATCCACTGTGGTTACAACACCTGTTGCAGTATCTTTTTAATTTCGGACTTTTACAAAAACCTATGTTATATCTATCTCATTGCGTTTAGCTCACGGTCAAAAGCTTGTGTTTCCGTAGCCTTCCGCATCTAAACTGAACATTCTATCATACGATAGTCATACAAATACATGTAATAGTGGAATGACATCACAGACCAACTCACGATTGTCAAAATGGATGTTTAACTAACACATTCAGAGCTTATGGCTCATGTAATAAACTTAATGCTTAATTCTTAACTAATGAATAGAATAAGGTAGAATGAAATTAATTAAAAACAAATAAAATAAGCACAACAACAAATTCTGCAGATCCATCTTACATAACAAGTGTGATATGGCTCTTACATTCCAGCCCCTAATTGACAGGCAGGAAGACTGACAATTACAATTTCGTGTTTTTTTTTTGTTTTTTTTTTGTAACGACATGAAATTAAACATTCTTAACCTTCAAAAACGTTAAAAAAATTTTAAATCTATAATATTTATCTCAGGTGTTTATATTTGCGTATGAAATCAATTTCATAACAGATTATAACACATTTAACAGTCCGTTTCACATATGAGGCACAGCTTGCCAATGGGTCTTTCCAGGGTGACTAACACACGTCTCACAAGTCCCCTTTTATCGGGGAGCACTTTCGTGATTCGTCCGATAACCCATGAATTTCTTGGACAAGACTCATCAATTATTAAGACTATGTCTCCAATCGAAAGGTTTTTTCTCTCTTGAAACCATTTTTGATGTTCCTGGAGCAAGGGCAAGTATTCACGCACCCATCGCTTCCAGAACAGGTCAGGGCCCGGTTTCTCGAAAGCTTCTTATCTCTAAGTAGTTCTTAAGTCGTACCTTAACCTCTCTCTTAACTTTATGGCGCATTTCTCGAAATGTTCTTACGCTAAGTATCTCTTAGCTAAGTCAGACGTTCGTAGTGTTGGTCTGGACCAACCTTAACTCATACTTAGCGTAGTTTCAGCTCAAGACGCTAGTCGCCGCCACTGAGCAGCAGTCTTTATAAATCAGCGGTGTATGCAAACACATTATGGCACGTTATCAAAGTCGTATTAATGATGGAATATACTGTAGACCTGTTTAAGAATATTATTTTATTTGATATCAGAACTAATAGAGTGACTTTTAATTAGCCTATTTTATAATGTGACTAATGCATTAAAATTGCCAATCACAATTAATATTAAACAGGTGGACAATTAGGCAGCGATACAGCGTGGTGTTGTGTTAAACTGAAGACGGTGCGGTCCGTGGAGCCGTGTGAGTCATGTACATTTTTCCTTTAGACAAAACTTCAGCCCTTTTCATATTTTCCCCGTGGCCGTTATTAAAAAATATATAAAATAAACGTTTTGCCTTCCAAGGCAACAGATTATGGAGCTTCTTGAGCTGCTCAGACCTGCGCGTGCCAGGCCAACACGTCGTACACTCCCTGTCCCGATGTCCAGCTGCTAGCTGCTTTTTGTTTAAAATATGTTTCATTGCTCATTAGCCATTATCCATGACTTTATGGGTTTTTCTTTTGACACGTTTTATTTTTATGAAATTTGATTTAGTTAAATGAGAAAATAACCTTGGGAGTTTCAAACCCCGCATCCAGTCAGTTTTCTGGGTGATTGTAATGTTTAATACCCCTACAGTATTCACTCATGCGGTTTGACTCGGTGTGAGATGCGGTGTGTTATACCCCTATCTCACCTGCGCGGGCTCGCGCTGTGGCTGTAGGCTTGATCATGATTCACCCCGAGTTTTTGCGCTGTGATTACGTTTCCATCTTTCCGCGTGAAAAATTCAACGTTTAATCTTTTGCTGGTCCTCACGGTAGCTTGCAGACTTTGCAGAACGTCGCGGAACGTTAAAGGAACGTCGTGGGCAATCGCAGCAGCTCACGGAGATGAGTCAGGCCACACAGGTGAGAGAGGGGTATTAGGCACCGTGATTTGCCTCGAGTGACCGGCGCCCGACGGTCCGCGAAGATCTGCCAGGTCCGCGAGCTTCCGCATGTTTATTTTTTTTGCGTGTAAAAAACGTAATAACAGCACCAAAACTCGCGCTGAATCATAATGAACCGCACTTACGGCCCCGCGTAGGTGAGATAGGGGTATTAAACCTCCACTCTGTCATCTCATCGTATTCATTCCATAAGTGCGCTATACAACCCCAACAACTGACACTTCACATTGTTTCTGAAGCTGGTGAAGAGTGTATCAGCTGTTTGTCCATCAACTATGATTGTAAAACCCTGTTCGTTTCACGGCCACATGTTACATGAAAATATTATATATTATATTATTATATTAATTAATATTAATTTATATATTTGTCTATTATGACATGTTATTGTTAAGTTAACACATGTCGAAATAAACGCTATTAAAAGAATTTAGTGCAATGTTTAATTTGCATAGAAAGTGCCGTCTTTCTTAACGCTGTCATGCAAAAGGAGTCAAAAATCGATTCCAGAGCAACCGATGTCCGCTAATTCAGGACCTTCACCGTAGACAGCGCCGCGTAACGTCGGACGTAAGAGGCAGCAACTTAAGAAGACTCCTAAGAGACAGTTCGAGAAATACACTTAGAAAAGTTATCACTTAACGTAAGATATATCTTAAGAGTCTTCTTAGTGCGCGAATAGTGTGCGTTATCGAGAAACCGGGCCCTGATAGATACTGAATCTGCTTCCACCTGTGACGTGCATAGATGTCTTCCTTTTTGAAAAGTCCAGGGGGCAGGTTTGGCTGTTTTTTCATCAGCAGCAGGTGGTTAGGTGTCAGAGGTTCCAGATCTGTGGGATCTTCAGAGACGGTAGTGAGGGGTCGATTATTCATTATCGCCTCCACTTCACACATGAATTTGTGCAAACTCTCATCATCCAGTGTTTGTGCTTTCAGTACTGATTTCAAGATTTTTCTAACTGATCTAATCTGCCTTTCCCATATTCCACCAAAGTGAGAACCAGAAGGTGGATTAAATGTCCACTGTATGCTCCGTTTTAATTTGTGCCTGGTTCCATTGCTGAATTGCCTCGCGCAGTTCGGTCTCTGCGCCTGTAAGGTTTGTTCCATTGTCACTTCTTATGACTGTCACCTGACCTCTTCTACTCACCAAGCGTCGAATGGCATTCACACATGAGTCTGTGTCAAGCGAATGAGCGATTTCAATGTGCACGGCTCTTGTAGTTAGACAAGTGAAAAGTACGCCATATCTTTTAACGTTACTTCTGCCACATTTGACCTCGAAGGGTCCAAAGTAGTCCACTCCCACATTAGTAAAGGGTGGGTGGTCTGGTGTTATTCTATCGCTTGCCAATTCTGACATTTTTTGCTCACATGTTTTAGCTCTAGACTTTCTGCATATCACACACCTGGAGAGAAACTGTCTTACAAGTGAGTTAGCAGTCGGAATCCAGTATTTCTGCCCCAATTCTGAAAGCATGTAATTTCTGCCACTGTGTCCAATCTTTTCATGAACTTCTCTTAATATTAATGTTACAATGTGTGAGTCTTTAGGTACAATGACTGGGTGTTTAACGTGCTCTGGCATTGCGGACCTGCCGAGACGTCCTCTGACTCTCAGCAATCCATCCTGTAGTCCTGGGTCCAGTTTGGACAAGCAGCTGTTTCTTTTTACAGATGCCTTTCGTTTTTGCTGTGTGGGAATTCCCTGTTTGAGTTCTACTGCTGCTTTACCCTTTTGCAACGTGAGAATTTCTTCCTTAAAATTTTGTCTTTGAGTGAACTTAATGATTTCGTATTCTTGTTAGGTCTTGAGCTGTTAGAGACTTGTGATTTTCTGTCTTTGGGTTATCTACTTGTGTTTTGACCCTTTCTGTTTTTTGTTTGAGCATGTCTCTGATACGAAGGATCCAGGCAACGGATCTTTTTAACTTGTGCCAATCGGAGTGATAATTAATTAGTTTGCTCACTGCGTCTCTGCTTTCTGTAATGCTCACTGAAGCTGAGAGCTTAATTTCATCATCATTTTCTTTTATTGATGTGTCATGAATATTTTCAGGCCAGTTACACTCTGCTTCTTTGAGAAAGAAAGGGCCGTGAATCCAGGTGACGTTTTTCATAAACTTTTCACAGGATACCCCCCTGGACGCAGAATCAGCTGGGTTTTTTGAGGTATTGACGTACCTCCATTGCTTTGTCTTGGTTGACTCTCTTATAGTGGCAATTCTGTTGGCCACAAAGGTCTTAAAACGAAGTGTTTTATAGTCAATGTTTATGTTTATAGTCAAAACAGTTGTACTGTCAGTCCAAAACATCGAGTCTAGTAATTTCAATTCTAGTTGCTCTCTCAACATTTTGTCATTTTTTACAGCGATCACTGCCGCCGTCAATTCCATTCGTGGAATTGTGGTTTGTTTCAGGGGTGCTACACAGGAATTCCCCATCATGAATGCGCAATGTGTGAGTCCATCAATATTTACTAACCTGAGGTATGAGACAACTCCATATCCCATTTCAAAGTCGGCTGGTTTCACGCACCTTGCTACGCTGAACTCGGACAGTTGGGGCAGCTCTTTCAGCCAGGTTTTCCATGCTTTAGCAAACTGCTCGGGAATGTCGTCCATGCGAGTTTTTCTTTACATAACTGTTGCATTAGAGTTTTAGCTGGCAGTATGACAGGTGCGAGAAAACCTAAGGGGTCGTAAATCGAACTGGTGATTGACAGGATTCCTTGTCTTGTCACAGGTCATTCTTTTAAACTAATTTTGAACTTGAACATGTCTGAGGTAATGCACCACAGCACCCCCAGAGCTCTCTCAACCCGGGAGTAACCGGGGAAACAGATTTCAGGCAGTCGTCTACATAAAAGTTTTTAAGTACTGTATTGACTGCCACAGCAGGTACATTGCTGCGGTTTTCTTCTGCTGTCTTTCTGAGGGCGAAGTTAGCAACACTAGGTGACGATTTTGCACCGAACAGATGAACTACCATTTTATACTCAACTAAATCTTGGTTCACATCTCCATTCGGCCACCATAGAAAGCGCAGCAGATCTGTGTCCTTCTCGGGGACTCTCACTTGATAGTACATGGCTTCTACGTCTGCCATCATGGCAATCTCTTCTTGTCTAAAGCGTGTGAGCACGCCAATGAGTGAGTTTGTTAAGTCTGGTCCTTGTAGGAGCTCACTATTTAGTGACACTCCTTGATAACTGGCAGCACAGTCAAAAACCACCCTTAGTTTATTATTTTGAGGATGATAGATGCCATGATGCGGTATGTACCAAACATGACCGTCCTGACAGTTTGCGTGATGTGTAGGAACCCTGACTGCATGACCCCTTTTTAGCATGTCATTCATAAAGTTTGTGTACTCCTCGTGAAAGGAGCTGTTGCTGCTAAGTTTTCGTTTAAGGTTTAATGCACGTTGCATAGCTGCATTTCGGTTGTTGGGCATTTGAACGGATGCTTTCTTAAGTGGGAGGCTGATGTACAGTGGGTGCACAAGCAGTATGCGACTTCTACCGTCGCCGGTGTATGGCGTCAGCATTTGGGTTTGTGTGTTTGCTGGCTTTTACCGCTGAGTGGCACTATATAACTATAGACTGACGCCTCAGGCATCAGTTCGTTCTCTCCAGGCTTAATGAGGCGCAGGTCGTCCACAGCTGCACATCATTGCAGATAAAATAAAGTGAAACATTGTAAATAAACAAATTCATAATCACAGTAGTAACATTACAGTACAAATTTATAATTAAAATTAAGTTCATTCTTTTTAGGATCGAATTTAAGCAACGTAAACGTTAACACACTGAACCTTTTTATTACGTGTAATTACAGTAGAAAGGCTACACGTGTAGGGTCTTGTGTCATCTTATATTTTGTGTTCTTTAAATTTGTAGCTTTTATAAGACTCTACTTTTATCTAGGTGCACTCACAAAGACGAAAAAACTTTATGATTTTGTTAAATAAATAAAGTAAACGGGGTTCTGTATTGATTTTGGTGAACTTGAGCGCGTCAGAAAATGAACCCAAACTCCGTGTATACTCGCCTCACAGACGTGAAAAATATATACTTATAGAAAGAGAAATATCTGCTTTAATATAAACTAATGAAAAAAATTATTAGATTATGTAATTCGTATGAGAAGTGAATTATAGGCGCGCTCACTGCTGCGGAGATGACGAGGAATCACTAATTTATCAATGAATTATTAAAATGGTCAGAGTGGGTTTCCTGGCTGTTTTAACAAATATTTGAAGTAGATAACAGTAGCCCACATTTATAAAAGCATTTTTTATTTATATAAAACTATAAAAAAAAATAATCCTGCGTTTATTTTTAGGTGTGCCCGCTGCCACAGTTCTTCAGTAACAAACCTATAAAACATGTACATCTGTATGAATAAATTGTTTAAATGTGATCAGTGATTTATGTAAATGACTCAGTTTAGATGTAAGTAAATGCTCCTTGCTAGGGACTGACATCGGCGTGCGTTTCTCCCAGCGCCGCATAGACAGCGCTTATTTAACACCTATAATATGTGTTTGCTGAAAGAGATATCTAATCTCTCATATCGGCGCGCGCGTTCATCTGACTTTAGATCAAAACTCGGCAAAGTTAAACAGCGCACAAGCGCTGCGGGATCACGCAAACATTTAACGTACATTGACTAAAAGGTTTATTCACAACCATGTTTCAGCCATTCACACATGCATTGTGCTGTTGTTTGTACACACTTTCAGTTTTCCCCTTCTACTCTCCTCTTTCATCAAAAATGCTCCCGATATGAGCCGACACGAGCAGATTTGTTTCAGTCAGAATATTTATCAATCATAAAGAGAGGCGACATACTTGCTGATTAAACACTGCATTTTTTTTAAAAGTGAAAGCGCGCGATGTGAGCAGCTTTAATTATTGATAATTAAATCATTATTAATTGGTGGACATAAACAGCAAAAAGAATAATATTACTCTTTTGATTATTATTATCATGTTCTTTTGCTGTTTGAGCGTCTATGGATTCCAAAATTGATATTTTTACCGTTTTTTTAATCACTGGAATGGAAGGGAAAGGTTCCTTATCATAACATGCCTTGTATTGTTTTTAATCGCTCGATACACGACCCATCATTTTAATGCTATTTTACAAAGGGTAAATACACATGGAATAATTGTATTTGGTTTGTTTATTTATAAATAAAATCTAAAATTAAAACATTGTAGAGTAATTAAAAACAGTGTAGAGTGATTAATAACACTACATGTTATGGTAAGAAAAATCTCATTCCAGGGATTACAAACTGTAACAATGTCAATTTTAGAATTCAAAAGATTTAAAATTTACACAAATTTAAGAAGAGGCCTGAAGCAAGATCCAAGATCCTCCCCAGATTGCTGAAACCATGAACAGTGGTGATTTTAGTTTCTCCGAGTGTATAGGTGAGAACAGCTATTCACACTTGAGGTGTATTACAGTATTTGCATTTGTATGTGTCTGACATGGCAAAGCACACACAGTAACATGGCAAGAACAACAACCCCGTAATTAGAAAAAATATATACTTATAGAAAGAGAAATATCTGCTTTAATATAAACTAAGGAAAAAAATTATTAGATTATGTAATTCGTATGAGAAGTGAATTACAGGCGCGCTCACTGCTGCGGAGACGACGAGGAATCACTAATTTATGAATTATTAAAATGGTCAGAGTGAGTTTCCTGGCTGTTTTAACAAATATTTGAAGTAGATAACAGTAGCCCACATTTATAAAAGCATTTTTTATTTATATAAAACTATAAAAAAAAAAATCCTGCGTTTATTTTTAGGTGTGCCCGCTGCCACAGTTCTTCAGTAACAAACCTATAAAACATGTACATCTGTATGAATAAATTGTTTAAATGTGATCAGTGATTTATGTAAATGATTCAGTTTAGATGTAAGTAAATGCTCCTTGCTAGGGACTGACATCGGCGTGCGTTTCTCCCAGCGCCGCATAGACAGCGCTTATTTAACACCTATAATATGTGTTTGCTGAAAGAGATATCTAATCTCTCATATCGGCGCGCGCGTTCATCTGACTTTAGATCAAAACTCGGCAAAGTTAAACAGCGCACAAGCGCTGCGGGATCACACAAACATTTAACGTATATTGACTAAAAGGTTTATTCACAACCATGTTTCAGCCATTCACACATGCATTGTGCTGTTGTTTGTACACACTTTCAGTTTTCCCCTTCTACTCTCCTCTTTCATCAAAAATGCTCCCGATATGAGCCGACACGAGCAGATTTGTTTCAGTCAGAATATTTATCAATCATGAAGAGAGGCGACATACTTGCTGATTAAACACTGCATTTTTTTTAAAAGTGAAATCGCGCGATGTGAGCAGCTTTAATTATTGATAATTAAATCATTATTAAATGGTGGACATAAACAGCAAAAAGAATAATATTACCCTTTTGATTATTATTATCATGTTCTTTTGCTGTTTGAGCGTCTATGGATTCCAAAATTGATATTTTTACCGTTTTTTTAATCACTGGAATGGAAGGGAAAGGTTTCTTATCATAACGTGCCTTGTATTGTTTTCAATCGCTCGATACACGACCCATCATTTTAATGCTATTTTACAAAGGGTAAATACACATGGAATAATTTTATTTGGTTTGTTTATTTATAAATAAAATCTAAAATTAAAACATTGTAGAGTAATTAAAAACAGTGTAGAGTGATTAATAACACTACATGTTATGGTAAGAAAAATCTCATTCCAGGGATTACAAACTGGAACAATGTCAATTTTAGAATTCAAAAGATTTTAAATTTACACAAATTTAAGAAGAGGCCTGAAGCAAGATCCAAGATCCTCCCCAGTTTGCTGAAACCATGAACAGTGGTGTCACGAATCTTCCCCTTACTGTGTCTGTGTCGGCCGTGTTTGCGAGGCATGACTGCAGAGGCGAGCTGACGGTTAACAAAGTCCTTTTATTTCCCAAAATAAACATAAACATAAACATAACCCTTCAACACAAACTAAACTTTCTGTAACGGTTGCTAGACGCCTGACTGGAGTTCAGCCAGGCTATTTAAAGAACTAAACATAATACAATCAAATTAACTTCCCTCGGTTCAGGTGAGCTTCTACGTCACCTGACCGAGGTGCAAACTGGGAAATGAAGTGAAACTTAACTCAAAACAAAACTACAACTCAAGAATCAAACATAAATACAAATGGCGCTCTGGCGCCATCTAGGGGTTAACCGTTACATTACCCCCCCTCTAAAAAATGCTCCTCCCGGAGCATCACCGGAGGCCCCGGACACCCAACCCAATGTTCTACCTTACGCCTCCTGTCCAGGAGGCTGGGTGATGGGGCTGGAGGCATGCTCAGCGGCTGCTGAGCTGAAGACGTGTTCGGCGACTGCCGCCACGCTGGAGAAGTGCTCGGCGGCTGCCGACGCGCTGGAGATGTGCTCGGCGGCTGCCGACGCGCTGGCAACGTGCCCGGCGGCTGCCGACGCGCTGGAGACGTGCTCGGCGGCTGCAGAGTTGGAGATGTGCTCGGCGGCTGCAGAGCTGGAGATGTGCTCGGCGGCTGCAGAGCTGGAGATGTGCTCGGCGGCTGCAGAGCTGGAGATGTGCTCGGCGGCTGCAGAGCTGGAGATGTGCTCGGCGGCTGCAGAGCTGGAGATGTGCTCGGCGGCTGCAGAGCTGGAGACGTGCTCGGCGCAGGCGGAGGAGCGGTCATTGTGCTCGACGCAGGCGTTGGAGCGGTCACTGCGCTCGACGCAGGCGTTGGAGCGGTCACTACGCTCGAGGCTGGCGTTGGAGCGGTCACTGCGCTCGACGTGGGCGTTGGAGCGGTCACTGCGCTCGACGCAGGCGTGGGAGCGGTCACTGCGCTCGTAGACGGCGGGGGAGCGGTTACTGCGCTCGTAGACGGCGTGGGAGCGGTCACTGCGCTCGTAGACGGCGTGGGAGCGGTCACTGCGCTCGTAGACGGCGGGGGAGCGGTCACTGCGCTCGTAGACGGCGTGGGAGCGGACATTGCGCTCGTAGACGGCGTGGGAGCGGACCTTGCGCTGGATGACGGCGTTGGAGCGGTTACTGCGCTCGTAGACGGCGTGGGAGCGGTCACTGCGCTCGTAGACGGCGGGGGAGCGGTCACTGCGCTCGTAGACGGCGTGGGAGCGTGCAGTGCGCTCGGCTGCGGCGTGGGAGCGTGCAGCGCGCTCGACGGTGGCGTGGGAGCGTGCCGTGCGCTCGTCTGCGGCGTGGGAGCGTGCAGTGCGCTCGACTGTGGCGTGGGAGCGTGCAGTGCGCTCGAATGCGGCGTGGGAGCGTGCAGTGCGCTCGTCTGTGGCGTGGGAGCGTGCAGTGCGCTCGTCTGCGGCGTCGGAGCGTACTCGGCGCTCGATAGCGGCGTTGGAGCGTGCAGTGCGCTCGACGACGGCTCTGGAGCGTGCAGGGCCTTCGATGACGGTTCTGGAGCGTGCAGTGCGCTCGACGACGGCTCTGGGACGTGCAGTGCCTTTGACTGCGGCTCTGGAGCGTGCAGTGCGCTCAACGACGGCTCTGGAGTATGCAGTGCGTTCGACAGTTCCACGTCGTCCTCCAAGCCGGGAGGCGGCAGAAAAGGTGTGTGGGACAGCGGCTGCTGGCATGCTAGCTCGCTATCTTCAAAACCGGGAAGTGGCATAGGAGCGTGCATCGTGCTCAACAGTGGCGTTGGAGCGTGCTCGGCGCTCGCCTGCAGCGTTGGAGCGTGCCGGGCGCTCGACGACGGCTCTGGAGCGTGCACGGCGCTCGACGACGGCGTTGGAGCGTGCACAGCGCTCGACGACGGCGTTGGAGCGTGCACGGCGCTCGACGGCTGCGTTGGAGCTTGTGCGCCGCTCGACGGCTGCGTTGGAGCTTGTGCGGAGCTCGACGGCTGCGTTGGAGCTTGTGCGGAGCTCGACGGCTGCGTTGGAGCTTGTGCGGAGCTCGACGGCTGCGTTGGAGCTTGTGCGGAGCTCGACGGCTGCGTTGGGGCTTGTGCGGAGCTCGACGACGAGGTTGGAGCTTTTGCAGAGCTCAACAGCGGCGTTGGAGCGTGCACTGCGCTCGACGACGACGTTGGAGCTTTTGCAGAGCTCAACAGCGGCGTTGGAGCGTGCACTGCGCTCGACTGCAGCGTTGGGGCGTGCACGGCACCCGACTGCACCGTTGGGGCGTGCCCTGCGTTCGACTGCAGCGTTGGAGCGTGCACGGCGCTCGACTGCAGCGTTGGAGCGTGCACGGCGCTCGACTGCAGCGTTGGAGCGTGCACGGCGCTCGACTGCAGCGTTGGAGCGTGCACGGCGCTCGACTGCAGCGTTGGAGCGTCCTCCTCAATGCCGGGAGGCTGCAGTAGAGTGGATATGTGGTGCCGCGGCTGCTGACACGCTGGCGCGCTGTTCTTGAACCCTGGGGGAGGCAGAAGGATAACGCTCTCCTCTCCGTGCAGACACGGCGCGACGTCTTCCTCCTCGACAGACTCAGGCAGTGGCCGGGGGGTGAGCGCATCGTCCAGACCCGGGAGGGTGATCACTTCCGGGGCTACAGACTGGTTCTCCCGAACCTGGACGAACTGCAGTTGGAGCTGCAGCACCTGCTCGCGCAGGTCACGAATGCGCTCCTGGTTGGACTCCGCCCACTGCCTGTAGAAGTCTGCCTCGTCGCCGTGCTGCAGCGGCGTCCAGTCCTCCAGGCTCAGCTCCGTTGTGCTGTCCGCGCCACCTTCAGGCAGTGGCCGTGGGAGGAGTGCATCGTCCAGATTCAAGAGCGAGATCGCTTCCGGGACTACAGCTTGGTTCTCCCGAACCTGGACGAACTGCAGTTGGAGCTGCAGCACCTGCTCGCGCAGGTCATTAATGCACTCCTCGTTGCGTTCCGCCCACTGCCTGCAGAATCCTCCCTTCTCTCCCTCGGCTGCCACACCTCGCGGCGGTGTGCGCCGGACGACGGGTCCGCAGCCTTCCCAGCTTCGCCTTGCCACTCTCTCTCTAGCTGTCATGCTGTCCTCCCATGAGCTCGCTGGCTCGCTGTGCTCAACGTTTCTCCACCCTTGCCAAACTTCTACTTCGCCGGGCTCCTCGCTGGCCTCCAGCAGTTCCGCCAGCTCGTTGGAGATGATAATTTCTCCTCCTAAGTAACTCCTTAGGAGGGGATCCTCTGCCATGCCTCTTGGTAGGTCTAGCAATCTGTCACGAATCTTCCCCTTACTGTGTCTGTGTCGGCCGTGTTTGCGAGGCATGACTGCAGAGGCGAGCTGACGGTTAACAAAGTCCTTTTATTTCCCAAAATAAACATAAACATAAACATAACCCTTCAACACAAACTAAACTTTCTGTAACGGTTGCTAGACGCCTGACTGGAGTTCAGCCAGGCTATTTAAAGAACTAAACATAATACAATCAAATTAACTTCCCTCGGTTCAGGTGAGCTTCTACGTCACCTGACCGAGGTGCAAACTGGGAAATGAAGTGAAACTTAACTCAAAACAAAACTACAACTCAAGAATCCAACATAAATACAAATGGCGCTCTGGCGCCATCTAGGGGTTAACCGTTACAAGTGGTGAATTTAGTTTCTCCGAGTGTATAGGTGAGAACAGCTATTCACACTTGAGGTGTATTACAGTATTTGCATTTGTATGTGTCTGACATGGCAAAGCACACACAGTAACATGGCAAGAACAACAACCCCGTAATTAGAAAAAATATATACTTATAGAAAGAGAAATATCTGCTTTAATATAAACTAATGAAAAAAATTATTAGATTATGTAATTCGTATGAGAAGTGAATTATAGGCGCGCTCACTGCTGCGGAGACGACGAGGAATCACTAATTTATCAATGAATTATTAAAATGGCCAGACTGAGTTTCCTGGCTGTTTTAACAAATATTTGAAGTAGATAACAGTAGCCAACATTTATAAAAGCATTTTTTATTCATATAAAACTATATAAAAAAAAAAAATCCTGCATTTATTTTTAGGTGTGCCCGCTGCCACAGTTCTTCAGTAACAAACCTATAAAACATGTACATCTGTATGAATAAATTGTTTAAATGTGATCAGTGATTTATGTAAATGACTCAGTTTAGATGTAAGTAAATGCTCCTTGCTAGGGACTGACATCGGCGTGCGTTTCTCCCAGCGCCGCATAGACAGCGCTTATTTAACACCTATAATATGTGTTTGCTGAAAGAGATATCTAATCTCTCATATCGGCGCGCGCGTTCATCTGACTTTAGATCAAAACTCGGCAAAGTTAAACAGCACACACGCGGGATCATGCAAACGTTTTAAATTCATTAAAAGGTTTATTCACAACCACGTTTCAGCCATTCACACAAATTTAAGAAGAGGCCTGAAGCAAGATCCAATATCCTCCCCAGTTTGCTGAAACCATGAACAGTGGTGATTTTAGTTTCTCCGAGTGTATACTGTAGGTGAGAACAGCTATTCACTTGGGGAGGTGTATTATTTGCATTTGTATGTGTCTGACTTTGCAAAGCACACCTGTAAAACCTGTTTAAATGTAAATGCTCATCGCTGCGCTGTTTGGGGGAGGGGCACGCTAATGACGATTTGGTCAGCTGTGTGAAGGCGCTCGCTGTGAGATGTTGCGCGCGCACTACACGGCAAAAATATGTTAGTATATCATGACTGAAATACAGATACAGAAAGCAAAATGTTTGCTTTTATATAAATTAATGGGGGGGAAATCAGGTTATGTAATTTGTATAAAACGTGGATTACTGCAGCGCATCCACTCACAGCCGAAACCAAAGACATCAACGTATCAATGAATTATTAAAATGGTCAGTCCGTTTCCCTGCTGTTTTCTTATCCCCACCCCCGTTAAAAAGGCGCGCTGTATTCAGAGGCTCTGCCTATTCAGTAAAGAAAAACACTATTGTTATTATTTCAATTCATACTGTACAGCTGTGAGAATTGGGGCAGGAATATTATGCCATATGATTCACATTCATTTACAGTACTAAAAAATTAACTCGTTGAATGATCATAATTAAATTATGGAAAGAATTTCCCGCCAAACGCTTGCTTGCTTCTCAACAAGCTTGGATGCTCAGTAGTGCAAATCAAGTGGAGTCAAGTGCAAACCAAAGTGCGAACAAATAACGAAATAAATATTATTTTGTACAGACAAATATCTGAAAAAAAAATTTTTCCGACAAATCTCTCAAAAATCGTAAGATGTATTTTGGTTTATACTGCAAACGAAAAACGAATCCAAAGACAAAAAAGACAGACCAGACTGTGGTGGACGTGAGGCCTGAGCTGGAAAAGCGTGGCGCAGAAATTGAGGCGCTGAAACAGCAGCTGCGTGTCTGCAAGGCAGAGATTGGTACCCTTCGGAGTGAGTTGGGAGTTTGCAAGGCAGAGAAGGATGCTCTTCGGAGTGAGTTGCGAGTTTGATGAGACGGCATAAATATTTAATACAGCAAATTAAATATTTTGGTTTATATTTTGGTTTATATTATATGGTTAATGTATTTTGG
This sequence comes from Channallabes apus, assembly GCA_030522415.1. NCBI lineage: Eukaryota > Metazoa > Chordata > Actinopteri > Siluriformes > Clariidae > Channallabes > Channallabes apus. The sequence continues at coordinate 16,320,857 of CM060126.1, read as the reverse complement.
TTTATATTGCAAATGAATAATGAATCAAGAGCCTGTGATTATATTGCATAAATATTATTTTGTACAGACAAATATCTGAATTTTTTTATTTTTTTTTTTAAGAATTTTTTTTTAACAAATCTCTCAAAAATCGTAAGATGTATTTTGGTTTATACTGCAAATGAAAAACGAATCCAAAGACAAAAAAGACAGACCAGACTGTGGTGGACGTGAGGCCTGAGCTGGAAAAGCGTGGCGCAGAAATTGAGGCGTAATTATATTGCATAGATATTATTTTGCACAAATACTGTAAATCTCTGAAAAAAACAATGATATTTTATTCACAAATGTAAGACAATTTTGGTTCAGTGCCAGACGAAGTGCGAGCAAATAATGTAATGAGAGGCCCCGATTATACTGCATACATCTTTTTTATTGATTTATTTTTTTATTATATATTCTGGAAGTTTGCTCTATTTGTTTTAGTTATTTCTATATTTAAATCTTGATGTCTTAAACTCTAACAACTGTAAGTATTGTCGAAAAAAATTTTTTTTAAAAGCCCTAGTGCTGTTGTTTGTGCTGTTTTCTTTAATAATAACACTAAACAGATAAAAACAGAGAGTCTGTCTAAACAAAATAAAACCAATGTTTTCTAACTCATATTTTTTTTATATTTATAGTTTTTCATGTTTGTTGGATGTGTAAATTATCATAATTGTAGTATTACTTTGCTACAACATATTGTTTTGACTTTATTATGACTTAAGCTCTGAATATATTTAAAAACCTAGACGACGGAAAATGTCAATTTGCGCCACCTGGCGGTCATTTCACGAATTATTTTGAAGTGCTCCTGGTTTATTTTGGCCGCTGCCGCTTTCCACGGCGGTGAGTGCGACGGTAATGAGCAATCTGGTTGTGCACCCACTGTAGAATCATTATCTGTGAACTGCAAAGAGTTATTAATGAGATCTAAAAACTGATAATCCTCTTGTGACATCTCTGCCTTGTCATCGCAATTTCGTTCGGGAAAATCATGGTTATATTGCTCTATCAGCATTCGTTCTATACTTTCAATAGAGGTTCGGTTAACTGTAACGCTCACTGGTTCGTCGGGTTCTCGGAGAGGCCCGTTCACAGTCCATCCGAGAGCACTCTGCACCGCATATGGCCCTTCATGCCTGCTATTGATTACTCGCCGTGGTTCTAGGAGTTTGTGCTCTTTATTTCCTATGAGAATTTCAATTCCGGCGCTAATCTGGGGCAACTTTACCTTGCTAAGGTAGGACCACTGGTCAATGTCGTGCTGTTGTGGAATACTTTCCACTGTAGCTGGGATATTCTTTTGTGTATACAGATGTCGCCTTTAAGACTGCGCGTGTTTTCCCGCGAGAGGCCGCAATTTAGCGCGCGGCGTGCCGCGACTTGCCGGAGGCAACATTCAGGAATTTAAAATAAATGTGTTGTGCTTCACTGAATATCCGCCAGATGGCGCATGGAAGGACTTTATCTAAAAGCCGGACCAAGTACAAATGAATTGTGTATAAGGTTAACCGTTAACCTAAAACTGTTTTTACTGACTGCTCAATAGAGGATTTTACTGCTTCATATGCTAAACTGTCCATGGACTCATGTTTAAGCCATCTTGATGCAGACAATCATTTAGATCTTTTTAACTCTACCTGTTCTAATATTTTAAATGCTGTTGCTCCTCTCAAGGTGAAAAAACATAAGCATGTCGTAAAGCCTTGGCTAGATGATACTGCTCGCTCACTCAGAAAGATCTGTAGAAGGGCTGAACGTAAATGGAAAACAGATAGATTGCAAGTCTCCTATGAAATTCTAAAGGATTCTCTTTCAGCATTTCAGCGAGCTGCTGCCGCTGCCAAGCATAAATATCTCTCAGAGTTGATTTTATCCAACAGCACCAGGCCTAGAGCCTTATTTTCAATAATTGACTCTGCTCTCAATCCCGCTATTAATCATTTCCCCGAAACATCAATCTCTCTTTGTGAAGATTTTGCGAGATATTTTAATGATAAGATTTCACTGATTAAATCTCTAATGCCCCCATCATCCTGTACATTATGTGATGTCTCCCTTTGCTCTTCTACATGGCATGTCTTTGAGCCTATCACCTTGCCTTCTCTAAATGAGATTGTAGCATTGTTAAAACCCACAAATTGTCCTCAGGATGTCATTCCCTTGATGATGAAAATGTCATTTTCTTAAACAAGTTTTTCAAGTTATCGGCCCTGACTTGTTGTCTTTCATCAACAAAAGTCTGCAAACTGGGACCGTACCTGATTGTCTTAAACATGCCTTTGTTTTCCCTCACCTTAAAAAAACTAATCTGGATCCTACGCTTATGAGTAATTTTCGTCCAATCTCAAAATTACCTTTTCTTTCGAAAATCTTAGAAAAAGTGGTCCTAGGTCAACTTCAGAGTTTTTTGAGTGAAAACAACTTACATGAGAAATTTCAGTCTGGTTTTAAAGCCCATCACAGTACTGAATCTGCACTTTTAAGAGGTATGAATGATGTAATGCTGACTACTGATTCTGGGCAGTCTGTGGCTCTAGTCCTGTTAGACCTTAATTCAGCATTTGACTTGGTAGATCACAGTATTCTGTTATCACGTCTGGAGACATGTGTGGGCCTCCGAGGTACGGTGCTACAATGGTTCTGTTCATATTTAACTAATAGGAGCTACTCTGTATGCCTTGACTCCAATTTCTCTTCTAATATACTTTTAAGTTCTGGTGTCCCTCAGGGCTCTATTCTTGGTCCGATACTGTTTGACCTCTATATGCTCCCTTTGGGGACTATTTTATCTAGATATGGCGTATCTTATCATCTGTACGCTGACGACACACAGATATATTTGCCTTTAAAACGTGACAATAGGTTTGCCTTAAAGCCTATATTAGATTGCTTGGACGAATTAAAACTCTGGCTTGCTAGTAATTTCTTAAGTATTAATGAAAACAAGACTGAAATTATTTTGTTTGGCTCAAATGATCATAGCATTCATGACATCGATTTTGATACTTTGCTACCTTACAGTACCAATTGTGTTCGGAATCTGGGGGTTTTAATTGATAACAGCCTTAAATTTAACAAGCAGATATGTGCTGTGGTGAAGTCTTGTTTTTACCATCTTCGTCTTTTAGCAAAGGTTAAGCCTTTTCTGTCTGTTAAGAATTTTGAAATTGTCATGCATGCTTTCATAACGTCACGACTAGATTATTGTAATTCTTTGTATATTGGTGCCCCCCAGAAATGTGTTGCACGATTGCAGTTGGTTCAGAATGCTGCAGCCCGGCTCCTTAAAGGGAGGCGTAAGTGTGAGCATATTACACCAGTTTTGATTTCACTACATTGGTTACCGGTCAAATATAGAATTGAGTTTAAAGTTTTGTTATTTGTTTTCAAGTCCCTACGGAATCAGGCTCCACGGTATCTAGCCGATTTACTACATCTTCCCACACAGTCGAGATTACTCAGATCAAGTAATTCTGACATTCTTTATGTTCCTAGAACTAGACTAAAAAATAGAGGTGATCGCGCTTTTGCAGTAATTGGTCCTAGGTTATGGAATAGCTTTCCGATTTATATCAGGTCTGCTCAAACCCTGTCAGTTTTTAAATCTGCTTTGAAAACATACCTTTTCTCAAAAGCGTTCAATACTGCTTAATTTAAATTTCACTTTTATTATTTACAAAAATTACTATTTAAATGCTTTTATTTGTGTATTGTCTTTACTGCTTTTGTAAAGCACTTTGGTCGACACTAGTTGTTTTTAAATGTGCTATATAAATAAACTTGTATTGTATTGTATATATAACAATATTGTTTCCAATGCTGTAGCAAACATGAATTTTATTTTGTTTTACAACAGATATTTCATAATGAACGTGTGTATATGTGCTTCATGTTATTTTCATAATGATGAAATGAGATGCCCAAATTCATGCTTTAAAAGTTTCTTATATAGTTTTTGTAATGTCTTAACAGGTACAAAATAATGAAAGACATGGCCATGCCGCGGTTTAAATGGTCTTGAAATTAATTTAATTTCCTGATAGTAGGCTATCTGATAGTGTTAACTATGCGAATGTCCTGATTCGTGAATATGCCAACATGTCTTATTTAAAATGTAAAAATGTGTCGCCATCATCAGAAGACATGAATTAATGTGTATGTGTTTGTATGTGCATATATTATATAAGTATGTGTTTGTGTGCGTGTCTCATATGTAACATTCATATAAAATGCAATTCATGATAAGTGTATGTTGTTAAAGTATTTGTGGATATATATGTAACGACATAATACTATAAACTGTTCAGAATGGAGGCGGCACGGTGGTGTAGTGGTTACCACTGTCGCCTTGCACCTCCAGGGTCTGGATTCGATTCCCCGGCCAGGGTCGATTCCCGTCTCTGTGTGCATGGAGTTTGCATGTTCTCCCCGTGCTTGGTGGTTTCCTCCGGGTACTCCGGTTTCCTCCCACAGTCCAAAGATATGCAGGTTAGGCTAATTGGCGTTCCTAAATTGCCCGTAGTGTGTGATTGGGTGTGTGAGTGTGTGTATGTGTGTATGTGTGTGTGCCCTGTGATGGATTGGCACCCTGTCCAGGGTGTACCCCGCCTAGTGCCCGAAGTCTCCTGGGATAGGCTCCAGGTCCCCCGCGACCCTGAACACAGGATTAAGCGGTATAGAAAATGAATGAATGAATGAATGAATGTTCAGAATGGGCAGGGTCGTGATACCGCGACACTCCGTGTGATCATTCGGTCGCACCAGTAAAAAGTGTCAGTGCCGAAGACAAAGCGCGCTGGAGAAGACACAGGCAAAGTCCAAGCCTCTGTCTGTCTAAGACACCGGAGAGAGAGTGAGGGAGAGCGACACATCAGTTTAGCGCGCGCTCTCGGGTTAAAGTGCACAAAGCACAAACTCTACTCTCTCTCTTCCTATAAATCCTCAGTAAAGCCATAAGTCCCGAGAGCATCTTTAGTTTTTTGTTTTAGTTTCCAGAATCCCGTCCGTTCTTGCGTAGACGGTGCAGCTCTGGTTATTTTGTGTTTTCAGTTTTCTTTTGAAAAAAGATTCATTAAAAAACAATGAAAGACATGACAATGCCTCGGTTTAAATGGTCTTGAAATTAATTTCATTTCCTGATAGTAGGCTATCTGATAGTGTTAACTATGTGAATGTCCTGATTCATGAATATGCCAACATATATTATTTAAAACGAAAAAATGTGTCGCCATCATCAGAAGACATGAATGAACAATATGTGCAGGGTCGTGCAGAGACGTTTAAAGACGTTTAAACATGCTGAATAACAACAACTCACATTCATAACGAATATAATATGGAATTGCATCATACTGTATGACTGTCATCAGGTTGGGACAATGCAAAGCAAATGTAGCCTATGTTTTACCTGATGGCGTACAATGTTGCTGTTGATTATTATATTATTAGTAATATTTTTTTTTTTATCTATACACATAAAACACACAAACATGCACATGCAGTGCTTATTAAGTGTTTAAACTGTAGAGATACAATAATTTTACTGCTGTAAAATCAGCATTTTATCTAATTTGAAATATAAACCTAATATTATCTGTTACTTAATATATTTTCTTTAAAAACAGGGTTTTATTTACATCATAAATATAATAATCCATAATTATGTGGATATCCATATTAGATGGCTTTTAGTGAAATAAAACTTTAACTTACTTTAAAACTAAACATGTTCCCTAAAACGGTGGACACAGAGCTACATTGTAACCCCCTTACCCAGTTAGCTAGCAGTTAATGACCACCACTACTTGTGCAGTTCATAAAAGGACAGGTAATGTTTGTCGCGTTGTTGCACAAACAGCACGCTCATTTATTTCAATTAATTTGTTGTTATAGACTATAGTGTGCGCTGTACACCCTATTTACTGTTTTGTTACAGTCTGCACCTTCCAGTTAATTTGCCTGCTTCTCCTCCAGCTCCGCACCGCCCAGCCTGAAGAAAATGCGCGTGCACTTTGCGTGCCCTCAAGGGCGAGCATTGGTTAATGGCAGGCATGTGACTGATGCAAGCCAGATCCTTTTATTTAGCAAAATTGAGACTAATAGTTACATTTTATTGTTGAGGGGCAAAGACAGGGCTCCATACGCACATACACATAAAAAAAAAGTGCACTTGAGGCATCCTGGAGGAACGGGGTGGGTACCCCGCCCCCCCCTCTGCACGTGCCTGTGTGTGTGTGTGTGTGTGTGTGTGTGTGTGTGTGTACAGTACATACAACGTGACCGCGCGCTCAGTTACAGCTCAGTCCCTCTTCTCACCTTTGATAGGTGTGAAGTTATCAAACCGGTTTCGGATGGGGGAATTGGCACAATTGAGGGGTTTAAAACTATTTAACAAGACTGAGACGTCTCTGCCTAAAATGTATTTCTCCAGCAAAACATAGAATAAATAGAAATAAAATGTTTAATATTAATAATATTGATCTTAGCTGGATGGTCAAATTCTCAAAACCATTTAACCTAAAGAAAGACTTAACACACTATAACTAGAATATTTACAAAACTGAAAGGTTGTCTTATGAATAATAAAAAACAACAACTCATAACTCAAAAAGATCATATTATGTTTTTATATATTTTTTTAGATCATAAATAGACATGAATTAACTATATATATATAACGAGGATGCTGAGACGCTGCTTTTTTCCGAGCTCCGCCATACTGACCAATTTTTTTACTTTTTCGTCCCCTTACGAAGAGTGTACATAAAACGGATAAGTATCTTATAATATATTTACTCGAAACGCGTGTTATATCTAAGTTTTAATTGTTTTGCAGCACACCGCTTTTAGCCGGCATTAGCATTGCTAGCCCGTTAGCCCGGCTATCACGTTTGTTTGTAAAGTTTGATTACGCTTCTTCACACCGATTATTTTCCGTGTTTAGACACCATGTCGGTTGTGATTCTGCCTCTGAGTGCAGGTGAGGAGACATTGGAGCTGCACTCGGTGGATTTGGAGCTGGAGGCCGTGGAGAAGCTGATCCGTGAGCTACAGGTGAAGCTGGCCCAGCTACAGCAGCGGAAAGCCACGCTGGAATCGTCACGGACCGACGCTCACCTGTCCCAGGTAAATTCTCGGCGTGACACAATCTCTCCGACAACCTTAACTCTGCACATCACCTGCCCAGTTTCTGTACCTGTTTCTCTGCCCAGGTCCAACACACCAAGGACGCAGCCCGCCCAGTTTTCCTACACCCCGGCGCCGGGATACCACGGACCCTGGATACAGCAGCAGCGGAAGAAGCACGCCAAGCCCCGGGCGAGGACCTCTCCCCCTCCGCCACCACCCGTCTTCGACATCTCGACCCGAAACCGCTTCGCTCCTCTCCGCGAGACGGCACACGACGTCCTGGTCATCGGAGACTCCATCGTCCGGCACGTGCGTGCTACCACGGCTAAAGGTAAGGTGCACACACGCTGTTTACCTGGTGCACGTGTTCTTGATGTTGCTGCGCAGGTGCATGCTGCCCTGAGGAAGAACATTGGAGCTGTGGTCCTTCATGCCGGCATGAACGACACCAGGCTGAGGCAGACGGAGATCCTAAAGAAGGACTTCAGGAGCCTGGTCGAGAAGGTCCGCAGCACATCACCCACGACAAGGATCGTCGTATCTGGACCACTTCCCACATTTCAGTGAGGAATCGAGAAGTTCAGTATATTATTTGCCTTTAATGAATGGTTACAATCTTGGTGTCAACAACAGAAATTACGCTTTGTTGATAACTGGAATGTTTTCTGGGAGCGTCCTAGGCTTTATCACACCAATGGCCTACACCCTAGCAGAGCTGGAGCAGCGGTCCTCTCTGACAACATCTCCAGGACACTACGAACCATCTGACTGGCAGTAAGTCATACTGTAGATTCCAAACATAATAGCCACATCACAATTCACCGTAGTGATAGATGCACACACATAGCTTGTCCTATAGAAACTGTGTCTGTTCCCCGAATACTGAGAAAAAAGAATAAATTTGTTAAATTTGCCCGAAACAATCTGATAACCATAAAACCAGAAAAAGGCAAAATAAGTAGTCAAAATCCACCTCTAAAGTTTGGACTACTCAACATTAGATCCCTTGCGCCTAAAGCACTTATTGTTAATGAAATTATCTCAGACTATTGCCTTGACGCACTCTGTCTCACCGAAACCTGGCTTAAACCAAATGAATATTTTGGTCTGAATGAGTCTACTCCGTCAGGATATTTCTATAAGCACGAGCCCCGTCTAATTGGTCGCGGTGGTGGTGTCGCCACTATCTACAATGATGTACTCACTGTTACTCAGAAAATAAGGCCCAGGTTTAATTAATTTGAAGTGCTTATCATTAATGTTGCACTAAATGAAATACGTAATAAACCCTTGCTATATTTTACCCTGGCCACCGTGTACAGACCCCCGGGGCCATATGGCGATTTTCTTAAAGAATTTGGACATCTGCTATTCAATTCAATTCAATTCAGTTTTATTTGTATAGCGCTTTTAACAATTGACATTGTCTCAAAACAGCTTTACACAATCAAAAGAATTATTTAAGTTTGTATGGAATGTGAATGTGTATGAATCAAAATGTTCAGATATTCCCTGGCGAGCAAGCCCGAGGGCGACAGTGGCAAGGAAAAACTCCCTGAGACGGTAATAGGAAGAAACCTTGAGAGGAACCAGACTCGACAGGGAACCCATCCTCATCTGGGTGAAACAGATAGCAGGAAATGATCTGCATTTATACAGTGTTAAGTGTTAGGTTCAGCTATAATAGTTGATGTCAATTGATGTTATAATACTTGATGTAAAATGGAGTCCGGTAGTTATTCGAGACTCAGATAGACTTGTAGAAAGTTCCAGTCCTGAACTATCGAATTGTCAAGTCCTCAGAGAAACAGCTGACCACACCAGTCAAGGCCAGAACCATCTTCTAAGTATAGAGAATCATCCCCAGACACCAGACGCATCCTAAAGAGACACACGGGGCATCCATGCGATGAGACCTCCAACCAGAAACCGGGCACCAGGATGGATCAGACAGGTCCGGAGGGCAGAGGGAGTCTGGATCACTGGCAGCTCAGGAACCACATGTGTAGCTCGACAGAGAGAGAGAGAGAAAGAGTGAAAGGGGGAGACAGGGGGAGAGAGGAAAGAGAAAGAGGGGGAGGAAGAGAAGAGGAGGAGAGATTGCAATTAGGTATGGTCACAGTCACAATGTCTAATGTGAATGTATATTTACTGTAGAGTGCAAGCAGGGACTCCGGCAGGACTAACTATGACAGCATAACTAAAAGGGAGAGCCAGAAGGAAACACAAACATGAGGGCTCCCTGAGATGTAAAGCAAACAATCACCTCACCGTCAACAAACCTGAGTGATCAAATGAGACTGAGGAAGACAGCATCTAAACATACCAGTTCACCATAATACTCTACGTCCATGAGTCCCCCAGATCTGCTCCTTTACCTTATGGCAAATCTATTTATAAAATGCTTGGTTAAATAAATAGGTTTTTAGCCTAGACTTAAACACTGAGACTGTGTCTGAGTCCCGAACACTATTTGGAAGACTATTCCATAATTTTGGGGCTTTGTAAGAAAAAGCTCTGCCCCCAGCTGTAGTTTTCATAATACGCGGTACTGATAAGCAGCCTGCATCCTTTGACCGAAGTAGGCGTGGCGGATCGTAAAACACTAGCAGTTCGCTCAGATACTGCGGCGCGAGACCATTTAATGCCTTATATGTCAAGAGTAGTATTTTAAAATCAATGCGAAATTTCACAGGGAGCCAATGCAGTGAAGATAGGATAGGGGTGATGTGCTCATATCTTCTGGTTCTAGTGAGGACTCTCGCTGCTGCATTTTGGACTAGCTGAAGCTTGTTTATGCACCTAACTGAACAACCAGACAGTAAGGCATTACAATAGTCCAACCTAGAAGTGATAAAAGCATGAACTAGTTTTTCTGCATCATTTAGCGACAATATATTTCTTATTTTGGCAATATTTCTAAGGTGAAAGAATCCTATCCTGGTGATATTATCTACATGAGCTTCAAATGAAAGGCTGGAATCTATAATCACGCCGAGGTCTTTTACTGTTGCACTTGACGGAACAGAAAGGCCATCTAAAGTTACGGTGTGATCTAAGATTTTACTTCTAGCTGTATGCGGTCCTATGACTAGAACTTCTGTCTTATCCGGATTAAGCAGAAGGAAGTTAATTAGCATCCAATTTCTTATGTCATGAACACATTGCTCAACTTTAGTAAGATGGTTTTTCTCATCAGGTTTTGTTGAGACGTATAGCTGTGTGTCGTCAGCATAACAATGAAAACTAATACCATGCTTACGGATTATGTTGCCCAGAGGAAGCATGTAAAGGGAAAAAAGCAGTGGGCCTAAAACTGAACCCTGCGGAACGCCAAACTCCACTAGAGAACATGCAGAATAATCACCATTTAAGTCTACATACTGATAACGATCGGTCAAATAGGATCTGAGCCAGGAGAGGGTTGTACCCTTAATTCCTACTAAATTTTCTAATCTGTGAAGAAGAATAGCATGATCAATAGTGTCAAAAGCTGCACTGAGGTCGAGTAATACAAGCATAGTTACACAACCCTGATCAGAGGCCAATAGGAGGTCATTTACTACTTTAACGAGTGCTGTTTCTGTGCTGTGATGAGGCCTAAATCCTGACTGATACAGTTCATGTATGCCATTTCTATGTAGATATGAGCATAGCTGCTCCGCTACTATCTTTTCCAGAATCTTAGAGATAAAGGGGAGGTTTGATATTGGCCTGTAATTGGACAGCTGACAGGGGTCGAGGTCAGGTTTCTTAATTATTGGTTTAATAACTGCTACTTTAAAAGATTTTGGAACATAACCAATGCTGAGTGAGGAATTAATTATTCTCAACATCGGTTCTGTTATTACTGGTACTATCTGTTTAAGAAAATGTGTCGGTATAGGATCTAATATACAGGTTGACGAATTTGCAGAAGAGATGAGTGAAATTAGTTCATTCTCTTCAAGAGGAGTAAAGTATTCTAGGTTTGAATCTGACATGGCTAGGTTAACATCAGTATCAATTACATTGTTTGGTTTCAAAGCCTCAATTTTATGCCTGATATTTACAATTTTATTATTAAAAAAGTTCATGAAGTCCTCACTATTGCATGATGTTGTTGTGGAGATTTCTGTAGTGGTCTTATTTCTGGTTAATTTGGCTACGGTATTAAATAAAAATCTAGGATTATTTTTATTTTCTTCTATAAGAGTGGAGAGATACGTTGATCTAGCTACACTAAGAGCTTTCCTATAGTTCAGGATGCTCTCTTTCCATGCTATTTGAAATACCAATAATTTAGTTTGACGCCATTCACGCTCTAATTTCCGAGCAGTCTGTTTTAAAGTGCGCGTGTGATCGTTATACCAGGGAGCGAGTTTCTTATCTCTAATAATTTTTCTTTTAGCTGGAGCTACATTATCTAAGGTACAACGAAGTGTCGACTCTAAATATTCAGTCGGCTGATCAAGTTCTGTGGGGTCAGACGGTGGCCTAATCGAAGTTGGTAACTCTGGGAGATTACTGATAAAACTCTGTGTGGTAGTTGATGTGAATGTACGTTTAATATGGTAGCGCGGTACTGTGCGTACATTATCACTGTGACACACTTGAACGGAGACAAGATAGTGATCTGAGATAATTTCAGACAGTGGAATTGTGAATACATTTCTTATAATTAATCCGAAGAATATTACTAAATCTAAAGTGTGACCTGCTTTATGAGTGGGTCCTACTACACACTGATTTACACCTACGGAGTCCAGTATGGATATAAATGCTGTTCTCAGAGGGTCTTCTGGATTCTCAAAATGAATGTTAAAATCTCCAGCAATTAACACTTTGTCTACAGAAATGACCAGGTCTGAGATGAAATCTGCAAATTCACTAAGAAATTCAGAATACGGCCCTGGAGGTCTGTAAATTATAATTAGTGGAATCGACTGAGCTGATTTAATATACTTAAATACACTTATGTTACTATAGAGAATTTCAAATGAGTTAAATTTGTGTCGGTGTTTTTGTACGATAGACAGATTATCATTATGTGAAGAAGTGAAGACTTTATGGACTTCTTTAATGAAAAAATCAATAATATCAGGAAGAAAATAATGGAGGTTCAACCTCTAATAGTATCTCACGATCCAGTTCAGCCTATAGTTTCACTAGGACAGGAAGAGCTATATAAACTTATCACCTCGGCTAAATCAACAACGTGCCTGTTAGACCCAATCCCAACCAGATTTTTAAAAGAAGTGATGCTTACGGTTGGAGAGCCACTTCTAAACATTATTAATTCTTCATTACATCTAGGTCACGTCCCTAAACCTTTCAAGTTAGCAGTTATTAAGCCGCTTCTTAAAAAATCTAATTTGGACGCGAATGAAATAACAAATTACAGACCGATTTCAAACCTTCCGTTCATATCAAAAATACTAGAAAAAGTAGTATCAGCTCAAATTTGCACATTCTTGCAGGATAACAACATCCTTGAAGAATTTCAGTCAGGTTTCAGGCCCCATCATAGCACAGAAACTGCACTAGTTAAGATTACAAACGACTTGTTTTTAGCTTCAGACCAAGGCTGCATCTCATTGCTAGTCCTGCTCGATCTTAGTGCTGCATTCGACACTATAGATCATAATATTCTCATAGATCACTTACAAAATTATATAGGTATTCAGGGACAGGCATTAAAATGGTTTAGATCTTACCTGTCTGATCGCTACCATTTTGTAGATCTAAATGGAGAACCATCTGGTGTAATGCCAGTGAAATATGGGGTCCCACAAGGGTCAGTTTTAGGGCCTCTGTTGTTCTCAATATACATGCTTCCCTTGGGTAACATCATTAGAAGACATGGGATTAGTTTCCATTGTTATGCTGATGATACCCAATTATATATCTCAACTAAACCAGACGAAATACCTAAGTTGTCTAGATTAACTGAGTGTGTCCAGGACATAAAAGATTGGATGACCAATAACTTTCTTTTATTAAATTCAGATAAGACAGAGATATTACTTATTGGCCCAAAAACCAGCACACAACAGCTTTCACAATTCAGCCTGCGCTTAGAAGGATGTACTGTTACTACCAGCTCAGCAGTAAAAGACCTGGGCGTAACATTAGACAGTGACTTGTCTTTTGAAAATCACATTTCAAATATCACAAAAACAGCCTTTTTCCATCTTCGAAATATTGCTAAACTTAGGAACATCTTATCCGTATCTGATGCAGAAAAACTAGTTCATGCATTCATGACCTCCAGACTGGACTAATGCATTACTAGGTGGTTGTCCTGCATCCTCAATAAACAAGCTTCAGTTAATCCAAAATGCAGCTGCCAGGGTTCGCACTAGATCCAGAAAATATGATCATATAACCCCAATATTATCATCCCTGCACTGGCTACCTGTTCAGTTCAGAATAAATTACAAAAAGACCTCCAGACTGGACTAATGCATTACTAGGTGGTTGTCCTGCATCCTCAATAAACAAGCTTCAGTTAATCCAAAATGCAGCTGCCAGGGTTCGCACTAGATCCAGAAAATATGATCATATAACCCCAATATTATCATCCCTGCACTGGCTACCTGTTCAGTTCAGAATAAATTACAAAATAGTATTACTTACATACAAGGCCTTAAATGGTTTAGCTCCCACATACAGATGTCGCCATTAAAAACGCGCGTTTCGAGAAAAGGGATCCCGTGACTTGCCGCGGCTTTGCGCGGCTGCGTGCGGGAAGCTGTGAACATGCCCTTCATTACCTGTAGGGGGCAGTTGTGTTTCAGTCTGAAGTATTGTGTGTCTACTGAAGCCGAAAATGTGTGCAAATTAAACTGCGCATGCGTGTTTGGATGGCGTACATCCACACGCGCTGTGGATCAGTCAGTTGGGAATCATCACGGAGGTTACAACATGGCATGGCTCGAGCTGGAGTTTGTCGTGTTCGAGGTAAGTTTAGCTTTCTTTTTTGGATGTGATTCTCGCTTTCATGACTCCCAATTAATGTTCATCTTAATCTCAGGACGTACAATTAGCAATTTCAGTTTTTAATAGTGTGGAGATTCACAAAACACCGTTTTCGTGTAAAAACCTGAACCTACGGAGCCCCCCAGGGGTCCTGTGGTAAATAAATAAATAAAATAATAACGAACCGAGCGCACGGATTAATACACCGAGATGTGTGTTTCTTACCCCCACCCCGAGTGAAAACGGCGTGTTCAGACAAAGGCTCGCCAGTTAAATGCCATTTCTGAACTGAGTCGTGTGTGTTAAAGCATTAAATGGTAAAAGAGCACTAGCAATAAACGTTTTTTTTTCTGAAGCCGAACTTTATTAATGAGTTACGAGTAAAGAACCTGTACATATGTTCATACAGTATTGACAGCAGCTCTAATTTACTGCGGTAAAGCCAGCCGCGGTTCAGAAAAACACGGTCAAGCCAGCCGCGATTGATTTTAGTGCGCGCGCATATTACAGTGATTACGGTAGTTTCATGAACAACACAGAGAGAACGCGTTTTCAGAGCGCTTTTCTTGAAAAGCCCAGCGTGATTGTGATGTGATATAAAAAGATGTCATGTTTCGAAACTGGTGTTTTGTATTTTTTGTTTTCCTTATTGTTTATAGGTGCGATGTCTAATGTATTCTGTATATTTCTTCTTATACAGTCATTGTAAATGTAGTTGTGTTTACAGATAAATTATATGCAAATTGAAGACAAAATAAATGATATACTCATTTTCAGAGGTGGAAAGAGTAATAAAATTTTGTACTCAAGTAAAAGTACTGTTACTTCAGTGAAATTTTACTTAAGTACAAGTAAAGTTACCATTATAAAAATCTACTCAACTAAAAGTAAAAAGTAGCTCATTAAAAAATGTACTCAGAGTAAAAGTTACCGAGTTACTTTTTTATTTTTATCTTTTTAACAGCGGGGGGGATGAGGCATTCTAGCGTAGTTCAAAAAAGATGAGCAGATATAAAATGTCAAACTAGTTGTTTTTTAACTGAAGGAACACCTTAACATAATAAAGCTGTTGTCTTTCTTGTGCTTGAAAATCAAAGTGGTCACTTAAATATGGTGTTACGTCCCAGTCTAGGACCATACAGCAAAAGACTGGTTCAGGGTTCTATTTTAAACTGTATGGAAATGGTGGAATATGGCAGAAAGAACTCGATCCAATCATTAACTGATGAAATAATGAGGTTTGTATACACACACACACACACACACACACACACCAGGAGGAGGATCAGATTCAGGATGGACCCAGGCCAAAATAATAAACAAAATGGTATTTATATTTAGTACCTAGATTACCTGCAAAAAAAAAAAAAAAAACACAAACAAAAATACAGGTACCTTCCCGGACTCCCTAAACCTATATAAACTATATAAAATATAAACCTAAGCTAAACTATATAAAATACCTGGCTCAAAAAAGTCTCACAGTCTAATACTTCACTGGATTGTTTTAGCTATGATTAAGCTGTGGGACTGCTTTGATAACCTTATATATATTATGTATATATAATTTTATCCCCCCCCCCCCATCATTCCGTACAATAAGGTAGTCAGCTATCTTTATTTTATTCCTGAGCAAATAAATTCCCAAATAAACTCCCTCTTCCAAAAATAAATGGTAGCCACGCCCCTGCTACTAGTGAGTGCACAGACATACAGTGAAATTATCTATAAATATATACAAAGACCAACCAAACCAAAGGGACAAAGCAATAATCAAAGTCAATTGGAGGCAAAAAGTCAAAACCAGAATACACAACCAAATGTCAAAACGCCAAAATCACAACCTCTTTCATCTTTCGCGCGTCTCTTTCCAGTCGCGTTAGTCGATGACGTCACTCAGGGCGGAAGCGGCCGTGTGGAAGGTCAGGAAGATGCCGATGTCAGAAAACCTGGAGTGGAGCCTAGAGCGGCGCGCGACGAGGACATGATACACACACGCGGCGCAACGGAGCATTTATAAAGCATAATATTTTTTTTTATTGTTTTATCATTTTCATTCATTTATTTTTTACTCAGTAGCGAATATGATTTAAAATGTAGCGAATTACAATACTTCAAACAAAACGTACTTAAGTAAAAGTAAAATTACAGATTTTTAAAACTACTTTAAAAAGTAGAAATACACAAAAAAGCTACTCAATTACAGTAACGCGAGTAAATGTAATTCGTTACTTTCCACCTCTGCTCATTTTTAATCCCTCAGTTGTTTATTCATTTGACCAATGCTCTATAATTTCTGTTATTTTTGAGTGCATTCATTAGGTGTAATGTCTGCAATAAGTAAATAGCAAAATAAGTTTACAATAGGTTTCAAAGTCTGAATCACTAATCAATAATTATCATAAAGGTGATATCAAGAATAATGACATTACACTAAAGAGGCCTATACAGACGTCATTTCTAATAAGTAAAAAAAAAATAACGGCCAATTATCATAGGAGGCGTCCCATACTATATACACACCACATATGAAACAATTTTACTGCTGCATTTTTGAAATATTGGACATTACATGATGAAGGGGTATAAAGACCCCATTTCTAATAAGTAGAAAAAAACAACCACCAGTTCTTATTCAGGACGTCCCATACTCTATACACACCAAATATGAAACAATTTTACTGCAGCATTTTTGAGATATGGGGCATTAATACACTTTAAATGGGTATAAAGTCCCCATTTCTAATAAGTAGAAAAAAAACAACCACCAGTTCTTATTCAGGACGTCCCATACTATATACACACCAAATATGAAACAATTTTACTGCAGCATTTTTCAGATATGGGGCATTATTACACTTTAAATGGGTATAAAGTCCCCATTTCTAATAAGTAGAAAAAAACAATGATCAGTTATTAATCAAGACGCCCCATACTATACACACACCAAATATGAAACAATTTTACTGCAGCATTTTCATCCTCATTATAGAAAACATTCTTTGAAGAATAACTGCTACTTTTGAACAGTAAAACAAAATAAAAATCAATTCTGGTATTTAGAAAGACTAAATACATTATTTTGTCTGTTTTCTACGAATTCTGCTGTAACTTATCTACATAAAACAATTATTTGAATGGTGAATATTTAAGAAAAATATTGTAACAGACAACCGTCAAAGTCACCAATAAATAACACCGATATTAAAGCAGAAATACAAATAAATAAGCAAGTAAAAATTGACGAGCATGTTGTATTATCTCTCAGTCCTGGGCGTCTAAATGAAAAGCGCTCTGAAAGCGCGTTGTCTCTGTGTCGTTCCTGAAACTACCGTAATCACTGTAATATGTGCGCACACTAAAATCAATCGCGGCTGGCTTGACCGTGTTTTTCTGAACCGCGGCTGGCTTTACCGCAGTTCTAATTTGTCTAAATCGCATTGCAGACAATAAAAATAAGTCGAGTCATCCTGTGACCCTGCATGCTTAATCTTTCCACACATGATTCTTGCTTCTCACTTTTTCCTTAATCCCTCGCTGATCTATCTTGTATTTTTCTAACGGTGTCAGAAACTTTGTGTTAGTAGCACTACTTGATATGCTTGATGCCTTCCTCTTTTGTAATTTGCTTTGGATAAAGGCAAACTTACAAAAGATGAAGAAATGCCTAAATGTAGTTGTACGAATAAAAGATTATGTAATGATACAATGTAAATATTTTCACAGAAACAAAGCGTAAAGATGAGACGTGAATCTGAAGAGGATCTCTTTGATGATTGCCTGGTAAAGCATTGTTTTCTTATTAATTATACAATTTATTAATACCTTGAATATAGTGTTTGTTGTATTGGACAGAAGCATATAAATGCAAATGAATATATAAATCTGAGTAATTATTGAACGAATTTTCATGTTTGGACTAACCCTTTAAATACAAACTCAGCATTCATCATAGGATTTCCTGACACTGTAAAGGTGCAGAGTAATCTATGGAGTGTAGCCATCTCATGCCATGTTTTACAATGTTTTATTGATGCAAGATTATTGCTAAAGCAATTTAACCCAAGTTTAACAATCTGAAGTATATGAAGTGATGGTCATTTTTTATTATCAATTATTTTTATTATTTTTTTTCTCTGTGAAATGAAGTCATCACAGGTTGAAGCAATTCAGATTTTTTTTTTGTTTCTCAAAATAAATTATTTATTTTCTTGTACATTTTATGCAGGGGGACAGACGAAGTGATGCCAGTATGCACCTTCTTAAAATCCTTGTCGTCTGTGCTGTTGAAGGGGAAGAACCGGTTGGTGTATCCATAATCCTTGAAGGAGAGGAAATTTTGCAAGAATGTGGCAATAGCTCCGAGCACTGCGCTACACATTTGAGCTATTTTCAGAAAGTTCTTCTAGAACTTGATGGGATTAAGCTATCACCAAAAGTGCAAGCTTTAAAGATGAAGTTATCTTAAAACATTTGATTTGGCTTGACTACAAGTCTTTACATGTTGTGTTTACATGTTCAGCTTAATATTTTAATGCGTTATGGTTTCAATGGCATACTTTTAAGTGCACTAGTCCAGAGTACTGATTTGAATGTTGCAACTTCACTGCTTCCGAGGACTATTACGTTTTAACGTTTATTCTACAGTTTGTTTAATGTATTTTCTGCTGTATTTTATTTCTAAATGAATGCTGTATTTTATTTATTTATTATTTTACACAATTTTGTTTAAAACAAGTATTTCAGGCCCTGGTGCCGTGCAGTTTTTTTCTATGGATGCAAAATTTAGCTGAATGCACTTTTATTAAAAAGACAACTTGGATCTAGACTGTGAATGTCACAAATATTTGGTAATGTTGGTGAATAAACTGTTTAATTATATTTTAGTTGTGTGATTTATGAAAGATATAGATGAAATAATTACTTAAGTTTCTTTCCAAAACATAAATTAGCAATGTTTACATTATTATAGGGAGTAATATAAATTGATAAAACCAAGTTAAGGGAAAATCTCACAAAACAAAATGATAGTAATTTCATAAAATTAAGGTTCCTGCTGATACAATAATGAATTAACTTTACTTGATTATTTTAAATAAATCTAATTTGTGCATTAAATATAATTATGTAACTTTTACTTGATTTCTTTTATTGTTAATTTAATTAAGTAAATTTTACCTGACAATTACGGGTGAGTTTTACTTAGGCTGAATCACAATTCTATTTTCTTCCCCTTGTCCCTTGAAACGAAGTGGAAAGGGGAAGGGTATAAATATTTCCCCTAAGAAATGGGACAACACTGTTATACGTCATCATACGTTGTCGCTGGTTCCTAATGTTACGTCAAAGAGGCGTGCAAGATGGCGTCGGTAGGAGAGGTTGTGTTTAAGTGAGCTCGTCTTCAACTGTAGGAGAGGTGGTAATACAACCCGTTAAAACTTTTTTGCTTTTTTGCTTGAACTAATGTTGTAAGTTTACTTGACTAAAGCAACAAATTTAGGGAGAGTTGAATAAGCAAATTAAAGACAAAACAATGGACAGTGGGAAGACTAATACGGTCGAGGGAAAAGAGATGATACTAGCGGCTAGCGCTAACTCTTTTGCGGTCCTCGCCGATATGGACGCAGAGGAGGATGAAGTCCGCATATGCTTGGATTCCAATTCATCTATTAAGGACCACAGTAGGTCTGTTACATCTGGTTCGCTTGACACACCTGAGAAACCTCTTTCTAAAAAAAAAGAAACGCGAAGGTATAGCAAGCAACAGGAGGGAAGATAATGATGTGAATATTCTTTCTGCTATTCGTGAACTTTCTGCTAAGCATGACATGACATTTCAGAAAATTGCAACTATTGAAACAACGACAGTTAATACCGCCAAACAAATCGAAAACCTGTCTGACACAGTGCAGCAACTTGTAATTGATGTGAATGCCCAGAAAAAGGAGCTTGAACATTTACAATCAGAAGTTAACACACTGAAGCAAGAAAACAAATCACTGAAATCTAGCCTGGAGGAATGTCGTCGCTGTAACTGGAAACCTCTTCTAAAACTACACGGTTTAAAGGAGAGTGAAGGAGAGGATGTGAGAGAGAGAGTGATAGATGTCCTGGCACATGTGGCACCTTCCATCCGTGGCAGCCTGCAAGCTGGAGTTGACTTAGCACATGGTCTCGGACCCAAAGAAACAGGGAAGAACAGAGCCATCATCATCTTCTTTGCGATGCGACGCATCCGGAACGCAGTTTGGCTAGCTGCAAGAAAGTGTAAGTTCTTACCGGAAAATCACCTGCGCATCACAGAGCCTCTATCCCCGGAGGACAGAGTCATCAGAAATAAACTGTGGCCTTTAATTAAGAAAGCAAGAGAGGAAGGAAAGAGAGCTTCCTTCAGGAGCTCCTTTGCCTTAATTGATGGGGAAAAAAATTATTTTTCAGATGTCAAATAAAAACTTTGCTGAAACTTTTTAGTTAATAATATTACACAGCCTAGACGCTGTTATTCTTCACCATGTTAATTTAATCAGAAAATCTTTTTGGTCCTATATTCAAAGGAGCGTTTTTCTGTTTCTAATTCTAAACTTTTGACTAAGTATATTTTTACCCTTCAAGTTCCTAGGCCACTGATGCTTTTCTTTTTATTGTGAAAATGTTGATTCTACCAACCCTTCCTTGTGTGTGTGTGTGTGTGTATGTATATATATGTATATACAGTGGTGTGAAAAACTATTTGCCCCCCTCCTGATTTCTTATTCTTTTGCATGTTTGTCACATTTAAATGTTTCTGCTCATCAAAAACAGTTAACTATTAGTCAAAGATGACATAATTGAACACAAAATGGAGTTTTTAAATGAAGGTTTACGTTATTAAGGGAGAAAAAAAACTCAAAATCTACATGGCCCTGTGTGAAAAAGTGATTGCCCCCCCTTGATAAAAAATAACTTAACTGTGGTTTATCACACCTGAGTTCAATTTCTGTAGTCACCCCCAGGCCTGATTACTGCCACACCTGTTTCAATCAAGAAATCACTTAAATAGGAGCTACCTGACACAGAGAAGTAGACCAAAAGCTAGACATCATGCCAAGATCCAAAGAAATTCAGGAACAAATGAGAACAAAAGTAATTGAGATCTATCAGTCTGGTAAAGGTTATAAAGCCATTTCTAAAGCTTTGGGACTCCAGCGAACCACAGTGAGAGCCATTATCCACAAATGGCAAAAACATGGAACAGTGGTGAACCTTCCCAGGAGTGGCCGGCCGACCAAAATTACCCCAAGAGCGCAGAGACGACTCATCCGAGAGGCCACAAAAGACCCCAGGACAACATCTAAAGAACTGCAGGCCTCACTTGCCTCAATTAAGGTCAGTGTTCACGACTCCACCATAAGAAAGGGACTGGGCAAAAACGGCCTGCATGGCAGATTTCCAAGGCGCAAACCACTTTTAAGCAAAAAGAACATTAAGGCTCGTCTCAATTTTGCTAAAGAACATCTCAATGATTGCCAAGACTTTTGGGAAAATACCTTGTGGACCGACGAGACAAAAGTTGAACTTTTTGGAAGGTGCGTGTCCCGTTACATCTGGCGTAAAAGTAACACAGCATTTCAGAAAAAGAACATCATACCAACAGTAAAATATGGTGGTGGTAGTGTGATGGTCTGGGGTTGTTTTGCTGCTTCAGGACCTGGAAGGCTTGCTGTGATAGATGGAACCATGAATTCTACTGTCTACCAAAAAATCCTGAAGGAGAATGTCCGGCCATCTGTTTGTCAACTCAAGCTGAAGCGATCTTGGGTGCTGCAGCAGGACAATGACCCAAAACACACCAGCAAATCCACCTCTGAATGGCTGAAGAAAAACAAAATGAAGACTTTGGAGTGGCCTAGTCAAAGTCCTGACCTGAATCCTATTGAGATGTTGTGGCATGACCTTAAAAAGGCGGTTCATGCTAGAAAACCCTCAAATAAAGCTGAATTACAACAATTCTGCAAAGATGAGTGGGCCAAAATTCCTCCAGAGCGCTGTAAAAGACTCGTTGCAAGTTATTGCAAACGCTTGATTGCAGTTATTGCTGCTAAGGGTGGCCCAACCAGTTATTAGGTTCAGGGGGCAATTACTTTTTCACACAGGGCCATGTAGGTTTGGATTTTTTTTCTCCCTAAATAATAAAACCCCTCATTTAAAAACTGCATTTTGTGTTTACTTGTGTTATCTTTGACTAATACTTAAATGTGTTTGATGATCAGAAACATTTTGTGTGACAAACATGCAAAAGAATAAGAAATCAGGAGGGGGGGCAAATAGTTTTTCACACCACTGTATATGTGTATGTGTGTATATATGTAACATCTGGGCCACCACAGCCTCGGAGAGTAAGATCCAGTTCCCCGGACTACTGAGCCGTCGCTTTGTCTCCCCCTAGTGTGTCTGCGTGTTTATGTCTCACATGATTAAGTAATGAAAAGCACCTGTGCCTCCTTGTGTGTCTCTCTATTTATACCAGCCAACCCCAGAGTCATTTGTCCGTCCACCGTCGTGTCCTAAAGTGTGTTTTCTCTCGAGTTCAACTGATACAAGGTTTATGTTGAGATTTTTGGTTAAGTTGAAGAAGTTTGGTTTGTTTTGGTTTTCATGCCCTTTTGTGTTCATTTGAGTTTATTGGTAAATAAAACTAGTTTTTGAGTTCCAAGCCTGCATCTGCGTCCGCCTCCTGACTGAGTATCATGACAGATGGACGGACCCACCAGGACGCAGCAGGTATCCCCCTGCTCCAGGAGGAAGTAACCCCGATGCACTACGTGTGGGTAATGCAGCTGGAGATTGACAGCCTGGCACGAGCAGTGAACGACCTCGCTCACTGCGTGGAACATCTTGCCATCTCCGGCCAGGAACCCGCGGGTTCATCTACGCGCTCCACACCGTCACCACCACGCCCTGCTCCCCCGGAAAGATATGCTGGTGATCCGGACAGGTGCAAGCAATTCATCCTGGCCTGTGAACTATATCTAGCTGCCTACCCGGACATCAGCGACCAGCAGAGAATCCGGTTCGTGATTCAGCAGCTCACCGGACTCGCCATGGATTGGGCGGCGGCGGTCTGGAGCGCAGGCGGGGAGCTCGCTCACCGGTACACCAGCTTCCTCGAGGCAATGACGGCCGTGTTCGATCATCCGGATCAGGGACGCACGGGTGAACAGGAGCTCATGAGGCTGCGACAGGGAAACGTCCCGGTCGCCGAATACGCGGCTAGATTCCGGGTGAGGGCTGCGGAGAGTCGCTGGTGCGAAAAAAGCCTCCGCGCCAGGTTCAGGGACGGGTTACAACCGGAGGTCCAGGTCGAGCTTGCGTGCCGAGATACCGGCTTCTCCCTGGACGAAACCATCAACCTGGCGATTAAACTAGACCAGCACCTTCGCAGCCAACGATCACAGCCGGGGACCAGACCGGTTCAGGCACGAGACTCCAGCCAGCCTCGCGAACGGCCCCCCGTAGCGCCTGACCCGAACCGGCCAGAGCCCACGGAGGTGAGTACTTCCCGCCTCTCTCCCGCCGAGAAGAGAAGACGGGTAGCATCGGGGTTATGCTGGTACTGTGGGGGGAACGACCACCATATCCGAGACTGCCAGTTGCTACGAGCAAAACACACACGCACACACCCACACAGACACGCCCCTACACACACACACACCACCACACAGACACCTGCACTTCGTACACACACACACGCACACACATCCACACATGCACATACACACCTCCGTACGTCCACATCACACACACCACCTCGTACCCACCACCCATTTTGTGTAAAAGCTCAGTTGATGTTTAATGATTGTGTTTTGTCTGTCTTTCCCCTGATAGATTCCGGGGCGGCTGGTAACTTCATTTCTTCTACCCTCGTTTCCTCGCTGCAAGTTCCTGTGTCGAAGCTACCATACCCGATATCTATTAAGGCTCTAGATGGTCATGAGTTGGAACATTCGCCTGTTAAATTAATGACTGCGCCCCTCCGATTAACATTCCCCGGTCACACGGAGGAGCTAAAATTCTATGTGCTACCTCGGTCAGATCATTCCGTCGTGCTGGGTCTTCCATGGCTTAGCGCTCACAACCCCAATTTCGATTGGACTAACTCCCGCGTCATATCATGGTCCCCTAGATGCTTAAAACTTTGTACACCGCCGACATTGACGGTCCAAACCACTACCATTGAAAGTCCGACTGCCCAAGTAACCACCAACATACCATCAGAGTACATGCGGTTTAAAGATGTGTTTAGTGTTAGGGCAGCTGCACGACTTCCCCCCCACCGCCCGTGGGACTGCGCGATTGAGCTACTGCCGGGGAAGGCACCTCCTTGCTCACGGGTTTACCCATTGTCAGTGGCAGAAACCAGGGCAATGGAGGAATACGTGAGTGAGGCACTCCAGCAGGGGCTCATCAGCAGGTCCACGTCTCCCGCTTCGGCAGGTTTTTTTTTCATAGAGAAAAAAGGGGGGGCTTACGTCCCTGTATTGATTATAGAGGCCTCAATGCAGTAACAATAAAATATAAGCACCCACTGCCCCTGGTACCGGCCGCTATCGACCAACTCCGAGGAGCTTCCATCTTTACCAAACTCGACCTCCGCAGCGCATATAACCTCGTTCGTGTGCGTAAAGGCGATGAATGGAAGACGGCGTTTAGCACTACATCTGGGCATTATCAATACAACGTAATGGCATATGGACTGGTAAACGCACCTGCGGTGTTTCAGGGGTTCATGAATGACGTGTTCCGGGATATGTTTAACCGTTTCGTCATAATATACCTGGATGATATCCTGATATATTCACGGTCATATCCCGAGCACGTTGTTCATGTAACTGCCGTCCTTCACCGCCTGCGCAAACACGGGCTCTATGTGAAGGCAGAGAAATGCGCCTTTCACCAGAGGGAGGTGGCATTCCTCGGCTATCGCATAGGGCCACTGGGGGTCGAGATGGAAGCGACCAAAGTCGCGGCGGTACAAGAATAGCCGGAACCGACGTCAGTTAAGGCGCTACAGAGATTCTTGGGGTTTGCCAACTTTTATAGGCGGTTCATTCGGGGCTACAGCATGGTGGCAGCGCCCCTCACTTCACTATTGAAAGGGAAACCGAAACGCCTTTGCGAGTTCCCAGTGGAAGCGCGAAGTGCGTTTCAACGTCTAAAACTTGCTTTCACAACCGCCCCTGTGTTAAAGTTGCCGGACCCAGAGAAGCCCTTTGTAGTCGAGGTCGATGCATCAGAGGTAGGCGTAGGGGCGGTGCTGTCACAACGCCACGGCCACCCTGAGAAACTCCATCCCTGCGCTTTCTTTTCTAGGAAACTAACACCTGCCGAGCGAAACTATGATATCGGTAACCGAGAGCTGCTAGCAGTAAAAGCGGCGTTAGAGGAGTGGAGACACTGGCTGGAGGGGGCGAAACATTCATTTACGGTGCTCACGGATCATAGGAATCTAGAGTACCTCCAACACGCAAAGAGATTAAACTCACGTCAAGCCCGATGGGCGCTCTTCTTCACGCGTTTCCGATTTATTATTACTTATCGCCCGGGCTCGAAAAATATAAAAGCGGATGCGCTGTCTCGCTATTATCCGTCGCCGGAGCCCATTACAACTCCGGAGCCCATTCTGCCATCTTCACTCGTAGTGGCTCCGATCACTTGGGACATCGAGTCGGAGATAGTTCAGTGGGCGCGGTCCAACCCCGTGCCTAGGAACTGTCCTCCGAATCGAACCTACGTGCCGGAGCCACTGCGCGAACGAGTGACGATCGCGGCTCATACGAGCCTAGCATCTGGACACCCCGGCGTCTCACGAACCCTACACCAATTAGAACCAAAGTTCTGGTGGCCAAAGATGCGGGAAACCGTGAAGAGAGTAGTTTTGTCTTGCGCAGTGTGTGCGACTACAAAAACCCCACGTAGTCTACCAGTTGGAAAATTAACTCCCCTGCCAATACCAAACAGACCGTGGTCCCATATTGCTGTGGACTTTGTCACAGATCTGCCGGTATCAAAAGGGTACACCACTATTCTAGTAGTAGTGGATAGATTTTCAAAGGGGTGCAAGTTCATCCCGTTTCGCGCCCTTCCGTCAGCACTCCAGGTGGCGGAAAGCTTATTCACTTGTGTGTTTCGCTGCTACGGCATACCAGAAGATATTGTTTCCGATCGTGGTCCCCAATTCATCGCCAGGGTCTGGAAAGCGTTTTTCCAGAAATTGGGGACCACTGTTAGCCTAACGTCGGGCTACCACCCCGAATCTAACGGACAGGCAGAGCGGACTGTCCAAGAACTCGGGAGATATCTTCGGGCATACTGCAGCAGCCGACAACACGAATGGGCAGACTGTTTAACCTGGGCGGAATACGCACAAAACTCCCTGCGCCACTCCTCTACCGGCCTAACGCCGTTCCAGTGTGTGCTAGGTTATCAACCCCCGCTATGTCCATGTCCATGGGATGCCACGCCCACCGATGTGCCCATGGTGGACCAGTGGTTTGAAAGAGCGGAGAAAGTATGGGAGGACGCACACACCAAGATCTCCCAAGCAGTGCAGCGTTTCAAAAGACATGCCGATAGGCGGCGAAGGGAAAGTCGTCCGCTCCAGGTAGGCGATCGAGTATGGCTCTCGACACGGGACCTCCGCCTCAATCTCCCCTGTAAAAAACTGTCCCCCAGGTTCATAGGTCCTTTCCCCATCACAGCGCAAATAAACCCAGTGTCATATAAATTAAAACTTCCTGCACATCTACGTATCCACCCTGTATTCCATATCTCTCTTCTCAGGCCGGTGGTTCGGGGCCCATTAGACGAAGGAGCAGCGGAACCTTCACTCCCCGGGGCTGTGGAGATAGAGGGTGCCCCAGCGTTTAGGGTCAAAGAACTGCTGGACTCACGGAGGAGAGGGGGGGCTCTACAATATCTAGTTGAGTGGGAGGGTTACGGCCCGGAGGAACGGAGCTGGGTTCCGGCACGGGACATTCTGAGTCGTGAACTCATTGTGGATTTCCACCAGGCACGGCCGGACCGCCCAGCGCCCCGTCCACCGGGTCGCCCCGCCCACCGGCAAATCCATCGCTCAGGTGAGTCCTCGCTCCCTCCGACAGCACGTAGGGGACGCCATCGCCTTCCTCCAGAAGCCGGTTCTGGAGGGGAGGGTGCTGTAACATCTGGGCCACCACAGCCTCGGAGAGTAAGATCCAGTTCCCCGGACTACTGA
The DNA here is from genome assembly GCA_030522415.1 of Channallabes apus. Lineage (NCBI taxonomy): Eukaryota > Metazoa > Chordata > Actinopteri > Siluriformes > Clariidae > Channallabes > Channallabes apus. Next base: position 16,293,490 of record CM060126.1, on the reverse strand, counting down.
GCCGTCGCTTTGTCTCCCCCTAGTGTGTCTGCGTGTTTATGTCTCACATGATTAAGTAATGAAAAGCACCTGTGCCTCCTTGTGTGTCTCTCTATTTATACCAGCCAACCCCAGAGTCATTTGTCCGTCCACCGTCGTGTCCTAAAGTGTGTTTTCTCTCGAGTTCAACTGATACAAGGTTTATGTTGAGATTTTTGGTTAAGTTGAAGAAGTTTGGTTTGTTTTGGTTTTCATGCCCTTTTGTGTTCATTTGAGTTTATTGGTAAATAAAACCAGTTTTTGAGTTCCAAGCCTGCATCTGCGTCCGCCTCCTGACTGAGTATCATGACAATATATATATATATATATATATATATATATATATATATATATATATATATATATATATATATAAAATAATAATAATAATAAATTAAGGTGTAGCCAATTTTGTTGTCCTTATCACCCTTATATTAATGGTTAAGTTTACCATAGAGTTCTGAATATAAGAAACAATTTAATTTTAATTACCTTATATACTGTCATAATTCATATGGTTGTTTCCACCTCCTTCAGTAGGTGAGTTTCTTACATCTCTAAACTTTTAGATTTTATTTGTTGATTTTTGTTGTTATGGTTAGTTATTTAAGTTCCCTGTCGGTCTTGTCTTTAAATGTGAGAGGTATACGAGATAGTGTGAAAAGAAAAGCCTTATTTCTACTTTTCAAAAGAAGTGATGCTGACATTGTACTGGTTCAGGAGACACATTTGAGTGATTCAGACACTAAAATTTGGAGGAATCAATGGGGTAATTCGATATATTATTGTCATGGGAGTAACCATTCAGCTGGGGTGGCTATTCTCTTACATAAATTTAAAGGGGAAGTACTGGAGATGGTCGAATCTGACGAAGGTAGATGGTTGATTATTGTCATCAAACAAGAAAATGGTTTTCTTATTTTATGTAATGTGTATGGATATAACTCTTACTCTTGCAATAAGACTTTATTTACTCACATCTCCACAAATGTTAAAAGGTTACATAACAAATATAAGGAATCTTGTATTATTTTGGGTGGTGATTTTAACGAATGCTTAGATCTCAATCTTGATAGATTTCCTCCTAGGACTACCCAGGTTTCACTGTCGCACAATTTGATTTTGTCATTAAGCTCTGATCTATGCTTAGTGGATCCTTGGCGTTTTTTTCATCCTTCTTTAAGAGAATTTAGCTGGTCAAATAGCAACCAAACTCTTAGATCAAGAATTGATTTGTTCCTAATATCTCAATCAGCTTTACACTTTGTTCAAAATGTCTCATATTCGTTTGCCCCCCTCTCTGATCATAAACAGATATTGATTAAAATTGGTGATCGTTCTAATAATTCCACTTTAAGAGGTTACTGGAAAATGAACAACTCTTTGTTAAATGATGATGACTTTAATATTAGTATCAAAAATCTTATCAGTGAAATATTTACTGATTTAAATGAAAGTTGTAAACAAAAATGGGAATTTTTCAAATATAGAGTAAGAAATATTGCAATTAAGAGAAGTAAATTAATTAAAAATAGTAGAAATGCAACAGTGACTAAACTTGTACAGAAACTAGATAAGTTATCTGTAAAAGAGAATATTACAGAAGAAGAGGAATTAGAAAGGAAAGATTTTAGTTTACAACTCGATGCGTTTTATATAGACATGGCGAGAGGTGCTTTTATAAGATCAAGGGCAAAATGGCTAGAGGAAGGTGAAAAAAATTCTAAGTATTTTTTCTCTTTAGAAAAGCGAAATGGGTTACGTAAAGCCTTATCGTCTCTTAAAATTAAAGAAGTAATCTGTAATGACCCTATTCTAATTTCCAAATTTATCTCTCAATTTTATGGTAATCTTTATTCCTCCAATTTCAACCAATGTAATTGTAATTTCTTCATTGATAAAGTTAAAAAATTTATTCCTGTAGTCAACAAAAATTATAAGACAACCTGTGACTCTAATATAACAATTGGTGAGGTTAAGAAAGCTTTATTCTCAATGAAAAAAGGTAAATCTCCTGGTCTCGATGGACTTTCAGCAGAATTTTATCTCCATTTTTGGGAATATATTAAAAACCCATTATTTGGTATGTATAATGAATGTATAGAGAAGAGAAAGAAATGATAACTACAATGAAACAGGGGATTATCTCTCTTATTCCAAAACCTGAAAAAGATTCTCTCTTAATTGAAAACTGGCGACCTATTACACTTTTGACTATTGATTACAAAATTCTAGCGCTGGTTTATGCGAACAGGTTAAAAACAGGTTTGGGCAGTATTATTTCAGAGACGCAATCAGGCTTTCTTAAAAATCGACATATATCAAATAACATAAGATTGATACTTGATCTTTTAGATTATTCTCATTTAGTGCACTCGGATGCTCTAATTCTATTCCTCGATTTCTATAAGGTGTTTGACACATCCATTACTTCTGCAGATCCTCAAATTATTTGGTTTTGGTGACTCATTTATTGATACTATTGGAATTTTTTACAAAGGAATAAATAGTTCCGTTATAATTAATCAACAAACATCCCATAGATTTGAAATTAATCGTGGAGCGAGACAAGGCTGCCCAATTTCTCCTTTTTTATTTTTGCTGGTCACTGAACTTTTATCATTAAGTATCTTGCATGATCCTGAGTTTAAAGGAATAACTGTTTTTGATAGAGAAATAAAGATCGCTCAACTGGCAGATGACACCACTTTATTTTTAAAGGACAAAACCCACTTGACTCCTGCTTTGAAGCTAGTAAAACAATTCTCAGATGCATCTGGTCTAAAATTAAATATTGCCAAATGTGAATTATTGCCACTTTATGAATGTAATGATTCTCATTTCAATAATATTCCAGTTAAATATTCTATTAAATATCTAGGCATTCAATTAACTAAAAATAATGCATCTAGACAAAATCTTAATTTTAGTGGAAAGATTGTTAAATCAAAACTCATTTTCAATGGCTGGCTTCAAAGGGATCTGAGTTTGGTGGGTAGAGTCCTTTTATCCAAAGCAGATGGACTTTCTCATTTTGTTTACCCTTCCCTCTCTCTTTTTGTCAATGATAAATGTATTAAAGATATCGGTAAGCTTTTCTTGGATTTTGTTTGGGGAAATAAACCACATAAACTTAAAAAAGATGTGCTTACCGGATGTAAAAGTCAAGGGGGCCTTGACTTCTTAGACTTTGCAGACACCATCAATACCTTTAGAGTTAATTGGATTAAAAGATGTCTTACACAAGGTAATTCCTTATGGTTCTTTATTCCAAATAATATGTTTAACATGATAGGTGGTCTCCCCTTTGTCTTAAAATGTAATTATTCCCCTCCTAAATTGCCTATTGATTTATCCAAATTTCACCAACAGTGTCTTCTTGCATGGAAACTATGTTTTTCTCGCAACTTTTCTCCTCACAAAATGCCCATTTGGAACAATGATCTATGTCACGACACGCCAGGTCACGCCTACCTGTCAAAACAAACCACGATGATCTGCCACTCCACTCCACACTCCGTTTCTATGCTTCCATATTGCCGCCTCATGTGCCGGCTCATGCACACCTGTTCTCCATCTTCATTCATTACTTCACCCTATATTACTCTCTGCCAAACAACCACTCCCTGCCAGATTATTGTGTGCTCTCATGCCCAGTTTTCCAGCGTTTTGTTCTACCTTGACCTTCAGTTCTCGACCCACGCTTTGTTTCACGGATCTCGCTCACGTCTCACGCTTTGGATTGTCATTTTCTCTGTTCTCTGGATATCGACCTTTGCTTTCGTTTTACGACCACGATTCTGGATCACGGACTTTCTTTGACTTCACGGCAACGTACCACGCGCACCCACAACCAAGATTATTCCCCGCGGATCAGACCTGCACTCAGCGCGCACCGGCACTTCACTTCCGCATTCTCTCGCCGAGACTCGCGCCGTGCCTCTGCACCAATCGGAAGGAGTTTTCATTCACAAAACACTCAGTGCATAATACATCAGACCTGCATTCAGCGCGCACCGGCTCTTCACTTCCGCATTCTCTCGTCGAGACTCGCGCCGTGCCTCTGCACCAATCGGAAGGAGTTTTCATTCACAAAACACTCAGTGCATGATACATTTAAAAATAACCGGCGCTGCTTCTCTCACACGCTCTGCGCTTGGATCCATCCCGTCTGCACCACCCGTGACAGTATAATCTGGCCAGTTATGGATCCAGCAGATATCTCGCGTCTGGAGGATGCACTAAAAAACCAAGGCGCACTGTTAGGTTCGCACCAGCAGGACATTCAGCACATCATGACTGCACTTCGCACAGTGACACAAACGCTGACCTCCCTCAGTGATCAGATCCAGCAGCTGAGCCTCACTCCACCTCCTACTCCTCAAGTGCTGCCACCACCCCTGGTGCCCATCGCCCGCCATGAACCACGCCTCCCTGCGCCACCCACTTATGATGGTGATCCACTCACCTGTCGTTCGTTCCTTTCTCAGTGCTCTCTCGTGCTTGAACTCCAAGTCTCATCCTTTCCCACAGAACGTTCAAAGGTAGCTTACATCATTACTCTTCTTTCGGGCAGGGCAAGGGAATGGGGAACTTCTCTATGGGATGCCCAGGTCTCGTGCTGTGCCACCTTCGAGGCATTCACCAATGAAATGAGGCGGGTGTTCGACCGTTCATTTTCAGGACGGCAGGCAGCAGGCCAACTACTTAAGTTATGCCAAGGGTCTCGTTCTGTGCACGACTATGCCATTGATTTCAGGACTCTGGCTCCCTCTTGTGGCTGGGATCATCAAGCACTGTTCGATGCTTTCCGCCATGGACTCGCCGACCCCATCAAGGATGAACTAGCTGCACGAGAGCTTCCTTCCACCCTTCAAGAGCTCATGGACCTTGCTGCTCGTATTGACACCCGTAAGCAGGATCATCACATGGAAGCCCTTCAGCCACCTAACACCTCGGGGTTCACTCAACCTTCCATCCCAGATTTCACCACACCTTTGTATCAAACCCTGTCTGAACCCATGCAAATTGGCCGCACACGCCTTTCGCTAATGGAGCGCCAGCGCCGTCGCGATGAAGGTTCCTGCTTTTACTGTGGCCAAGCGGGCCACTTGGTACGATCCTGTCCGTTAAAAGCCCGGGACCCCCAGGTAATTCTGGGAGTACAAGGAGGTCCTAATCTTCAATTTCTCCCAGATTCTCGACCGCTGTTCTTGGTAACCTTGACCTACGCTAACCAGCCTCACGTCATGAACGCTCTCATAGATTCTGGAGCCGACCAAAATTTTATAGCAGCATCCACTATCAGCCGCCTCAAGATTCCATCTCACCCACTCAGCCAGCCACTTCACGTTCAGGCACTAGACGGCAGTAAACTTCCACCAGTCACTCACCGCTCAGCTCCACTCACCCTACAGCTCTCTGGTAATCATGCTGAAACCATCTCACTCCTGATCATCCAAAGCCCCCATGCTCCAGTAGTTTTGGGTCTCCCATGGCTCAAGAAACACAACCCTCATGTTGACTGGACTAGGAATAGCATCCTCGAATGGAGCCCTGCCTGTCTTTCCTCCTGCCTCCGCTCCGCCCACCTCAGGAACACACCAACCATGTCAAAAGAAGATATTCCTTGCCTTTCTCAGGTACCTGTCGAATACCATGACCTTAAACAGGTATTTAGCAAATCACGTGCTATTTCTCTCCCTCCTCACCGCCCCTACGACTGCGCCATCAACCTCCTCCCTGGCACTACCCCCCCAAGAGGCCGCCTCTATTCATTGTCACTCCCTGAAAGAGAGGCCATGAAACAGTATATCTCTGAGTCCCTAACCGCCGGAATCATCCGCCCCTCCTCCTCCCCAGCTGGTGCTGGATTTTTCTTTGTGAAAAAAAAGGACAAATCTCTTCGTCCATGTATAGATTATAGGGGGCTCAACGAAATTACAGTCAAGAACCGCTATCCACTTCCTTTGAATTACTCCAGGATGCTCACGTGTTCTCCAAACTTGATCTCAGGAATGCTTACCACCTAGTCAGGATCAGAGAAGGTGACGAATGGAAAACAGGCTTTAACACACCCACAGGTCACTATGAATACCTGGTGGTCCCATTCGGCCTAACTAACGCCCCAGCTGTGTTCCAGGCCCTTATAAATGACGTTCTCCGCGACTTCCTCAACACCTTTGTGTTTGCCTACCTTGATGACATTCTGATCTTTTCTCGCTCACTTAAGGAGCACAGAATTCACGTTCGTCAGGTGCTGCAACGCTTAATGGAGAACAAACTTTATGTTAAAGCAGAGAAATGCGAGTTCCATCAAGAATCCACCTCTTTTCTGGGCTACCTCATCTCCCCATCTGGAATTCAGATGGACCCAGCCAAGATCAAAGCTGTTACTGAATGGCCCACTCCTTCTTCTAGACGTGAACTTCAACGCTTCCTGGGGTTTGCTAACTTCTACCGACGTTTCATCAGAAACTACAGCCTGGTGGCCACACCCCTCACCACTCTCACCTCCATTAGGATTTCCTTTCAGTGGAACTCTCAAGCCCAGGAAGCATTCAATCATCTGAAATGTTTATTCACAACAGCGCCTATTCTTGTCTTCCCCGACCCTGCTCTTCAGTTCATTGTTGAGGTCGATGCCTCCGAAACAGGAGTCGGAGCTGTTCTCTCTCAGAGATCTCCTCGAGATAACAAACTTCACCCATGCTCGTTTTTCTCTCGCCGACTCACACCCACTGAACGCAATTACGACATTGGGGATCGCGAGCTCTTAGCTGTGAAGCTCGCCCTAGAAGAGTGGAGACATTGGCTGGAGGGAGCTGAACACCCCTTTCTCGTCTGGACTGACCATAAAAACCTTGAGTATCTCAAGGCGGCCAAAAGATTGAATTCACGTCAGGCACGCTGGTCCCTGTTTTTCTCCAGATTTAACTTCACGCTTTCTTACCGCCCAGGCTCTAAAAATACTAAGCCCGATGCTCTGTCTCGTCAATTTACCACCCCCCAGGACACCCCCACCATAGAGACTATTTTACCACCCCAATGTCTGGTGGCAGCCACTCAGCTCGAAGTGGAAAATCAAGTCCTGCAATCACTGACGCATGAGCCAGGTCCTAGCAATGTTCCCCCCGGGAGACTCTTCGTCCCAGCCACAGCTCGCTCCCTAGTACTAGAGTGGGGCCACAACTCGAAGCTAGCATGTCACCCCGGAGCCACCCGCACTCTTGCCCTACTACAGCAACGGTTCTGGTGGCCTTCTGTCACAGAAGATGTTAAGAACTTTGTGGCCGCATGCGACATTTGCACCAGGAACAAGACACAGAACCGCCGACCTGAGGGTCTACTCAAACCCCTCCCTATTCCCCATCGCCCATGGTCCCACATCGCCATTGATTTTGTCACTGGATTACCCCCCTCCAACAATAACACATGCATACTTACCATAGTCGACCGTTTTTCCAAAGCCGCACATTTTGTCCCTCTCCCCAAACTGCCGTCTGCTAAAGAAACGGCTGAGCTCATGATTAACCATGTATTTCGCCTCCATGGCCTCCCGGTAGACATAGTCTCAGACAGGGGTCCCCAGTTCTCGGCTCAGTTCTGGAAAGCCTTTTGTAGTCTCATCGGTGCAACTCCTAGCCTCTCGTCTGGCTTTCACCCCCAGAGCAACGGCCAGACAGAACGTGCAAATCAGGAGCTTGAGAAAACCCTGAGATGCATGACTTCACGGGATGCAGCTTCGTGGAGCCATTTCCTCCCCTGGGTGGAGTATGCACACAACTCGCTCCCCACCTCTGCCACTGGTATGTCTCCTTTCCAATGCTGTCTAGGCTACCAGCCACCATTATTTCCCACCCAAGAGGAGGAAACTGCTGTCCCGTCAGCCCAAGTCTTTATCCGCCGCTGCAAAAACACATGGCGACGGGCCCGTGCTCAGCTGATGCGCACCGTGAGCATCTTTCAACGTAAGGCCAACCGGCACCGCGCTGCAGCCCCAAAGTACCGTGTTGGCCAAAGAGTCATGCTCTCTACTCGCGACCTACCACTTAAGACCACATCCAGAAAGCTCTCGCCTAGATTCATAGGTCCCTTTACGATTTCACGTATCATCAACCCCACCTCCGTCAGACTGGCTCTTCCTAGTTCTATGCGTCGAGTTCATCCCACATTCCACGTTTCCCAGGTCCGCAGGTTGGTTCCATGCTCTCTGGCTCCACCCCCTCACCCCCCTCCACCACCTCGACTCATAGATGGGGGCGAAGCCTTCACTGTCCGTAAACTTCTCAAGTCTCGTCGCAGAGGACGCGGCCTACAGTATCTCGTGGACTGGGAGGGCTATGGACCCGAGGAAAGGAGCTGGGTGCCAGCCAGATTCATCCTGGACCGCTCTTTGATCTCGGACTTCCACCAAGTTCATCCCGAGGCCCCCTCAAGAACGCCAGGTGGCGTCCGTAGGACGGGGGGTACTGTCACGACACGCCAGGTCACGCCTACCTGTCAAAACAAACCACGATGATCTGCCACTCCACTCCACACTCCGTTTCTATGCTTCCATATTGCCGCCTCATGTGCCGGCTCATGCACACCTGTTCTCCATCTTCATTCATTACTTCACCCTATATTACTCTCTGCCAAACAACCACTCCCTGCCAGATTATTGTGTGCTCTCATGCCCAGTTTTCCAGCGTTTTGTTCTACCTTGACCTTCAGTTCTCGACCCACGCTTTGTTTCACGGATCTCGCTCACGTCTCACGCTTTGGATTGTCATTTTCTCTGTTCTCTGGATATCGACCTTTGCTTTCGTTTTACGACCACGATTCTGGATCACGGACTTTCTTTGACTTCACGGCAACGTACCACGCGCACCCACAACCAAGATTATTCCCCGCGGATCAGACCTGCACTCAGCGCGCACCGGCACTTCACTTCCGCATTCTCTCGCCGAGACTCGCGCCGTGCCTCTGCACCAATCAGAAGGAGTTTTCATTCACAAAACACTCAGTGCATAATACATCAGACCTGCATTCAGCGCGCACCGGCTCTTCACTTCCGCATTCTCTCGTCGAGACTCGCGCCGTGCCTCTGCACCAATCGGAAGGAGTTTTCATTCACAAAACACTCAGTGCATGATACATTTAAAAATAACCGGCGCTGCTTCTCTCACACGCTCTGCGCTTGGATCCATCCCGTCTGCACCACCCGTGACAATCTAATTATGGTTCGTAACAAATCCCTTTTTTTCCCCAGATGGTTCGATAATAACATTTCTAACATTCTTTCTTTGTTTGACAAATCTGGCAATCTGTTGACATATGAGCAATTCCTGACTCTCTATGGACTTCCAGTAACTACTAAAGAATTTAATTTATTAATGAGAGCTATTCGCCCTGGTTTAATTATGCTCATTAAGAGTCACCTAGCGTATGATTCTTATGAGATCAGACAGTCTAAATTAATGCTGGATGGTATTGAGATAACGGATAAAAAATGAAATAATAAACACATTCGCCGGATTTTTCAAACTCAAAGAAGAACTACTCCGAGAGGGAAATTTTATTGGAGATCCTACATTCAAGATATTAAATGGCATAAAGCCTGGCTTTTACCAAATAAATATTGCATCTCTAACAAAATAAAAGATGTTAAAAATCATTTTAAGATTCTCCACAAAATTTACCCGGTAAACTCAACTTTATCTAAATATTTGGAGGTAGAGGATAGATGTTCTTTCTGTGCTACCTTAAATGAAACCCTGATTCATTTGTTTGTTGAGTGTGAGAAAACAAAACAATTCTTAAATCTTTTAAAAAACCACCTCTTGAAAGACCTTAGTGTGGCTCAACCCTTGGCTATTAAAGATATAATATTTTATTATGAGAATACAGAAAATAAACCACTTGAATTTGTGGTTAATTATTTTATTTTACATGCAAAATATTTTATACACAAACAGAGAATCAAAAAAGATCAACTGTATTTCCATCTTTTCCTTTTGGAAATGACCTCAACTTTAAATTCTCTCAAATTGATTACATTTAATAAGAAGAATAATACACTTCTAGAGTACTATGACATTATTTTCTTTGATTGAAATATCCCTTGCTGCATCCTTCATGGCTTGTGCTTAATTTCGGTCCTCTCATGTTTATCCTTTTTTTGTGGACTTTCAAATCTATAATTCTTTGTCCTTTATTGTTGTTGTTGTTGTTTTGTGTATGTATGTGTGTTATTATTGCTGTAATTGTTATTCTTAATTGTATTTAATATGCTCTGTAATCTTTTGTATTGTCTTAATAAAAAAAAAATAAAAAAATTAAAAAGTCAAAAAAAAAAAAATGTTACGTCAGAGGACATGCGCCGATGTTTATCACACATTCCAATAAGAGAGATTACTCACTCCCAAAGGTTTTTTGCGCCGTATTTCGAGTTTTAAAAAAGTTGCTCATTTTCACCACGAACACGGATGAGTCTTCGGGTTTCCTCAGCCGTCCATATACAGAATATAAATTACAAAACTGTGGTCACGTTGCAATAAGTAAGAATAGTGTAAGCAAAACAAACAATGCGTTATCAAATGCTCGGCAAAATGCCGTGCTACTGAACTTTCATATTTGTTTATAGCATGCAGTAAAGTGTATGTGACATAAAAATATATATTTGTAATATTGTGCAATATGTGCTATCCGCTAGCAAACTTTAGCGATTTTTTTTGCAAACGTTTCTTAACAGAACATCACCATAAACACAAACACAAGACTAAAGGTAATATACATATAATGAAAACTTGTCATAAAAATCTTTATTAATGGCAAAAATGACTTAACATTTATGGGTCTGTTTGCTCGAGTGAGCAGCCATGTTGAAAACTTCGCTTAGCCCTTCGTTTGAAGTGAGGTCCTGAAAAATCTTCGTTTGGAGGGCTATCTGGCCCTTCCCCCCTCCCCCTACACCTCCAACCAAAAGAGAAATGAGACACCACTACCCCTGCACGTGAACGCGTCAAATGGAAGGGTAGGGGGAAGGGGTGGGATTCAGCCTTAATATTGGAGCAATAAAATTTACTTAAAATCTGTGTCCAAATTGTTATGAGGATTTTATCAAGTAAATCTTACAAGTTCTTTTTTTCAGTGCATGGGTGAACACGATGTTTTAAGAATTTAATTATATATATATATATATATATATATATATATATATATATATATTGTGTGTGTGTGTGTGTGTGTGTGTGTGTGTGTGTGTGTGTGACCGGTGCAACTCACACGTCCTATTCCATTGTCACTCATACTGCCGTAGTTTTTAGAGCCCTAAAAAAGCATTCGCTAGTAAGTAAGTAAATAAAAGACAAATGAATAAATAGTTTTAAATTATATATATACAGGGGTGTAGATTTAGGGTGGACGGAGGGGATGTGTCCCCACCAATATCCTCCGACCATTGAAATGTCCCCACCAATAATTTAATCCACTTTTTTTTAAATCGTTCTGTCAACATTAACCTAGACACGCAGAAAGGGATAAATCACGTTCTCTCCTTGAGTCCTCCCACCCCCAAAACACATATGAACATTTTGATTGGCTGTGCCTTTCCGTGCCATCATGTGATAGACGATTGGCTGCGTTCAGACACAAGCAGCGCCAAATGCAGTGGACTCACATTCAGTACAGCAGGCCAGGATATAGTCTGTGAATACGGACGTAAAACTAACAGCAGATTAAACAGCTAAATGTAAAAGTATAAATATGATCCCTGTCAGTCTCCTAATCTAGTGACTGTTTGTCAGAAATCAGTATTGTGAAAGAAATTGATAAACTAATATACTAATATTGCCATATGGCTAGAATTTTGTTGACACCAATAGACAATCCACTTCAGAAAAATAGTTTTTAAAATGCATTCACTTACTTGGTGAACATTAATGATTTGATTCGAGGTTTGCACACTAAGACTCAGAAAAAGTGAAATAAAATGATTGCTGTTTAAATGGCATGTGTTTATCCTGTTTTGTCAGGTAACAGAACCTAAACACCTGTGCTGTATATCAGACAGCGATGGAGAGAGTGTAGATTACACACAGGTGCTCTCTAGTCATTAGCACTCATCAGGCAATGTCTATGGCCAACTGACTGCACTCAGACCAAAGGGGGCTGAATAATTACACACACCCCACTTTTCAGTTATTTATTTGTAAAAAAAAAAAATGTTTGAAATCATGTATGATTTTCGTTCCACTTCTCGCGTGTACACCACTTTGTATTGGTCTTTCACGTGGAATTCCAATAAAATTGATTCATGTTTGTGGCTGTAATGTGACAAAATGTGGAAAAGTTCACGGGGGGGCGAATACTTTTGCAAGCCACTGTAGTTGTCCTGAGATTTAACATTGTTACCAATAATAGGCTGAGGCATTCTCTGTCCGTGCTCATAAGGAATCCCTCAATGTTTTTCAATTAGGGGACAGAAGCAGATCAGCCATGTTGTAGTTCAGGTGAAGAGGCGAGTTCACAGGAGGTCAATCTGAATGTTGATTATACAGTATATAACATATAATATGTGTGCGTGTATTATACATGTTGATTATACTAATATTTAGCATTATGAGGAGTGATAGGCTGAGGATGTAAGTGATTCATTAGTGTTTTTGGCAAAAGTTTTGAACTGACATTTCACTTTTTCATCAGGTGGCAATGCTGTCCGGTCCTAGTGCAGTCAGAGGGGAAGAGTTAGGGTCAAAGCCATTGTTCACCCCCAAAAAAACTTTACTCACTATTTACTCCTTAAGTGGTTCCAAACTTTAATGATTTTCTTTATTTTGTTGAATACAAAATAAGATATTGGGGAAAAAAGCTGAAAACATTGACTTCCGTAGCAGGAAAAACAAATACTATGTAAATCAATGATTACAGGTTTTCAGCATTCTACAAAATATCATCTTTAGTGTTTATCAGAAGAAAAAAAGAACAGCCTGGACAATATTGATGTCAAACAAATATGCCAGCAGTTTATTTTTGTTAACGAGAGGCATGTTTTTGTCTCCTTCATATAGGAGCAATAGGCATTGAGCTGTTGTGTGGTACTGTACCTAGTAGTTCATGTTTAGATGTAATCTACTTTTATATATATACAGATGATTGAGATGTTTCATTTGCACTAGGGCTCAATTCAATTCAATTCAATTCAGTTTTATTTGTATAGCGCTTTTAACAATTGACATTGTCTCAAAACAGCTTTACACAATCAAAAGAATTATTTAAGTTTGTATGGAATGTGAATATGTATGAATCAAAATGTTCAGATATTCCCTGGCGAGCAAGCCCGAGGGCGACAGTGGCAAGGAAAAACTCCCTGAGACGGTAATAGGAAGAAACCTTGAGAGGAACCAGACTCGACAGGGAACCCATCCTCATCTGGGTGAAACAGATAGTAGGAAATGATCTGCATTTATACAGTGTTAAGTGTTAGGTTCAGCTATAATAGTTGATGTTAATTGATGTTATAATACTTGATGTAAAATGGAGTCCAGTAGTTATTCGAGACTCAGATAGACTTGTAGAAAGTTCCAGTCCTGAACTATCGAATTGTCAAGTCCTCAGAGAAACAGCTGACAACACCAGTCGAGGCCAGAACCATCTTCTAAGTATAGAGAATCATCCCCAGACACCAGACGCATCCTAAAGAGACACACGGGGCATCCATGCGATGAGACCTCCAACCAGAAACCGGGCACCAGGATGGATCAGACAGGTCCGGAGGGCAGTGGGAGTCTGGATCACTGGCAGCTCAGGAACCACATGTGTAGCTCGACAGAGAGAGAGAGAGAAAGAGTGAAAGGGGGAGACAGGGGGAGAGAGGAAAGAGAAAGAGGGGGAGGAAGAGAAGAGGAGGAGAGATTGCAATTAGGTATGGTCACAGTCACAATGTCTAATGTGAATGTATATTTACTGTAGAGTGCAAGCAGGGACTCCGGCAGGACTAACTATGACAGCATAACTAAAAGGGAGAGCCAGAAGGAAACACAAACATGAGGGCTCCCTGAGATGTAAAGCAAACAATCACCTCACCGTCAACAAACCTGAGTGATCAAATGAGACTGAGGAAGACAGCATCTAAAACATACCAGTTCACCATAATACTCTACGTCCATGAGTCCCCCAGATCTGCTCCTTTACCTTATGGCAAATCTATTTATAAAAATGCTTGGCTAAATAAATAGGTTTTTAGCCTAGACTTAAACACTGAGACTGTGTCTGAGTCCCGAACACTATTTGGAAGACTATTCCATAATTTTGGGGCTTTGTAAGAAAAAGCTCTGCCCCCAGCTGTAGTTTTCATAATACGCGGTACTGATAAGCAGCCTGCATCCTTTGACCGAAGTAGGCGTGGCGGATCGTAAGACACTAGCAGTTCGCTCAGATACTGCGGCGCGAGACCATTTAATGCCTTATATGTCAAGAGTAGTATTTTAAAATCAATGCGAAATTTCACAGGGAGCCAATGCAGTGAAGATAGGATAGGGGTGATGTGCTCATATCTTCTGGTTCTAGTGAGGACTCTCGCTGCTGCATTTTGGACTAGCTGAAGCTTGTTTATGCACCTAACTGAACAACCAGACAGTAAGGCATTACAATAGTCCAACCTAGAAGTGATAAAAGTATGAACTAGTTTTTCTGCATCATTTAGCGACAATATATTTCTTATTTTGGCGATATTTCTAAGGTGAAAGAATGCTATCCTGGTGATATTATCTACATGAGCTTCAAATGAAAGGCTGGAATCTATAATCACGCCGAGGTCTTTTACTGTTGCACTTGACGGAACAGAAAGGCCATCTAAAGTTACGGTGTGATCTAAGATTTTACTTCTAGCTGTATGCGGTCCTATGACTAGAACTTCTGTCTTATCCGGATTAAGCAGAAGGAAGTTAATTAGCATCCAATTTCTTATGTCCTGAACACATTGCTCAACTTTAGTAAGATGGTTTTTCTCATCAGGTTTTGTTGAGACATATAACTGTGTGTCGTCAGCATAACAATGAAAACTAATACCATGCTTACGGATTATGTTGCCCAGAGGAAGCATGTAAAGGGAAAAAAGCAGTGGGCCTAAAACTGAACCCTGCGGAACGCCAAACTCCACTAGAGAACATGCAGAATAATCACCATTTAAGTCTACATACTGATAACGATCGGTCAAATAGGATCTGAGCCAGGAGAGGGTTGTACCCTTAATTCCTACTAAATTTTCTAATCTGTGAAGAAGAATAGCATGATCAATAGTGTCAAAAGCTGCACTGAGGTCGAGTAATACAAGCATAGTTACACAACCCTGATCAGAGGCCAATAGGAGGTCATTTACTACTTTAACGAGTGCTGTTTCTGTGCTGTGATGAGGCCTAAATCCTGACTGATACAGTTCATGTATGCCATTTCTATGTAGATATGAGCATAGCTGCTCCGCTACTATCTTTTCCAGAATCTTAGAGATAAAGGGGAGGTTTGATATTGGCCTGTAATTGGACAGCTGACAGGGGTCGAGGTCAGGTTTCTTAATTATTGGTTTAATAACTGCTACTTTAAAAGATTTTGGAACATAACCAATGCTGAGTGAGGAATTAATTATTCTCAACATCGGTTCTGTTATTACTGGTGCTATCTGTTTAAGAAAATGTGTCGGTATAGGATCTAATATACAGGTTGATGAATTTGCAGAAGAGATGAGTGAAATTAGTTCATTCTCTTCAAGAGGAGTAAAGTATTCTAGGTTTGAATCTGACATGGCTAGGTTAACATCAGTATCAATTACATTGTTTGGTTTCAAAGCCTCAATTTTATGCCTGATATTTACAATTTTATTATTAAAAAAGTTCATGAAGTCCTCACTATTGCATGATGTTGTTGTGGAGATTTCTGTAGTGGTCTTATTTCTGGTTAATTTGGCTACGGTATTAAATAAAAATCTAGGATTATTTTTATTTTCGTCTATAAGAGTGGAGAGATACGTTGATCTAGCTACACTAAGAGCTTTCCTATAGTTCAGGATGCTCTCTTTCCATGCTATTTGAAATACCAACAATTTAGTTTGACGCCATTTACGCTCTAATTTCCGAGCAGTCTGTTTTAAAGTGCGCGTGTGATAGTTATACCAGGGAGCGAGTTTCTTATCTCTAATAATTTTTCTTTTAGCTGGAGCTACATTATCTAAGGTACAACGAAGTGTCGACTCTAAATATTCAGTCGCCTGATCGAGTTCTGTGGGGTCAGACGGTGGCCTAATCGAAGTTGGTAACTCTGGGAGATTACTGATAAAACTCTGTGTGGTAGTTGATGTGAATGTACGTTTAATACGGTAGCGCGGTACTGTGCGTACATTATCACTGTGAGACACTTGAATGGAGACAAGATAGTGATCTGAGATAATTTCAGACAGTGGAATTGTGAACACATTTCTTATAGTTAATCCGAAGAATATTACTAAATCTAAAGTGTGACCTGCTTTATGAGTGGGTCCTACTACACACTGATTTACACCTACGGAGTCCAGTATGGATATAAATGCTGTTCTCAGAGGGTCTTCTGGATTCTCAAAATGAATGTTAAAATCTCCAGCAATTAACACTTTGTCTACAGAAATGACCAGGTCTGAGATGAAATCTGCAAATTCACTAAGAAATTCAGAATACAGCCCTGGAGGTCTGTAAATTATAATTAGTGGAATCGACTGAGCTGATTTAATATACTTAAATACACTTATGTTACTATAGAGAATTTCAAATGAGTTAAATTTGTGTCTGTGTTTTTGTACGATAGACAGATTATCATTATGAATAACTGCGACGCCTCCTCCTCTACCAGTTAACCGAGGCTGGTGTATGTAGCTGTATCCAGGAGGACTAGCTTCATTTATAGCTACATACTCATCCTGTTTAACCCATGTTTCAGTTAAACAGAGTATATCAAACGCCTGATCTGTGATAATTTCATTAACAATAACTGCTTTTGATGTGAGAGATCTAATATTTAACAATCCTAGCTTCAGATCAGAGGTGCCGGCTGCGCATTCAGTATGATCGGAGTTTGTGGACTTTATGTTAATTAGATTATTGAAACAGACTTTCTGGGTCTTTCTACATTTTTGCTTAGATCGGGGAACAGACACAGTCTCAATAAGGTGAACCCTGAGTGACGACTCTATGCAGCTAGCAGACGGTTGGTTTAGCCTGTCTGTCTGCTCCCTGGCCTGGGCTCTGGATTGTCACCGATTAACTAGACCTCTACTGAGACTATGAGCTATACTACAGGAAATGAGAGCAGCACCTTCCCGAGTGGGATGGACACCGTCCCGCCCTAACAGGCCAGCTTTGCCCTCAAAGGTCTTCCAATTGTCTATGTAGCCCACATTATTTTTGGAGCACCACCTGGACATCCAGCGGTTCAGCGACCATAACCTGCTGTAAGCTATGTCGCCACGTCTCATTGGGATGGGACCAGAGCATACTACTTCATCGGACATCGCCTTCGCTAATTTAAACACCTCTGTAAAGTTACTCTTACTAACCTCTGACTGACGAAGGCGTATATCATTAGCTCCAGCATGTACCACTATCTTAGAGAACCTATGCTGTCCTAGAGCCCTAAGATTACCTGCTATGTCCGGTGCTCTGGCTCCCGGGATACACCTAACCACTGCCGCTGGCGCCCCTAAAGGTCTAGCTAATGTCACGTGTCTCAGTATAGAGTCTCCTATAACCAGAGCTCTTTCAGGTTTCTCAGCGGGTGCAGCACTGAGGAGAGCAAACCTGTTGGACACGTGACGCGCAGAGGAGGTGTGCTCCGGTGGGCTAGCCTTAGCGTTAGCTTTGGCTGAACGAGTATGCCGCCGAGTCGTCACCCACTCGCCCCGCTGTGAGGGCTCTAATGCCGGAGTCGGGGGCTGTTTATCTCCGCCTGTGGCACCCAGACTGTCCGCTACAGGAATAACGCTGCTCTCACACTGTCTAACCCTCTCTAAAGTCTGGATGCGCTCCTCTAACGCTGATACCTTCTCCGTCAGAGTGCTCACTAACACACACCTATCACAAATAAAATTATCGCTAATGACGGAGGAAGAATGTCTAAACATCCTGCACTCTACACACTGAACAAGCTGAACGGTAGACATTATAACGTACCTCTGTGTCGGAGTTTTTAGTTGTTTAGTTGAGGAAACTCGCGCGTTGCGAAACTTTCGCGGCAACAATACGAAAACAGGAAGCTCAATAAAGAATAGTTTTTATTTTATTAAAGACTATCTTTTTGTCAGTTATGAAACATTCCTTTAACTTTACACTATTCCTTAATTTAACTTAATGAATTGCATTTCGAGTGGATTTATATCAATCGAAGCATTGCTAGTATTAATGTAAAGTGATTTCGCACCATATTAAGAAAAACATGTATTCAGTGGACATAGTTGGGGTGGGAGGTTGGTAGGTGGATGGGGCAGGGGGTTGGGGGTTGGTGGGTGGAAAAGGGGATTGCGGGATGGGGTATTAGTTGGAGTCATAGGTAGCAAACCTACGCCCTTGTGTGTGTGTGTGTGTATATATGGAAATATAATTAATATTTTCGTGTTTAATTACAAAAAAAAAACATTTTAATGGTTAGTGATTGTTGCAGACATTTACACTATTTTTGAGAACTATTAAGTTCTCCTTCAACGTGTCATAGCCGATAACTGCCCCTTTGATCTGCTGGGTATGGCGGGGCGTCAACTGCTGATCAGTGTGTGTAAAGTACGCTACTTTACACTGATCAGCCGTCGACGCCCCGGCATACCCAGCACATCAAAGCAGCACACTCATAAACTCTCATAAACTCTCTCTTAAATAAATGAGCGTGCTGTTTGTGCAACAGCGCGACAAACATTACCTGTCCTTTTATGAACTGCACAAGTAGTGGTGGTCATTAACTGCTAGCTAACTGGGTATGGGGGTTACAGTGGGGTCTGTAGCTCTGTGTCCAGAGCTCCGTTTTAGGGACCATGTTTAGTTTTAAAGTAAGTTACAGTTTAATTTCACTAAAAGCCATCTAATATGGATACCCACATAATTATGGATTATTATATTTATGATATAAAAAAACACTGTTTTTAAACAAAATATATTAAGTAACAGATAATATTAGGTTTATATTTCAAATTAGATAAAATGTTGATTTTCCAGCAGTAAAATTATTGTATCTCTACAGTTTACAAAACCTCCGCTGCGTGTATTCATTCACAGGCTCCAGAGCATGCACAGAGAAATAGGAGACTGTGGTTTAGGAGTGGATTGGAGAGAAGAGAGCTGTTCAGTTACTATAAAAAAAAATCTAAAAAAATATATATAAAAACATAATATGATCTTTTTGAGTTATGAGGTTTTTTTTATTATACATAAGACAACCTTTCAGTTTTGTAAATATTCTAGTTATAGTGTGTTAAGTTTTTCTTTAGGTTAAACGGTTTTGAGAATTAGACCATCCAGCTAAGATCAATATTATGTCGTTGATTGATAAAATCTGGATTAAGGATATTTTATTTTGTTTTATTTATTTAATTTGTATTTTTCATCTTCCCCCCTGAGGGATTGCCACCTTATTGTGGTCAGGGGATTTGCTCAGTGCTTGGATGTTTACCGAGGGCTCAAGGGAGGTGTGTAGATATTACGAGTAGATATTATTAGTACATAATGATAAAATGTTAGTAAATATTATTGATATTATTGTTTTTTCTTTAGTTTTTCTTGTCTGTTACCTATCCCTTGCCTCCTGCCTGCGTGTTTTCTCACTTCCTCAATTTGTCGTGCAGGCGCCTTTTCTGTTTTTGTAGCGAGTTGGATCAAGGCCTCTTGGACAGAGGCCTTCTGGGTATTTGGTACCTTACACTTGACTACAATTATAATTCAATAAAATTTTTCCACACTGTGTGTGTGCGCGTGCGCTGTAGCCTGTCCTTTTTTCAGCGGATTTTTCCGCTACCGCAGATCAGTTTATCAACTTGTAATATATAAATTTTAGGAATATATTAACATGTGGAGACATCATTATATGTTGAATGGAACTTGTAAGCCTTTGAATGGTGTTAAAAATACTTGCAAAACAAGTATTGCAGCCATACATTGGAGGGAACTTCTGAGGTGGTCAGTGATTGATGGCACTGAGGGATTGAGGGGGTTGTGATCACACCTATAGATCTTTTGTTCTAGGCTATCGGTCAAATATCTCTCCACTTGGAAGCAAAAACATGCAAGGGATTTCAGCATCTCGACGCACATACTAAGCTGTTTATAAAGTAGACACTGTTTGTTTTTTCATTTTGTAATTTTTCCCGTGTTTACCGTGTACTGTACAATGTATATTCATTTTTTAATGAATTACTGTAAATAAACTACACATTCCGTTGATTTACCAGAAATGACTTTTCTGTTTTTTGTGTGTGCTAAACTAAACTTCAGGGTCAAAGTAATAGCGATTTTATTTGAAAAGTATTATATATTTACAATGCTGATAAGTTCAAGCTTAGATTCATATATAAACTGCTTCAAAGTCTTTCCACCCCGTGACCGCTGAAATCCGACAGACGCAGGGCTCAAGGGAGGTGTGTCTGTGTGTGTGTGTGTGTGTGCGCGCGTGTGTATGTGTGTGTGTGCGCTGCAGCCTGTCCTATTTTCAGCTGATTTTTCCGCTACCGCAGATCAGTTTATCAACTTGTAATATATACATTTTAGGAATATATTAACATGTGCAGACATTTAAGGGTGCGCTGCCCTCTCTTGCCCCTGCGTAGAGCCTACACACACACACACACACACACATCTATCTATCTATCTATTATATAAATACACATTTGGAATCTGCATCTACATTTTCTGTTACAAGTATAGAATTAGGTTCAGCTGAGAGTCATGATCAATGGTGTGAGGGTACTTATGTAGTGATAATTAGTTTCAGCCAGATCATTAAAACTAACAATGGACTATGGCACACTCTTGAGAGGGGATATGAAGGAATTCATTTATTTATTCTCTACAAGGGTGCGAACTACAATACAGACCAAACTGTAATTTTCTCTTATACTACTATAAAAATTCTAAATATAAACAAACAAAATACAGCTTTTTTTCCTCAGAGGTAAACGGAAAAGTGAAGTTGTTCAGCTGTTTACTGTCACTGCAGCTTCTTCAAAGTCTTCCCACTCCGTGACCGCTGAAATCCGACACGACACCACGTTAGGCTACGTCTTGACTCATTTGTATACCGACGGTGATTGGATGTTTCCCGAGGGCTCAGGGGAGTGTGTGTGTCTGTGTGTGTGTGTGTGTGTGTGTGTGTGTGTCTATGTGTGTGCGTGCGCGCGGGTACTTGTTCTACTGTTATAAAAACTCTAAATATAAACAAACAAAATACAGCTTTTTTTTCAGAGGTAAACGGAAAAGTGAAGATGTTCAGTGTCACTATGCAGATGTTACACTCAGTGGAGTTACCGAAATCTTTGGTTTAGTCCTCATTGAGTTGCCACACATCATTTCCACATTTCACTCGCTTTTATTCCTCTTATGTGAACATAAACAGTGAAACATCCCACAGGTTTATAATACACCGCGGCCAAGTGACCTACGTTCCCGTCGAACGAAACGAGGCATAATCGTGGTGTTTGCTTCGGTTATGACACACCATAGTTTATTATCTGCTGTGGTAGATCTGATTATTTATTCAAACACAATAATAAAGCTTTATATCCTCAGGAGGGCTCAGTACATTGTTTTAGCGATAGTTTCACGGAAGCGAGTTCAGTACTAATCTAACCAAACCAAAAAAAAAAAAAAGCATCCGAAGCTTCAAATAGAATGAACGAACTAATGAAATTGATATATATGTAATTGATATACTGTATATACAGACGTGTGTGTGTCATTTTAATTCAAATGAACATTTTAATGCTTTCTGATACACTTATCAACTTATCCACATACACTTATCAACACAAACTCTCCGTGCACGCACACACAATCTCTAAAAAAATTATATTAATAACATATATATACAAATAAACAAATGTAGGTGTAATAAAAGTAGTCGTGATGTCAGTACTCGCCCAGCAAACCAGCCTTTTGCAGCGGCTTAAAACGTATGAATTATCTTCAAATATACAAAAAAAAAGCGAAAAGACACTCGATTATTATGCATAGGTTATTTGTTTAATTCAAAAAGTTCATAAAAACACTTTAAAACGAGAGAAAAACTGTTAAAATCCTCGTTCGCCTTCTCAGCGTTAGGTAGCGAGTGACGTCATGATTTGAATCTGCGCACCACCGGGAAACTGACTTTCCCGGACCACCGGCTTTTAGATAAAGTCCTTCTATGCGCCATCTGGCGGATATTCAGTGAAGCACAACACATTTATTTTAAATTCCCGAATGTTGCCTGCGGCAAGTCGCGGCAAGCCGCGCGCTAAATTGCGGCATCCCGCGGGAAAACACGCGCAGTTTTAAAGGCGACATCTGTACCGAACCAGTCTTCTGATGCGCTACAATCCACCACGCGCCTTAAGATCAAAAAGCTCCGGACTTCTGGTAGTTCCCAGAATTTCAAAATCTACAAAAGGGGGTAGGGCATTTTCATATTTAGCTCCAACGCTTTGGAATAGCCTTCCAGACAGTGTTCGGGGAGCAGACACGGTTTCTCAGTTCAAAAGTAGACTCAAGACGCATCTTTTTAATCTGGCATACACATAACTCATCCCATAATCTCATACTCCAGTACACCTATACCGAATGGCAACTACGCTAATTCTCCCCATCTGTTCTGTATTTCTCTACCCATCCCGAGGCATCGGGAGATTTTGCCAGCTTCAGTAGACAAAGGCCGACCCTGCGAGGTTCCTGAGGCATCCAGAGAAGGACCAGCTCCAGCTGGATTCAGCTTTATGATGGTTGGAGCTACACATGCTGCTCCTGTGCTTCCAGTGATCCAGACCTCATCTGCCCTCTGCACCTACTGACTCGTCCCTATGCTGAACTGGTCTTCATGTCAATTTAAATAATTTCTGTCATATTGAATTTTCACCTGCACAACACACAAGATGTTATATCTTCTGGCAACTGATCTGGCAACCCTTGTACGAGGACGCTGAGACGCTGCTTTTTTCCAAGCTCCACCATACTGACCAACTTTTAAACTTTTTCGTCCCCTTACGAAGAGTGTACATAAAACGGATAAGTATCTTATAATATATTTACTCGAAACGCATGTTATATCGTTAAGTTTTAATTGTTTTGCAGCACACCGCTTTTAGCCGGCATTAGCTTCGCTAATTAGCATTAGCATCGCTACCCCGGCTATCACGTTTGTTTGTTTGTTTGTAAAGTTTGTTTTCGCTTTCTCACACCGATTATTTTCCGTGTTTAGACACCATGTCGGTTGTGATTCTGCCTCTGAGTGCAGGTGAGGAGACATTGGAGCTGCACTCGGTGGATTTGGAGGTGGAGGCCGTGGAGAAGCTGATCCGTGAGCTACAGGTGAAGCTGGCCCGGCTACAGCAGCGGAAAGCCACGCTGGAATCGACGCGGACCGACGCTCACCTGTCCCAGGTAAATTCTCGGCGTGAGAATTCTCCTACAACCTCAACCCCGCGTGTTTCTCTGCCCAGGTCCAACACACCAAGGCCCGCCCAGTTTTCCTACACCCCGGCGCCGGGATACCACGGACCCTGGATACAGCAGCGGCGGAAGAAGCACGCCAAGCCCCGGGCGAGGACCTCTCCCCCTCCACCACCCGTCTTCGACATCTCGACCCAAAACCGCTTCGCTCCTCTCCGCGAGACGGCACACGACGTCCTGGTCATCGGAGACTCCATCGTTCGTCACGTGCGTGCTACCACGGCTAAAGGTAAGGTGCACACACGCTGTTTACCTGGTGCACGTGTTCTTGATGTTGCTGCACAGGTGCCTGCTGCCCTGAGGAAGAACATTGGAGCTGTGGTCCTTCATGCCGGCACGAACGACACCAGGCTGAGGCAGACGGAGATCCTAAAGAAGGACTTCAGGAGCCTGGTCGAGAAGGTCCGCAGCACATCACCCACGACAAGGATCATCGTATCTGGACCGCTTCCCACATTTCAGCGAGGAATCGAGAAGTTCAGTAGATTATTTGCTTTTAATGAATGGTTACAATCTTGGTGTCAACAACAGAAGAACGCTTTGTTGATAACTGGAATGTTTTCTGGGAGCGTCCTAGGCTCTATCACACCGATGGCCTACACCCTAGCAGAGCTGGAGCAGCGGTCCTCTCTGACAACATCTCCAGAACACTACGAACCATCTGACTGGCGGTAAGTCATACTGTAGATTCCAAACATATTAGCCACATCACAACTCACCGTAGTGATAGACGCACACACATAGCTTGTCCTATAGAAACTGTGTCTGTTCCCCGAATACTGAGAAAAAAGAATAAATTTGTTAAATTTGCCCGAAACAATCTGATAACCATAAAACCAGAAAAAGGCAAAATAAGTAGTCAAAATCCACCTCTAAAGTTTGGAAAACTCAACATTAGATCCCTTGCGCCTAAAGCACTTATTGTTAATGAAATTATCTCAGATTATTGCCTTGACGCACTCTGTCTCACTGAAACCTGGCTTAAACCAAATTAATATTTTGGTCTGAATGAGTCTACTCCGTCA
Source organism: Channallabes apus (assembly GCA_030522415.1). NCBI lineage: Eukaryota > Metazoa > Chordata > Actinopteri > Siluriformes > Clariidae > Channallabes > Channallabes apus. The sequence goes on along the minus strand of CM060126.1, from coordinate 16,268,766 downwards.
GGATATTTCTATAAGCACGAGCCCCGTCTAATTGGTCGCGGTGGTGGTGTCGCCACTATCTACAATGATGTACTCACTGTTACCCAGAAAATAAGGCCCAGGTTTAATTCATTTGAAGTGCTTATCATTAATGTTGCACTAAATGAAATACGTAATAAACCCTTGCTATATTTTACCCTGGCCACCGTGTACAGACCCCCGGGGCCATATGGCGATTTTCTTAAAGAATTTGGACATCTGCTATCAGACCTATTGGTTAACTCTGACAAAGTGTTGATAGTAGGAGACTTTAACATTCATGTAGATGATGCTAACGACGCTTTAGCACTCACATTTATGGATTTACTAAATTCCTTTGGGGTTAAGCAAAATATAATTGGAGCAACTCACCGCTTTAATCATACGCTAGATTTAATTATATCCCATGGTATAGATGTCTCTAATATAGAGATCATACCTCAAAGTGATGATATCACAGATCATCACCTCCTGACATATACTCTACCCGTAGAACAGATTAGCTGTGTCTCCCCACGTTATCAATCTGTTAGAAATATGAATCCCACTACTAAAGACAGATTCACAAGTAATCTGCCGGATCTGTCCCAATTTCTTATTAGACCCCTAAATGCAGATGATCTAGATGAAGTGACTAGCAGCATGGGCACTATTTTTACCAGTACATTAGACACTGTTGCTCCCATCAGATTAAAAAAAGTCAGAGATAAAACATTTGCACCGTGGTACAACAGTCATACTCGCACCCTAAAGAGAGCAACCCGTAACCTCGAGCGAAAATGGAGGAAAACTAAATTAGAAGTTTTTCGAATTGCGTATAAAGACAGTATGTGCAGCTATAGACAGGCTCTAAAAACTGCTAGGACCGAGCATCTTAGCCAACTGATAGCAAGAAACCAAAACAATCCCAGGTTCTTATTTAGTACAGTGGCTCGCCTAACAAAACCTAAGATGCCCGCAGAGAGTATCCCATCACAGTTTAGAAGTGAAGACTTTATGGACTTCTTTAATGAAAAAATCAATAATATCAGGAAGAAAATAATGGAGGTTCAACCTCTAATAGTATCTCACGATCCAGTTCAGCCTATAGCTTCACATTTAGATTTTCACTGCTTTACAGGTATAGGACAGGAAGAGCTGTATAAACTCATCACCTCGGCTAAATCAACAACGTGCCTGTTAGACCCAATCCCAACCAGATTTTTAAAAGAAGTGATGCTTACGGTTGGAGAGCCACTCCTAAACATTATTAATTCTTCATTACATCTAGGTCACGTCCCTAAACCTTTCAAGTTAGCAGTTATTAAGCCGCTTCTTAAAAAATCTAATTTGGACGCGAATGAAATAACAAATTACAGACCGATTTCAAACCTCCCGTTCATATAAAAAATACTAGAAAAAGTAGTATCAGCTCAAATTTGCACATTCTTGCAGGATAACAACATCCTTGAAGAATTTCAGTCAGGTTTCAGGCCCCATCATAGCACAGAAACTGCACTAGTTAAGATTACAAACGACTTGTTTTTAGCTTCAGACCAAGGCTGCATCTCATTGCTAGTCCTGCTTGATCTTAGTGCTGCATTCGACACTATAGATCATAATACACTCATAGATCGCTTACAAAATTATATAGGTATTCAGGGACAGGCATTAAAATGGTTTAGATCTTACCTGTCTGATCGCTACCATTTTGTAGATCTAAATGGAGAACCGTCTGGTGTAATGCCAGTGAAATATGGGGTCCCACAAGGGTCAGTTTTAGGACCTCTGTTGTTCTCAATATACATGCTTCCCTTGGGTAACATCATTAGAAGACATGGGATTAGTTTCCATCGTTTGCTGATGATACCCAATTATATATCTCAACTAAACCAGACGAAATACCTAAGTTGTCTAGATTAACTGAATGTGTCCAGGACATAAAAGATTGGATGACCAATAACTTTCTTTTATTAAATTCAGATAAGACAGAGATATTACTTATTGGCCCAAAAACCAGCACACAACAGCTTTCACAATTCAGCTTGCGCTTAGAAGGATGTACTGTTATTACCAGCTCAGCAGTAAAAGATCTGGGAGTAATATTAGACAGTAACTTGTCTTTTGAAAATCACATTTCAAATATCACAAAAACAGCCTTTTTCCATCTTCGAAATATTGCTAAACTTAGGAACATCTTATCCGTATCTGATGCAGAAAAACTAGTTCATGCATTCATGACCTCCAGACTGGACTATTGTAATGCATTACTAGGTGGTTGTCCTGCATCCTCAATAAACAAGCTTCAGTTAATCCAAAATGCAGCTGCCAGGGTTCTCACTAGATCCAGAAAATATGATATATAAACCCAATATTATCATCCCTGCACTGGCTACCTGTTCAGTTTAGAATAAATTACAAAATAGTATTACTTACATACAAGGCCTTAAATGGTTTAGCTCCCACATACCTAACCAGTCTTCTGATGCGCTACAATCCACCACGCGCCTTAAGATCACAAAGCTCCGGACTTCTGGTAGTTCCCAGAATTTCAAAATCTACAAAAGGCGGTAGGGCTTTTTCATATTTAGCTCCAAAGCTTTGGAATAGCCTTCCAGACAGTGTTCGGGGAGCAGACACGGTTTCCCAGTTCAAAAGTAGACTCAAGACGCATCTTTTTAATCTGGCATACACATAACTCATCCCATAATCTCATACTCCAGTACACCTATACCGAATGGCAACTACGCTAATTCTCCCCATCTGTTCTGTATTTCTCTACCCATCCCGAGGCATCGGGAGATTTTGCCAGCTTCAGTAGATAAAGGCCGACCCTGCGAGGTTCCTGAGGCATCCAGAGAAGGACCAGCTCCAGCTGGATTCAGCTTTATGATGGTTGGAGCTACACATGCTGCTCCTGTGCTTCCAGTGATCCAGACCTCATCTGCCCTCTGCACCTACTGACTCGTCCCTATGCTGAACTGGTCCTCATGTCAATTTAAATAATTTCTGTCATATTGAATTTTCACCTGCACAACACACAAGATGTTATATCATTTCTATCTGTTATCGCCCAAATGAGGATGGGTTCCCTGTTGAGTCTGGTTCCTCTCAAGGTTTCTTCCTAATGCCATCTCAGGGAGTTTTTCCTTGCCACCGTCGCCGTCACCCTTGGCTTGCTCATCAGAGAAATTTCATTCATTTGTCTCATTATTATCTGCACATTTTTCTCACACATCCACACTTCCAATTATTCTCTTTTCTATAATTATTATTATTATTTGTTTTTATTTATTTATTTTCTATTATTATTTTATTTATTTATTTATTATTTTTTTTTTTTTTTGTTAAATTTCTTTAATTTTTGTGAAGCTGCTTTGAGACAATGACCATTGTTAAAAGCGCTATATAAATAAACTTGAATTGAATTATATCGTTTCTATCTGTTATCGCCCAAATGAGGATGGGTTCCCTGTTGAGTCTGGTTCCTCTCAAGGTTTCTTCCTAATGCCATCTCAGGGAGTTTTTCCTTGCCACCGTCGCCGTCACCCTTGGCTTGCTCTTCAGAGAAATTTCATTCATTCGTCTCAAAACAAGGGCGATCAGAGCAGCTAAGAGGAGCTATTCTAAAAAACTGGAAAATCAGTTTTCGGCAAACGACCCTGCTTCAGTGTGGAAAGGCCTGAAAACCATCACTAACTACAAGACGCCATCCCCCAACTCTGTAGGGAATGAACAACTGGTTGATGACCTGAATGAGTTCTATTGTAGATTTGAAACTCCCAGTCTCACACCACACTCCTGTCCTAACCCTCTTTCTACACCACCATTATCACCTCTGACAACCACCCTCTCTTCCCCCCCTGCACTCCAGGTCTGTGAAAAGGATGTTCGCCAGATCTTTCTGAAACAAAAGAGAAGGAAAGCTCCAGGCCCAGATGGTGTGACACCAGCCTGTCTGAAATCCTGTGCTGACCAGCTGTCGCTCATTTTCACACAGATCTTCAACAGATCACTGGAACAATGTGAAGTGCCTTTGTGCTTTAAACGTTCCACAATCATCCCCATTCCAAAAAATAAATAAAATCACAGGACTTAATGACTACAGACCAGTCGCCCTAACATCTGTGGTCATGAAGTCATTTGAAAGACTGGTGTTGGCCTATCTGAGGGACATCACAGGACCCTTACTGGACCCCCTGCAGTTTGCTTATAGAGCAAACAGGTCTGTTGATGATGCAGTTAATATGGGACTGCACTTCATCCTTCAACATCTGGACAAACCAGGGGCTTATGCAAGGGTCTTGTTTATAGACTTCTCATCAGCTTTTAATACGATCATCCCAGCACTGCTTCAGACCAAATTAAACCAGCTCTCTGTTCCTAGCTCTATCTGTCACTGGATCACCAGCTTTCTGACAGACAGGCAGAAGCTAGTGAAACTGGGAAAATTCATGTCCAACAGTCACACCACCAATACTGGAGCCCCTCAGGGATGCGTTCTCTCCCCACTGCTCTTCTCCATCTACACCAACGACTGCACCTCCACAGACCCCACTGTCAAGCTCCTGAAATTTGCAGATGACACTACAATCATCGGCCTCATCCAGGACGGTGACGAGTCTGCATACAGAAGGGAGGTCGAGCAGTTGGCTGTCTGGTGCAGTCACAACAACCTGGAGCTAAACACGCTCAAAACAATGGAGATGATCGTGGACTTCAGGAGAAACCCACCTGCACTTCCCCCACTCACCATCATGAACAGCACTGTGACGGCAGTGGAGTCATTCCGGTTCCTGGGCACGACCATCTCTCAGGACCTGAAGTGGGACATTCACATTGACTCCGTTGTTAAAAAGGCCCACCAGAGGTTGTATTTCCTACACCAGCTGAAGAAATTCAACCTGCCACAGGAGCTGCTCACACAGTTCTACTCAGCCGTCATTGAATCCGTCCTGTGCACTTCAATAACTGTCTGGTTTGGCTCAGCTACGAAAGCAGACATCAGAAGACTACAAAGGACGGTTCGAACTGCTGAAAGAATTATTGGCACTCCCCTGCCCACGCTGCAAGAACTGTATATATCCAGAGTGAAGAAAAGGGCACGGAATATCACTTTGGACCCCTCACACCCAAGCCACCTTGTTTTTGAACTTTTGCCATCGGGTCGACGCTACAGAGCACCGAACACCAGGACAGTCAGGCACAAGAACATTTTTTTCCCCCAGGCAATCTACCTCCTTAACAGTTAAACATCATTCTAACGGTCAATAAATATATGTGCAATATTGTGTACAATACCACTGTGCAATATACTGTATAATACCACAGACTTCAGATATTTATGTAACTTATTTAAAAGTATCTCACATCGTACTCCATTTGATGTCAACCATTTAAAAAATGTTTTTTTTATTTTTTTTGCGTCATGCTGTTTTTGTCTTGTCATTTGTATTTTTTGTTCTGGAAGCTCCGTGACTAAAACAAATTCCTTATACGTGCAAGCGTCCTTGGCAATAAAACTCTTTCTGATTCTGATTCTGATTCATTATTATTATCTGCACATTTTTCTCACACATCCACACTTCCAATTATTTTCTTTTCTATTATTATTATTATTATATATATATATATATTTTTTTTTTTTTTTTTTTTTTTTTTTAATTAATTAATTAATTTATTATTATTATTATTATTATTATTATTTTTTTTTTTATTTCTTTAATTTTTGTGAAGCTGCTTTGAGACAATGACCATTGTTAAAAGCGCTATATAAATAAAATTGAATTGAATTGAATATATATATTTATGCTGGACACAAACAGCAAAAAAACATGATGAAAAGCAATAAAGTGCTTAGGGCTTTTCATCATGTTTTTTGCTGTTTGTTTCCAGCATTGAATAATTATTTCATCCATTATTTGACCACGGCTGGGAATAAGAGCTGGAATGTGATTGTGAATATATATATATATATATATATATATATATATAGATAGATAGATAGATAGATATAGAAAGAGAGGTGTTTTGCTGGTGAAAAACATTTTAGGCAGAGACGTCTGCTCGGCCTTGTTAATTGTTTTTAAAACCCCCAATTCTACGAATTCCCCCATCAGCGAAGCCTATCATGAATGAAAGGTGAGAAGAGGCATTACAGTGGGGGTTCTGTGGGCCTCCAAACTCAGAAGGCTACGTGTCAGCCGATAACTGCTCCTTTGATCTTCTGGTTACAGCGGGGCGCCGACTGCTGATGAGCGTATACTAGCCTGTACAAGCCAAACTTTTCCCCAAAAAATAATGTGAATGTCTGCAACAATCACTAACCATTAAAATGTTATTTTTTTTGTAATTAAACACGAATATATACAGATGTCGCCCTTAAAACCCTGCGTGTTTTCCCGCGGGATGCCGCAATTTAGCGCGCGGCGTGCCGCGACTTGCCGGAGGCAACATTCGGGAATTTTAAATAAATGTGTTGCGCTTCACTGAATATCCGCCAGATGGCGCATGGAAGGACTTTATCTAAAAGCCGGACCAAGTACAACAATGAATGTAAGGACGCGGATGAACAGTGCTGAAGAGAACATGAATTTTATTTTGTTTTATAATAGATCTTTCATGATGAATGAGTGTATATGTGCTTCACATTATCAAACACAGGCAAAGGAGACAGAAATTATTGAGGGATCCACTGAAAAAAGTAAACCTAGTTTAATGTGTTTTTTTTTCTCATTCCATTAGTAAAAAAAATAATTTGCTCTTTTTAACTGAAGTGTCTAATTTATGCTTATGGGTGAATCTTTTTTTTTCTTTTTTTTTTTAGTATAATTCTGTTTACAGCAGGAAACCAAAGTGAAATATTTCATTTTGATCAAGGTACTCTTATTAGGTTGAGTGTGATTTGCGCATGCGCAGTCTTTAGACCATAGTTTTGCCGGTATAATTTTATTTCCGCCTCAAACCGGAGCATGACGTTGAAACAAGTAAGGAAGGATATCAGAACCTGTATTTCAGTTACTGTTAGTTAAAGCCCCTGATTAAACTTAAATCTAATCCATTCACAAAGGACATTTCTGCTTCAAACCGTGTCTCATGACCTCATGACGCAGCATTTTCACGGACTGAATCACATGCGGGTGGAGATTCTCAAAGAAAACTCCTTTAAACCAGGTAAGAAAGCAAACTCATGTCATTTCTATGTTAAATGTATCTCTTCTATGAGCAAATTCATGATTTATGTCAGGAACAACTACTTTGTAGATTGAGTTTTGTGTCCGTGTTTGCTACTGTAGCTAAAACCACCTATATTACCTGCATTAGCATTAGCTAACTAACGTGGTGATTTTCAAAAACACCGGAGTTTATACAGTAAGTCAGCGGCGCCGAAGAAAATAATTATATTTAAGTACCGTTGGTTAACGATGTAAACATTAATAGGAAAGTGACGTAAACATAGAACAAGCTAATTTGGAGTGAGTGCTGTTTGTAGTGTACTGCTTTCTATACTTTATACACACTGTAATTAAGATTTGCTAACATAAGAACTTGAGCCAGTCCAATTTTTGTTTTTACCTTTTTTTTTTTTTTTTTTAAAGATCAGTAATGAGTTTCTGAGAATTATATCTGCTCCACTTCAAGCAAGATTACTGGTTTCCTTGGACAAGCAACACTACAAACTAATTGAGATCATCAGAAACTAGGGAGGAACCCGTCAGAGAGAAGACCAGAGATATAATCTTCATCTTCAAGTTCTTGATCTGGTATGTACTCGCTCAAAAGCAGAAATTAGCTTGGTGTCAAATGTAATCTTGTGAATGGAAGCCACAGGACCTGAGCAAGGCATCCACATCAAGTTGGCTGTGATGCACTAAATTAAAACATAACTAGCAGAATAAAACTTTAGTTTAACTTGTTCACAGGTTAGTGTATGCTGTCTGAATACAGGTTTCAATGTCTGCCATGTTCATTTTTTCACGCTTTACAAGCCTAACATAACCAACAATACTATGTTTGTTTTTATGACCCTAGAGCCTGGAGGTGATTACCTCCTGAAATTAATACTTAAAATGATAAACTTTATCATTAATACATAGTGTGTATATGTATGTCAGTTATTTTGGCGTATTCATTGAGCTAATTACATTTATCATGCTGCACCATAATCCTAGGTGTTTTTTTCACTCATAGGGAGCATTAAGTGATTTTACATGCATACATCAGACACTGTTTTGCCAAATAGAGCAATTGTCTAACAAATGTCCTTTCTTTTATTAGGTTGTTCAGAAAGATGAAGCTCAGGCAGAACTTGTGAGGTGCACAATGGCCCTGTTTGTCCTCAGGTAGGAAGAGGACTGTCTTCAGCCTCCACAGGAAATCGGGATTGTGACTTTTTGAGTTTCCATCAGTCGCACATGAATGTTCCATGTTTTACCTCTGCTGATTTTGTTTCAAGACCATTTTCTAATTTTCTTTTCAGTCCAATTAATAAATGTGTGTTGCAATGTTGAGTGTTACTATTTGTAATTTTATGGAGTAATGTTAACATTTTGGATGAAAATATGTTCATTCCACAATAAATGTTTATATAAAGAAATGTGCTTTGAGTGTAAATCAATATGTAATTAAGTTTTTTATGCTTATTTTTATGCTTATGCTTTTTTATATTTAAATTATGAATGCCTTAAATCTTAGAGTAAAAGGTTTATTTACATTACGTCACTTCCCAAATATTAGGTGTGACAGATTACTTCAATTGTTTTAAGTTTAGCCAGTGCTATTTTTTTTTTCAGTAGGGTCAATCAGATGTACAGTGTGGGTAAGTGTGGTGCTTTTATTGAAGGGATAATGACTGATAATTATTTTTTTTTTTTTTTCGGGTGAACAATTTCTTTAATGTTTTCTGAGTTGGGGCTGTTCAGTAGAAAGTAATAGGCTCACCAATTTACAGTATGATCTTTCAATTTAACAAGTGTAATGTAAACAAGTTAGTTATTATGAGTATGGAAAACATCTTTTCCTGCATTGTTTTTTTCTGCTTCAGGAGTCAGTCTGTTCTGAGACAGTGAGAGTAGAGGAAGGGCCAGGTACGGTTCAGGACCAGGGAGGGAGCCGGAGACAGCAGAACAAAGAGATGATATTGCCAGCACCAGCACAGAGAGCACAGTTTTTAGTTTAGATCTCATGTTTACATTTTATTGTATGTTGATGGCTTGACTGTAAACAACAAACAATGCAATAAATGTATAAAAAATATATGTATCTATTGTCTCTTTCCAGGACCAGGCATATCGTTCAATTATTTTTTGGCCAAATAGGCAGCCGTTACAAGAGGTGAGGGCGCGCGCGTCATCACATGTGCTTACCCGACTCTGCGTTCACCGTAAACTTCAATATACATAGACGTTTATATTTTTGTTTATTTGTATATGTATGTTATTAATTTTACTTTGTTAGAGATTGTATGTGCGTGCACGGAGAGTATGTGTTGATAAGTTTATGTGGATAAGTTGATAAGTGTATCAGAAAGCATTAAAATGTTCATTTGAATTAAAATGACACACACACGTCTGTTTATACAGTATATCAATTACATATATATCAATTTCATTAGTTCGTTCATTCTATTTGAAGCTTCGGATGTTTTTTTTTTTTTTGGTTTGGTTAGATTAGTTCTGAACTCGCTTCCGTGAAACTATCGCTAAAACAATGTACTGAGCCCTCCTGGGGATATAAAGCTTTATTATTGTGTTTGAATAAATATTCAGATCTACCACAGTGTGTCATAACCGAAGCAAACACCACGATTATGCCTCGTTTCGTTCGACGGGAACGTGGTTCAATTTGTGTGTGTGTGTGTGTGTGTGTGTGTGTGTGTGTAGGCTCTACGCAGGGGCAAGAGAGGGCAGCGCACCCTTAAATGTCTGCACATGTTAATATATTCCTAAAATGTATATATTACAAGTTGATGAACTGATCTGCGGTAGCGATGACGTCACAGTCCGACAGCTTTAGAATGATGTTTGATCAGGTCTACTGTATATTCTGAACATAGAACTGCAAAATGTCTGATACAGTACTTTGGGGGAAACAAAGACTTAAACTGTTAAGTAATAACATTATTAATAACAAATATGTAATAGTTTTGATATTTGAAAATTTTTTATTTTAATGTAAAAGGACTATAGATAGAGACTTATAAGCAGCTGGTGTATCCGGGTTGTTTAATGAACTTTAAGCAAAAAGACAACATGTATTCATCTGTTTTATATAAATTACTGTTTTAACTTTGACTAGTTTTGGAAGAATAAATTTAATTGTTAAAGTCATGTTTTGCGTGTTTTAATTTTGGGGGATTGTTTGGGTATTTAAAAATTGTTTAGTTGAACCAACAACTTCAATGGGCAAAAAATGGGACACAACTTTGTTTTAAATAGTCAAAGAGTTGGGCTGAAAATAATAATAATAATTATTGATCATAGAAACAAATGAAACCAGTTAAACACTTGATTATATGTATTTGTGTTTGTGATTGTGACCCATAATAATTTTTTCTCAGTATAAATAAATGTTTTGGGTTTTAAGAACTCCAAAAGAGCAACGACAAACTTGGTATTCTCCATTGAGGTTTCTCACCTTCCACTCCTGAGTAGGACATGGTGTTAATTGCTCTGTGTGTGCGTGTGTGTTTTTGGCGGGGGGATGGGTGTGTGTGTGTTTTCGGCTGTTCAGCAGTTCTAAACACAAGCACAGTTTTTGTCCTTAACTAACTAAACTAAAATAGACAGTTTTTGTCCTTAACTAAAATACTTCAATACGTTAATAATGAATTTATTTTGTTGAATAAGGTAATAAGCGATATTTAAACCAAACCAGTAAGTTAAGTAAGTGTTCCATACATTAAAGTGCCCTAGCAAACACAGTTACAGTACAGTTTACAGTACAAACAGAGTGTGTGCGCTGGGGGGATTGGAAGGTGAGTGAGAATACTCATTTACAAGACAAAAGACGGTCAGAGGCAGCGCCATTCTAGACCAGACAACACGGGGTGGGGGGAGGGGGGCATCATGTTCGAGCACTGTTTTTACCTGGCCTTACTGTATAGTAACAGTATTGTATTTGCTGAATTGTGTTGAGGCACGCAAACCCCCAGACCACAATAAGGTGGCAATCCCTCAGGGGGAAACTAAAAAATAAATATATATATATATATATATATATATATATATATATATATATATATATATATATATATATATATATATATATAATAAAATATCCTTAATCCAGATTTTATCAATGACATAACATTTATCTAAGCTGGATGGTCAAATTCTCAAAAACGTTTAACCTAAAGTAAGACTTAACACACTATAACTAAAATATTTACAAAACTGAAAGGTTGTCTTATGAATAATAAAAAATACAAACTAAATTAAAACAGATGGGCTGTTGAACAGATCATAATATGTTTTATGTTTTCTGATTATAAATGATATATGGGTTGATTTTAGAAAGGCTAAATCAAATAGCTAGTTTTGGTAATGTCAGTCCAGTAACTATACTATGTAAAAGTAATTATAATATGAATTAATTAAGGGCAGGACCTAACCTAATGTTAATAATTTACACCATGATAACATTAGTATTCATGTTTTTGTATTTTTGTATTAACATTTTAAATGTTCAAATGAACGTTTCAGAGTATATAATTTGTCGTGTCATCTGTGATTGAGACCCATGAGTTAAATTGAAATATTTTTTATAGGTAGTAAGCCAGGTTTTAGTAACCTTGGATAAATCAGCATGAAAGCCCTCTCTCGCGCACGCGCTCTCACTCTCTCGCACTCACACACACACTGTACACACACAGACACACACAAATAATACATGAAATCGCGTAAAACCAAATTAAACTAGGGTAAAAAATATGAGCATCTTTATGTGGATAAGTTGATAAGTGTATGTTGTCACCGTAACTACGGTGGCTTTGGATCGCTTTGCCACAATGTCCTTTTGTAAAAAAGGGAGACGAGTGTTCAAACCCAAGCCGAAACATCCTGTTAAAATTCATGTTTGGGGAGCCATTTCTAGACGTGGACCAGGACCTATTGCCATCTTTGAAGGAATAATGGACAGGTCTTTCTTCGAAGAGGAGATTATAAAAGGAACCGCTGCCCCATACATTAAGAAAACCTTCGGTATTCATCACCGTTTTTTCCAGGACAATGACCCGAAGCACACTGCTGCAAGAAAAGTGATCGCTGAAGAGGGAATTAACTGGGTGAAGACACCCGCAGAGTCTCCTGACATGAACCCGATTGAGATGGTGTGGCATGCTCTGAAAGACTATATTCGAAAAGAAGCAAAACCGACTATAAAATCAGATTTAATTACTGCCATTGAAAAATTCTGGTTTGAGGTCCTTACAGAAGAGGCATGTAATAATTACATAAATAGGTTGTTTAAAGTCCTTCCAGTAGTGGTTAAAAATCAGGGTGGACACACAGGAATGTAAATGAACACTGCATTTATGACCCAAAAAATAAACGCTTTGAGATGATTTATTTGCCGTATGGTGTGTTTATTTGAATATGTTCAGTAAATTTATGAATTACACTCAAAGTGTCAGCGAAACCGGTTTGCAAATAATTTGTGTGTGTGTTATGTGAGAGTGGGTTTTTCAAACTTGCAGTAAAACATTTTTGGGGGCAGTTTTTGATTCCCCCTTATCTAAGTACTGTAAAAACTTATATAGTCTTGGGTTAAAAAGTCTGCATTTCAACATGCATCCCCCACCTCCAAAGACTAAACTCCTGTTGGTATAGCTCTTAAGGTCACTGTGGCACGCAAACCCCCTGACCACAATAAGGTGGCAATCCCTCAGGGGGGGGGGGGTGAAAAATACAAATTAAATAAAATAAATTATCCTTAATCCAGATTTTATCAATCAACGACATAATATTTATCTTAGCTGTATGGTCTAATTCTCAAAACCGTTTAACCTAAAGAAAAACATAACACACTATAACTAGAATATTTACAAAACTGAAAGGTTTTCTTATGAATAATTAAAAAAAAACATTATAACTCAAAAAGATCATATTATTATGTTTATATATATATATATTTTATAGTAACTGAACAGCTCTCTTCTCTCCAATCCACTCATACACCACAGTCTCCTATTTCTCTGTGCGCGCGCTGCAGCCTGTGAATGAATACACGCAGCGGAGGTTTTACATATTTAAAACGTAAAAAGGAAAAAGGTGTCTCCATCATAAATAGCCCTGAATTAACTATATATATATATATATATATATATATATATATATATATATATATATATATATAGAGAGAGAGAGAGAGAGAGAGAGAGAGAGAGAGAGGAGAAAAACATTTTAGGCAGAGACGCCTGCTCGTTTGTTTTAAAACCCCCCAATTCTACCGGAAACCGGTTTGATAACTTCACACCTTATGTGAATGAAAGGTGAGATGGGGGAATTACAGTGGGGGTTCTGTGGGTCTCCAAACTCAGAAGGCTACGTGTCAGCCGATAACTGCTCCTTTGATCTGCTGGTTACAGCGGGGCGCCGACTGCTGATGAGCGTATAGTAGCCTGTACAAGCTAGGCCATTTTTAGATTACATTTGAAATTTTAAGGGGTTGAATAGAGAACCTACTGTCTTATTTATGTAGCGAAAACACGAAATTAAACTAGATAACATGATCAGAGTTTTAATATTTATATTTAACTAGATGGAAGGCTTTTCAAGTCACATGGAAAAAAGAATTCTGTTCAGTTCTACAGTTTATCCCACAGTTTATTCCATTGTCCAGCCTCAGGACAATGTAATCAATGTAATATGCTGTTTTCTGGTTAAAAATTTTCTGATTGGACCTGTACATAGAAAGTTTATACTGTAAACATACTTTATATTATATAAAAAATAAAAGAATCGCTCAAGTTTGCTAGCGGATAGCAGAGATTGCACGATATTACAAATATATATTTTTGTGTCACATACACTTTACTGCATGCTACAAACAAACTCACCCGTAATTGTCAGGTAAAATCTACTTAATTAAATTAACAATAAAATAAATCAAGTAAAAGTTACATAATTATACTTAATGCACAAATTACTTGATTATTTTAAATAAATCTAAAGTTAATGCATCAGCAGGAACCTTGATTTTATGAAATTACTATCATTTTGTTTTGTGAGATTTTCCCTTACTTGGTTTTATCAATTTATATTACTCCCTATAATAATGTAAACATTGCTAATTTATGTTTTGGAAAGAAACTTAAGTAATTATTTCATCTATATCTTTCATAAATCACACAACTAAAATATAATTAAACAGTTTATTCACCAACATTACCAAATATTTGTGACATTCACAGTCTAGATCCAAGTTGTCTTTTTAATAAAAGTGCATTCAGCTAAATTTTGCATCCATAGAAAAAAACTGCACGGCACCAGGGCCTGAAATACTTGTTTTAAACAAAATTGTGTAAAATAATAAATAAATAAAATACAGCATTCATTTAGAAATAAAATGCAGCAGAAAATACTTTAAACAAACTGTAGAATAAACGTTAAAACGTAATAGCCCTCTGAAGCAGTGAAGTTGCAACTTTCAAATCAGCACTCTGGACTAGTGCACTTAAAAGTATGCCATTGAAACCTTAATGCATGAAAACATTTTAAGCTGAACATGTAAACACAACATGTAAACACTTGTAGTCAAGCCAAATCAAATGTTTTAAGATGATAACTTCATCTTTAAAGCTTGCACTTTTGGTGATAGCTTAATCCCATCAAGTTCTAGAAGAACTTTCTGAAAATAGCCTCTCCTTCAAGGATTATGGATACACCAACCGGTTCTTCCCCTTCAACAGCACGGACGACAAGGATTTTAAGAAGGTGTCACTTCGTCTGTCCCCCTGCATAAAATTTACAAGAAAATAAATCATTTATTTTGAGAAGCAAAAAAAATCTGAATTGCTTCAACCTGTGCTGACTTCATTGAGAAAAAAATAATAATAAAAATAAATGATAATAAAAAAATGACCATCACTTCATATACTTCATATTGTTAAACTTGGGTTAAATTGCTTTATCTTGCATCAGTAAAACATGGCATGAGATGGCTTTACAGTGTCAGGAAATCCTATGATGAATGCTGAGTTTGTATTTAAAAGGGTTAGTCCAAACATGAAAATTCTTTCAATAATTACTCATATTTATATATTCATTTGCATTTATATGCTTCTGTCCAATACAACAAACACTATATTCAAGGTATTAATAAATTGTGTAATTAATAAGAAAACAATGCTTTACCAGGCAATCATCAAAGAGATCCTCTTCAGATTCACGTTTCATCTTTACGCTTTGTTTCTGTGAAAATATTTACATTGTATCATTACATAATCTTTTATTCGTACAACTACATTTAGGCCTTTATCCAAAGCAAATTACAAAAGAGGAAGGCATCAAGCATGTCAAGCAGTGCTACTAACACAAAGTTTCTGACACCGTTAGAAACAGATATTTGCATTTCTGCTTTAATATCCGTGTTATTTATTGGTGACTTTGACGGTTGTCTGTTACAATATTTTTCTTAAATATTCACCATTCAAATAATTGTTTTATGTAGATAAGTTACAGCAGAATTCGTAGAAAACAGACAAAATAATGTATTTAGTCTTTCTAAATACCAGAATTGATTTTTATTTTGTTTTACTGTTCAAAAGTAGCAGTTATTCTTCAATGAATGTTTTCTATAATGAGGATTAACGTCTGCTTTGGAAGAGAGGTCAAATAAACAAATGTTCACAATGGGGAAAAAAAGTTAAATAAAATGCCTTTATTTCACTTCAGAGACCTATGAAAAAATTAATTCTAGTAAGTATAAAACGCCATGGTCAGTTTTTATCCCATATAATGTACACACATTATATGATAAAAAAAAAAGTAGAAACAAACAATGATCAGTTCTTATTCAGGACGTCCCATACTATATACACACCACATATGAAACTATTTTACTGCAGCATTTTTCAGAAATGGGGCATTATTACATTTCAAAGGGGTATAAAGACCCCATTTCTAATAAGTGTAAAAGCTAAACTTACCTCGAACACGACAAACTCCAGCTGCAGCCACGCCGTGTTGTAACCTCCGTGATGATTCCCAACCGACTGATACTGTACACAGCGCGGGCACAGCGACTCCAAACACGCATGCGCAGTTTAATGTGCACACATTTTCGGCTTCAGTAGACACACAATACTTCAGACTGAAACAGAAAAAAAACAATGATCAGTTCTTATTCAGGACGTCCCATACTATATACACACCACATATGAAACTATTTTACTGCAGCATTTTTCAGATATGGGGCATTCTCTCTGTGTTGTTCATGAAACTACCGTAATCGCTGTAATATGCGCGCGCAATAAAATCAATCGCGGCTGGCTTGACCGTGTTTTTCTGAACCGCGGCTGGCTTTACCGCAGTAAATTAGAGCTGCTGTCAATACTGTATGAACATATGTACAGGTTCTTTACTCGTAACTCATTAATAAAGTTCGGCTTCAGAAAAAAAAACGTTTATTGCTAGTGCTCTTTTACCATTTAATGCTTTAACACACACGACTCAGTTTGTTCAGAAATGGCATCTAACTGGCGAGGCTTTGTCTGAACACGCCGTTTTCACTCGGGGTGGGGGTAAGAAACACACATCTCGGTGTATTAATCCGCGCGCTCGGTTCGTTATTATTTTATTCCTCCGTGATGATTAATGTTTGTCATTCGCAATGTTGCGCTGTGGCAGGGTGGATATCATGTGGCTTCTCGCGAGCATTTCTGTGAGTTCTGCTTGACGTTGCATCTGGAGCCCTACTGTGTCGAGGCTCTGACGTAAGTGTTCATTGTCTTGATTGGTGCATTCTGTCATGCTAAATGGGTTTCTTAAGGTGCTTATTGGTTGCTGATTTATACTTGCAAGCGTGCCTGAGTGAACTGCCTGGCGTTGCACTTGACGCCATGCTGCATCGTAACCCTGCCATAGATGTTCGTTGTTGTGGGTAGAACGTTTCTTCGGGGTACTTGTCATTTGTGGGTTTGAGTTTATGGGCATGCCTGGGTGCGCTGCCCCGTAGAGCGTTGGCATTCGATAATGTGCTGTATCGAAGCTCTGACATGACTGTTCATTGTCTAGGATGGGACATTAATTTTGAGTGCTTGCTATTGTAGGTCTGACACTGATGGGCTCGCTTGAACGGGCTGCCTCGAAGCGTGACTCTCGAGCGGGCTGCCACGAGGCGTGTTCGTGATATTCCGTGGGCACGCTGTGCTCATAGAGTACATTGTGTTCCAAGTCTGTAGAGTGCGCGCTGCTTAGGTGCGCATTGCTCAATTCAGTGACTGCGCTCTCCTTCACAGGCTGCGCTCGGCTGTTGCATGTTGAGTTGGAAAGGTGAGAGTGCCCGCTGCTCGGACGCGCGCTGCTCGATTCAATGAGTGCACTCTTTCTCTTGGGCGATCGGCTGTTGTATTTAGAGTAAACACTTATTTCAGCTTCGGCCTTTGCGAGTTCAATTCAATTCAATTTTATTTGTATAGCGCTTTTAGCAATTGACATTGCCTCAAAGCAGCTTTACACAATCAAAATAATTATTTAAGTTTGTATCGAATGTGAATGCGTATGAATCAAAATGGTCAATTTGTCCCTGGTGAGCAAGCCGAGGGCGACAGTGGCAAGGAAAAACTCCCTGAGATGGTGATAGGAAGAAACCTTGAGAGGAACCAGACTCAACAGGGAACCCATCCTCATTTGGGTGAAAAATTATCTGCATGAAATTATCTGCATTTATACTGTGTGTTAGGTGGCAGGCAGGTCAGCTATAACAGTTGATGTTAGTTTATGTTAATATGGAGTCCATGTAGTTATTGGAGACTCAGGTAGACTTGTAGGAAATTCCAGTCCTGAACTATCGGACTGTCAAGTCCCCAGAGAAACAGTTGAAAACACCAGTCGAGGCCAGAACCGTCGTCTAGGTAGAGAGAATCATCCCCAGACACCAGACGCATACCAAAGAGACACACAGGGCATCCATGTGACGAAATCTCCAAGCAAAAGCCGGGCATCAGACACACGGGGCATCCATGTGAAGAAATCTCCAAGCAGAAGCCGGGCACCAGCTCACATTGGCTTCATGGGCTCCCTGCACACATTGCTCAACTTTAGTGAGCTGGATTTACTCATTTGATTTTGATGAGACTTATAACTGTGTGTCGTCAGCATAACAAACAAAACTAATACCATGTTCACGGATTATGTTGCCCAGAGGAAGCATGTAAAGGGAAAAAAGCAGTGGGCCTAAAACTGAACCTGGTGGAACACCAAACTCCACTAGAGAGCATGCAGAATAGTCACCATTTAAGTCTACATACTGATAACGATTGGTCAAATAGGATCTGAGCCAGGAGAGGGCTGCACCCTTAATTCCTACTACATTTTCTAATCTGCGAAGAAGAATAGCATGATCAATGGTGTCAAACGCTGCACTGAGTGAAATTAGTTCATTCTCTTCAAGGGGAGTAAAGTATTCTAGATTCTGATCTGACATAGTTAGTTTACAGGTGCATAAGTTGCATTGTCCGGTTTTGAAGCCTCAATTTTATGCCTGATATTTATAATTTTATTATTAAAAAAGTTCATGAAGTCCTCACTATTGCACGATGTTGTTGTGGAGATTTCTGCAGTGGTCTTATTTCTAGTTAATTTGGCTACGGTATTAAATAAAAATCTAGGATTATTTTTCTTATTTTCTATAACAGTGGAGAGATATGTTGATCTAGCTACACTAAGAGCTTTTCTATATTTCTGGATGCTCTCCTTCCATGCTATTTGAAATACTATCAATTTAGTTTGACGCCATTTACATTCTAATTTCCAAGCGGTCTGTTATACCGTGTGTGATCGTTATACCAGGGAGCGAGTTTCTTATCTCTGATCATTTTTCTTTTAACTGGAGCTACATTATCTAGGGTATAACGGAACGTCGACTCTAAATATTCAGTCGCCTGATCGAGTTCTGTGGGGTCAGACGGTGATCCAATCAAAGTTGATAGCTGGTAAAACTCTGTGTGGTAGTTGATGTGAATGTACGTTTAATATGGTAGCGCGGTGCTGTCCGTACATTATCACTATGGCACACTTTAATTAAGACAAGATAGTGATCTGATATAACTTCAGACAGTGGAATTGTGAATAAATTTTTTATACTTAATCCGAGAAATATTATTAAATCTAAAGTGTGACCTGCTTTATGAGTGGGTCCTATGAGCGAGTTCCGTATCAAGTCTCAGCCTTTCCTTCTGTGCCTTTAGTTTTACCTTTAGTTGCTCTTCCTTAGCCTTTAGTTGCGCCTTTTCCATTTCTAGTTGCGCTTTTAGTTGCTCTTCCTGCTCTTCTAGCTTCTGTCGTTGGTCTACGGCTGCTGCTTCAGCTAGCAGGGCTGCTCTAGTGGCTTCTTCCCTTTTTAGCCGAGCTAATGATGCTGTAGATGATGAGGAGGACCTCTTGGATGCTGCCGTTATCTGTGACACGCTATCACCTGGCGAGACATCGTCTTCGCGTGATCGTGACGTCATAGAGTGGCCCTTGGTGTCCTTGGTGTCCGCTATCCAGCGATCCACCTTTTCCTTAAATTCTGTAATGCGCAGTGATTTGGGCCTGTGCCAATTCTGCTGGTCTTGTTCGCGTTCACTTTCGTTTAAACGCAATCGCACTTCTCTATTGCTCTGAGTAAAGTTCTTTAGCAGCTCTTTGTAGTCTGTATAGTACTTAATTTCAACGTTGTACAAGTTACAGACGTCGTGCATGAGCGATCTTATTTCATTGGATAGTGCAGTTACTTGACTCCACTTTTCTTCTCGAATTTTCATTAATTCTTCAAGCTTCCTTATTGGGTCTTCTTCCTTCATTTTCAATTTCAACAGTCACTTATCTTCGCGCTTAAACAACGGAGAAAGCTTTTGACTTTAATTCAATTCAATTAAATTTTATTTGTATAGCGCTTTTAAAACAGCTTTACACAATCAAAAGAATTATTTAAGTTGTATGGAATGTGAACGAATCAAAATGGTCAGATAGTCCCTGGTGAGCAAGCCGAGGGCGACAGTGGCAAGGAAAAACTCCTTGATGATGGTAATAGAAAGAAACCTTGAGAGGAACCAGACTCAACAGGGAACCCATCCTCATCTGGGTGAAACAGATCGCAGGAAATGATCTGCATTTATACAGTGTGTTAGGTGGCAGGCAGTTCAGCTATAATAGTTGATGTTAATTTATGTTAAAATGGAGTCCAGGTAGTTATTGGAGACTCAGATAGACTTGTAGAAAGTTCCAGTCCTCAACTATCGAATTATCAAGTCCTCAGAGAAACAGCTGCTAACACCAGTCAAGGCCAGAACCATCTTCTAAGTAGAGAGAATCATCCCCAGACACCAGACGCATCCCAAAGACACACACGGGGCATCCATGCGACGAGACCTCCAAGCAGAAGCGGGGCACCAGGATGGGTCAGACAGGTCCGGAGGGCAGAGGGAGTCTGGATCACTGGCAGCTCAGGAATGACATGTGGAGCTCGACAGAGAGAGAGAAAGAGTGAAAGGGGGAGACAGGGGGAGAGAGGGAAGAGAAAGAGGGAGGAAGAGAAGAAGAGGAGAGATGGCAGTTAGGTATGAGGGGTCCCTGAAGTGTAAAGCACACAATCACCTCACCGTCGACAAACCTGAGTGATCAATGAGAGTGAGGAAGACAACATCTAAACATATTAGATCACCGTAATACTCTACGTCCATGAGTCCCCCAGATCTGCTCCTTTACCTAAGGCAAATCTATTCATAAAAATGCTTGGCTAAATAAATAGGTTTTTAGCCTAGACTTAAACACTGAGACTGTGTCTGAGTCCCGAACACTATTTGGAAGACTATTCCATAATTTTGGGGCTTTGTAAGCAAAAGCTCTGCCCCGCTGCTGTAGTTTTCATATGAGGTACTGACAAGCAGCCTGCATCCTTTGATCAAAGTAGGCGTGGCGGATCGTAAGACATTAGCAGTTCACTCAGATACTGCGGGGCGAGACCATTTAATGCTTTATATGTCAAGAGTAGTATTTTAAAATCAATGCGAAATTTCAAAGGGAGCCAATGCAGTGAAGATAAGATAGGGGTGATGTGCTCAAATCTTCTGGTTCTAGTGAGGACTCTCGCTGCTGCATTCTGGACTAACTGAAGCTTGTTTATGCACCTAGCTGAACAACCAGACAGTAAGGCATTACAATAGTCCAACCTAGAGGTGATAAAAGCATTAACTAGTTTGTCTGCATCATTTAGCGACAATATATTTCTTATCTTGGCAATATTTCTGAGGTAAAAGAAAGCTATCCTGGTAATATTATCTACAAGAGCTTCAAATGAAAGGCTGGAATCTATAATCACACCAAGGTCTTTTACTGTTGCACTTGATGGAACAGAAAGGCCATCTAAAGTTACAGTGTGATCTAACATTTTACTCCGCTGTATGCGGTCCTATGACTAGAACTTCTGTCTTATCCTGATTAAGCAAAACACCTACATTTAAACTAGAATAATTAGCATAATGCCAATCTCAGGAGGTGTGCAGGGAACTGGGGATGTGCTTTATCATTAGACATTGCTGATAATATGACAGACATACACAACGGCTGGATATGCCATGTCATGTCCTCGAGCTGGGTAGCACTGCTCCTAAATAATGTCACAGCAGGAGAAGCAAATGCAGACAATACGTCTTGTATCATACCGAAAACCACCATGGCCATCCTGTAGATACTGGCATACTAACAGAGAGGCCAAACTCAGCAGTCCTTGGGTGTAATTATACCAATAACCTATGTTTTGATGCCCCAGGAAGTTATTGCACCCCATTGCCTGTTAAGAAATATGGAGACAATCCATCTATGTGGCCCCTTGGCAAAAAGTGGACACTTGTGTTGTGTAAGAGCAAAAGGAAAATGGGGAACCATTTATGTTCACATAACCAATTGTTTAAAAGGTAGGTCACCTAAATGTAGTATAGAACCACATGTAGTAAAAATACATATAGTAAATCACATGAAGAAGGCTTTGCAAACACCTCCCTGAGTAGAGTGATCTTGTGATTAACGCAGTTGTGGGGAGACTGAGGTTATTCGCTGGTTTATAGTGTTCTATCAATCGTGATTATAGTTTTAATAGGCCTCTGTTTAGCGCCCTGTATTTATACAGGAACTACTTCTGAACACAGTAAAATATCAAATGCTGCAGCAGACTGACAACAACATAGAGCAACAGAACACTGACTTGACTGAGACTAATGGGTTCCACACAATGGGAATGACAGGGAAGACCAGACTCCTGACTGGGCTAAAACACCAAGTGACAGTTATTATAATAATGACTTAGATTATTACACAGAGATGAAAGGTCCTATATATATTCTCAGAAAGTTATGAGGCATGTAAGTAGTTTGAGCATGATGCACTTTTCTTTTTTTTTTTTTTTACTTTTGTATTTTTGTTATGTCTTCTGTGTGCATTAGACTATTAGTTGGAAAGACGATGTCCAATGGATTTACCTAATATACCATATTATATACACAATATAATTATATATAGTCTTCAAATGTGTAATATTAAAACTTATTTATTAAATGTAATAAATGTGTAAAAGTTGTCATAAAATGACAAAAGGGGGAAATTGTAATGTATTAATTTCTGATCTTTATAGTAAGTGTGCCACAACTATAGAAGCTGGTCTGGGTCAGATAAAGAGTCAAGAGTTTGTGTAAGTGCCATGTAGATGCGGTCATATCATTTCACCATTTTGACGCGTAGCTAATGTCTTAAAGTTTCACTCACATGACAGAAGTCCGATCTCTTTGTCTTTTGTAGTTTATTTGTCAGCATCAAAGAATCAACACTTCATACAGTCATCTTGAGTAAATCCACTGTGATTACAAACACCAGTTGCTGACCTGATCTGTCTTTCCCATATTCCGCCAAAGTGAGGTCCAGAGGGCGGGTTAAATGTCCACTGTATGTTCCTTTGAGTGAGGAAGCTTTCAATTTGTGACTGATTCCATTGCTGAATAGCCTCGCGCAGTTCAGTCTCATCGCCTATGAAGTTTGTTCTATTGTCACTTCGCATCACTGACACCTGACCTCTCCTGCTTATGAAGCGTCGCATGGCATTCACACAAGAGTCTGTGTCCAGCGAATGAGCAATTTCAATGTGCACGGCTCTTGTTGTCAGACAAGTGAAAAGTACGCCATATCTTTTAACGTTACTTCTGCCACGCTTGACCTCGAAGGGTCCGAAGTAGTCTACTCCCACATTGGTGAAGGGTGGGTGGTCTGGTATTATTCTGTCGAGTGGCAATTCTGACATTTTTTGCTCACATGCTTTAGCTTTAGACTTCCTGCATATTACACACCTGGAGAGAAGTCTTACGAGTGAGTTAGCAGTCGGAATCCCGTATTTTTGCCGTAATTCTGAGAGCATGTAATTTCTGCCACTGTGTCCTATCTTGTCATGAATGTCTCTTAATATTAACGTTGTGATATGTGAGTTTTTAGGTACAATGACTGGGTGTTTAACGTGCTCTGGCATTGCGGACGTGCCAAGACGTCCTCCAACTCTCAGCAATCCATCCTGTAGCACTCGGTCCAGTTTGGACAAGCAACTGTTTCTTTTTACAGATGCCTTGCATTTTTGCTGTGTGTGAATTCCCTGTTTGAGTTCTGCTGCTGCTTTATTCTTTTGCAACATGAGAATTTCTTCCTTAAAATTTTGTCTTTGAGTAAACTTAATGATTTCGTTGTCTGCTTTTGTTAGTTCTTGAACTGTTAGCGACTTGTGATTTTCTGTCTTTGGGTTATCTACTTGTGTTTTACCCCTTTCTGTTTTTTGTTTGAGCATGTCTCTGATGCGAAGGATCCAGGCAACGGATCTTTTTAACTTGTGCCAGTCAGAGTGATGATTAATCAGTTTACTCACTGCGTCTGTGTCTGTGTATTTGGTAATCCTCACAATATTCACTAAAGCTGAGAGCTTAACCTCATCAGCATTTTCATCAAATTTTTCTTTTATTGATGTGTCATGAATATTTTTAGGCCATTTGCACTCTGCTTCTTTGCGGAGGGAGGGACCTTGGATCCAGTTGAAATTTTTCATTAACTTTTCACAGGATACCCCCCTGGAGGCAGAATCAGCTGGATTTTGTGAGGTATTAACGTACCTCCATTGCTGTGACTTGGTTGACTCTCTTATAATGGCGATTCTGTTGGCCACGAAGGTTTTAAAACGAAGTGTTTCGTTATCAATGTATCTCAAAACAGTTGTACTGTCAGTCCAAAACATAGAGTCCAGCAATTTCAATTCTAGCTGTTCTTTCAGCAT
Source organism: Channallabes apus (assembly GCA_030522415.1). NCBI lineage: Eukaryota > Metazoa > Chordata > Actinopteri > Siluriformes > Clariidae > Channallabes > Channallabes apus. Next base: position 16,244,268 of record CM060126.1, on the reverse strand, counting down.
TTTGTCATTTTTTACAGCGACCACTGCCGCAGTCAGTTCCATTCGTGGAATGGTGGTTTGTTTCGGGTGTGCTACACGGGAATTCCCCATCATGAATGCACAATGTGTAAGTCCATCAGCGTTTACTAACCTGAGGTATGAGACAGCTCCGTATCCCATTTCACTTGCATCCGAGAAGTGGTGGAGCTGAGCTGTAGCTGTAACTCCGAAGTCGGCTGGTTTTATGCACCTTGCTATGCTGAACTCGGACAGTCTGTGCAGCTCTTGCAGCCAGGTCTTCCATGCCGTTGCAAACAGTTGCTGCATCTTGCAAATCTCTGACTTTTACAACAACCTGTTTGCTGTATCTTGTAGATTACAATCTTGGCTTGGGTATATAACAACACTCTTGTTGTTTCTTAGATTCCCAGCTTACGTTAGCTTACGGTTACAACAACCTAGTTGCTGTATTTTACATTTCTAGCTTACCGGGAGCTCTCATTAGCTGACGGTCAAAAGCTTGTGTTTCCGTAGCCTTCCAAATCTATACTGAACTCTCTAACATATCACAGTCACACAAATGCATGTAATAGTAGAATGACATCACAGACCACCTACGATTATCAACTTATGAACCATCTGAAATCTGTTGGTGTAGACGTAACATTGAGCACCATCAGAAGACATTATAAAGACATAAAAAGTCTGCCTTTCAACATGCATCCCCCACCCCCAAAGACTAAGCTCCTGCTGGTATATAGCTCTTAAGGTCACTGAGGCACGCAAACCCCCTGACCACAATAAGGTGGCAATCCCTCAGGGGGGAAGATGAAAAATACAAATTATATAAATAAAATAAAATATCCTTAATCCAGATTTTATCAATCAACGACATAATATTTATCTTAGCTGGATGGTCTAATTCTCAAAACCGTTTAACCTAAAGAAAAACATAACACACTATAACTAGAATATTTACAAAACTGAAAGGTTTTTAAATAAAAAAACCCCTCATAACTCAAAAAGATCATATGTTTTTATATATTTTTTTGATTTTTTTTTTAACTGAACAGCTCTCTTCTCTCCAATCCACTCCTAAACCACAGTCTCCTATTTTTTCTCTGTGCGCGCGCGCTGCAGCCTGTGAATGAATACACGCAGCGGAGGTTTTACATATTTAAAACGTAAAAAGGTGTCTCCATCATAAATAGACATGAATTAACTACAAACCGGATTCCAAAAAAGTTGGGACACTAAACAAATTGTGAATAAAAACGGAATGCAATGATGTGGAGATGGCAAATGTCAATATTTTATTCAGAATAGAACATAGATGACAGATCAAAAGTTTAATCCGAGAAAATATGTTGATTACAAATTTCACGGTGTCAACAAATCCCAAAAAAGTTGGGACAAGTAGCAATAAGAGGCTGGAAAAAGTAAATTTGAGCATAACAAAGAGCTGGAAGACCAATTAACAGTAATTAGGTTAATTGGCAACATGATTGGGTATAAAAAGAGCTTCTCAGAGTGGCAGTGTCTCTCAGAAGCCAATTCCCACAATGTTGCGCAGAAAGATAGTGGAGCAATATCAGAAAGGTGTCACCCAGCGAAAAATTCCAAAGACTTTGCAGTTATCATCATCAACTGTGCTAATATCATCCGAACATTAAGAGAATCTGGAACAATTTCTGTGCGTAAGGGTCAAGGTTGTAAAACCATACTGGATGCCCGTGATCTCCGGGCCCTTAAACGACACTGCACCACAAACAGGAATGCTACTGTAAAGGAAATCACAGAATGGGCTCAGGAATACTTCCAGAAACCATTGTCAGTGAACACAATCCACCGTGCCATCCACCATTGCCAGCTGAAACTCTACAGTGCAAAGAAGAAGCCATTTCTAAGCAAGATCCACAAGCACAGGCGTTTTCATTGGTCCAGGGATCATTTAAAATGGAGTGTGGCAAAATGGAAATGTGGGATGCCATGTCATCCAGACCAAGGAGGACAAGGACAACCCAAGTTGTTATCAACGCTCAGTTCAGAAGCCTGCATCTCTGATGGTATGGGGTTGCATGAGTGCGTGTGGCATGGGCAGCTTGCATGTCTGGAAAGGCACCATCAATGCAGAAAAATATATTCAGGCTCTAGAACAACATCTAGTCATCTCTTTCAGGGAAGACCCTGCATTTTTCAACAAGATAATGCCAGAGCACATTCTGCATCAATCACAGCATCATGGCTGCATAGTAGAAGGATCCAGGTACTGAAATGGCCAGTCTGCAGTCCAGATCTTTCCCCTATAGAGAACATTTGGCACATCATAAAGAGGAAGGTGCGACAAAGAAGGCCCAAGACGATTGAACAGTTAGAGGCCTGTATTAGACAAGAATGGGAGAGCATTCCTATTTCTAAACTTGAGAAACTGGTCACCTCGGTCCCCAGACGTCTGCTGAGTGTTGTAAGAAGAAGGGGAGATGCCACACAGTGGTGAAAATGGCCTGGTCCCAACTTTTTTGGGATTTGCCGTGCAGAGAAGTTTAAAGGGGCAGGTGCTCAAAGTTAAAAAAGATAGAACATGCTGAATAACAACAATTCACATTCATAACGAATATGGAATTGCATCATACTGTATGACTGTCATCAGGTCGGGACAATGCAAAGCAAACGTAGCCTATGTTTTACCTGATGGCGTACAATGTTGCTGTTGATTATTATATGATTAGTAATCATTTTTAAGAATCTATATAAAACACACAAACATGCACATGCAGTGCTTATTAAATGTTTAAACTGTAGAGATACAATATTTTACTGCTGGAAAATCAGCATTTTATCTAATTTGAAATATAAACCTAATATTATCTGTTACTTAATATATTTTCTTTAAAAACAGTGTTTTTTTATATCATAAATATAATAATCCATAATAATCCACTTGTGCAGTTCATAAAAGGACAGGAAATTTTTGACGCGCTGTTGCACAAACAGCACGCTCATTTATTTCAATTCATTTGTTGTTATAGACTATAGTGTGCGCTGTACACCCTATTTTCTGTTTTGCTACAGTCTGCACCTTCCAGTTAATTTGCCTGCTTCTCCTCCAGCTCCGCACCACCCAGTCTGCAGAAAATGCGCGTGCACTTTGCGTGCTCGTACCCGGCCCGTAACGCCCGCGCTCTGCCCGTAAGGGCAAGCATTGGTTAATGGCAGGCATGTGACTGATGCAAGTCAGATCCTTTTATTTAGCAAAATTGAGATTAACAGTTACATTTTATTGTTGAGGGGCAAATACAGGGCTCCATACGCACATACACAGAAAAAAGGAGGCAATCCTGGAGGAAAGGGGCGGGTGATCAAGCACAAAGAAGCCCTCCCCCCTCTGCACGTGCCTATATGTGTGTGTGTCTTTACAGTATATACAACGTGAAAGCGCGCTCAGTTACAGCTCAATCCCTCTTCTCACCTAGGTGAGAAGTTATCAAACCGGTTTCGGATGGGGGAATTGGCACAATTCAGGGGTTTAAAACTATTTAACAAGACCGAGACATCTCTGCCTAAAATGTATTTCTACAGCAAAACAGAATAAATAGAAATAAAATGTTTAATATTAATAATATTGATCTTAGCTGGATGGTCTAATTCTCCAAACCGTTTAAGATAGACTTAACACGCTATAACTAGAATATTTACAAAACTGAAAGGTTGTCTTATGAATAATAAAAAACAACTCATAACTCAAAAAATCATGTTTTTATATATTTTTTTAGATCATGAATAGACATGAATTAACTATATATATAGTTTTATATATATATATATATATATATATATATATATATATATATATATATATATATATATAGTTAATTCATGTCTATGATCGAAAAAAAAAAATAATAATAATAATATATATATATATATATATATATATATATATATATATAAATATTATATACACTGGACACAAACAGCAAAAAACATGATGAAAAGCAATAAAGTGCTTAGGGCTTTTCATGTTTTTTGCTGTTTGTGTCCAGCATTGAATAATTATTCCATCCATTATTTGACCACGGCTGGGAATAAGAGCTGGAATGTGATTGTGAATATATATATATATATATATATATATATATATATATATATATATATATATATATATATATAGAGAGAGAGAGAGAGAGAGAGAGATAGGTGTTTTGCTGGCGAAAAACATTTTAGGCAGAGACGTCTACTCGGCCTTGTTATTTGTTTTTAAAACCCCCAATTCTACGAATTCCCCCATCAGCGAAATCATGAATGAAAGGTGAGAAGAGGCATTATAATACAGTGGGGGTTCTGTGGGTCTCCAAACTCAGAAGGCTACGTGTCAGTCGATAACGCCTCCTTTGATCTGCTGGTTATAGCGGGGCGCCGACTGCTGATGAGTAGCCTGTACAAGCCAAGCTCTTCCCCAAAAAATAATGTGAATGTCTGCAACAATCACTAACCATTAAAATGTTTTTTTAATTAAACACGAATATATAAATTACATTTTCTTTACACATATTTTCATTATATATACACGGGCATCGCTAGGCCATTTTTAGGGGGGCTTTAGCCCATCGTCCCCTTTAAATTTATTTAAAGTATTTTTCATGTCTGCCAGTTTCCAACAAAAAGCAGCAGTATTGTCAAAGAATCAACTGATAAATATTTAATATTATTGGCACCCACACAGTTTATTCCATTGTCCAGCCTCATAGGTGTGTTGTTTATATTGCTAATCAATGTAAGTTTAAAGTTATATGCTGTTTTCTGGTTACATTTGTCTGATTGTACCCGTACATGGAAAAAAGTTTATACGGTAAACACACACACACATATATATATATATATATATATATGCTTAATTAAATTCTTAAATCATCGTGTTCACCCATGCACTGAAAAAAAGAACTTGTAAGATTTACTTGATAAAATTAAGTAAATTTTATTTCTCCAATATTAAGTAAAACTCACCCGTAATTGTCAGGTAAAATCTACTTAATTAAATTAACAATCAAAGAAATCAATTAAAAGTTACACAATTATATTTAATGCACAAATTAGATTTATTTAAAATAATCAAGTAAAGGTAATTCATTCCCAGATAGCGCACACACGTCGCAGAGATAATGCTCCCTAATGCATGTTACAATGACCAAATATGATAAATAAATAAATAAATAAACCACACTCTCAGCTAATAATAAAACAGATTCGTTTATTTATTTTTTTTAATAAAAAATACATTTAATAACAAGCAAACATTTGATTAATTTATACAAAAACGAGAAAATGAGAATACAGTAACTTACAAAATTAAACACCAACAGAAACGTCTTGTACTTTCTTTTCTTTTTTTTTTTGATCCGTTGGTCAGGAAACTCCTGAAGTCAGATGCAGACACACTCACTCACAAACTGCTGTGAAAAAATACAGAGATAGATATTCAATTAAAATTCATGACACTTAATTTAGCAAATGAACAGTATTTATACTTTGTTCCTCTCGCTTCACAACTCATGAGAACAGATCGAAACCAGAACCGAACCAGAGATTAGTGAGAAGCAGTGAGAAAGTGAGCGGAAAAAGTGAGAAGCAAGAATCATGTGTGGAAAGATTAAGCATGCAAGGTCACAGGATGACTCTACTTCTTTTTCTTGTCTGCAGTGCGATTTAGACAAATTAGAGCTGCTGTCAATACTGTATGAACATATGTACAGGTTCTTTACAGTTGAAATTTAACTTGTAACTTATTAATAAAATTCGGATTCAGAAAAAAACGTTTATTGCTAGTGCTCTTTTACCATTTAATGCTTTAACACACACGACTCAGTTTGTTCAGAAATGGCATCTCACTGGCAAGCTTTTGTCTGAACACGCCGTTTTCACTCGGGGTGGGGGTAAGAAACACACATCTCGGTTTATTAATCCGCGCGCTCGGTTCGTTATTATTTTATTTCTTTATTTATTTACCACAGGACCCCTGGGGGGCTCTGTAGGTTCAGGTTTTTACACGAAAATGGTGTTTTGTGAATCTCCACACCATTAAAAACTGAAATATTGCTAATTGTACGTCCTGAGATTAAGATGAACATTAATTGGGAGTCATGAAAGCGAGAATCACATCCAAAAAAGAAAGCTAAACTTACCTCGAACACGACAAACTCCAGCTCCAGCCACGCCGTGTTGTACCTCCGTGATGATCCCCAACCGACTGATCCACAGCGCGGGCACAGCGTCTCCAAACACGCATGCGCGGTTTAATTTGGACACATTTTCGGCTTCAGTAGACACACAATACTTCAGACTGAAACACGACTGCCCCCTACAGGTAATGAAGGGCATGCTCACAGCTTCCCGCACGCAGCCGCGGAAAGCCGCGGCAAGTCACGGGATCCCTTTTCTCGAAACGCGCGTTTTTAATGGCGACTATGGAACGATATCGCAGACAATATTCAAATGCAATTGCAAATTGCATTTGCAATTGCGTTTCCCATATGTGGACGCACAAAGTGTGCCATAATTCAAATGCAATTGCAAACTTTGCATTACCGTTTGCTGATTCGCCTTTGCGAGCGCACACTGACTGCCAAATTTCAAATGAAAAAACAAAGTCCATTTGCATTTGTATTTCCCAGGTCTTACACGTCATGAACCTGTCATATTTAAATAGCAAAATCAATCACCATGTTTGCTTTTTCACTTTCTCTGCGCCGCGCGTCAAGCCGGCCAAAATTCAAACGCAATCGCTAATCCATTTGCAATTGCATTTCCAACACGTTACACAGAAACCTGTCAATCAGCGTCAGGGGCGGGTCTATACTGTGGGGCGGGATTGTATGGGGAGTGACGTCACTCGCACTCGCCGACCAAGAGGGGGATATTTGAGCAATGGAGGTGAAACGAGATTATCTCATTTGTTTATCAAGAAATAAACACACAAAAATGACAAATCGCATATTTTCTTGCTCCGGAGTGGACAGAGAAGTTTTTACAATTAAAAATATTTTTAGATCTTCTCCTGTTACAGCCTTCTGGAGCTAAATCTTTCAGAAACGCTGCGTACCGGTGTTATGCGCTAAAAAGCCTCCCTGCAACTGATTGCACCCCCACAAACTCTCTGTCAAATATATGAGGACATCACAATCAAATATTCATATTATTATTATCAAATATAATATATGAGTATTATCACGAAGCGATTTTTATTATAAATAAGAAATATAACAATATACATATACAACCCCTGGCAAAAATTCTGGAATCACCCCTCTCAGAAGATGTTCATTCAAATGTTTAATTGTGTAGAAAAAAAAACAAGCACATACATGCCACAAAACTATTTTCACCCAACAATCCAAAATTCTGGCTGTATAAAACACTTAAAAAAAAAAAAAAACAAAGAAAGATAACTATAGTCAACGACAACTGTTTTGACAACTCAAACAGAGGAAAAAAATATGGAATCACCAAATAAAAACACTATTTGTACTTTGTTGCAGCACCTCTGGCTTTTATAACAGCTTGAATTCTCTGAGGCCTGGATTTAACTAATGTCAAACTGTATACTTCATCAGTCTGTCTCCAGCATTGTCTTATTGCAGTTGCCAGATCAGCTTTGCAGGTTGGAACCTTGTCGTGGACCATTTTCTTTCATTTCCACCACAGATTTTCAATTGGATTAAGGTCTGGACTATTTGCAGGCCATGCCATTGACATTATATGTATTTCCTGTAGGAATGTTTTCACAGATTTTGCCCTATGGCACGATGCATTATCATCCTGAAAAATTATGCTACCATCACCAAACATCCTTTCAATTGATGGAATAAGAAAAGTGTCCAAAATCTCAACATAAAGTGGTGCATTTATAGAAGATGTAATGACTGTCATGTCTCCCATACCTTTACCTGACATACAACCCCATATCAATAATGATTGTGGAAATTTGCATGTTTTCTTCAGGCAGTTGTCTTTATAAATTTCATTGGAACGGCACCAAGTTCCAGCATCATCACCCTGCGCAATGCAGATTCGTGATTCATCACTGAATCTAACTCTCATCCAGTCATCCGCAGTCCAAGATTGTCTTTCTTTAGCCCACTGAACCCTTGTTTTTTTCTGTTTAGATGTTAATGATGGTTTTCTTTTGGCTTTTCTGTATGTAAATCCCATTTCTTTTAGGCGATTTCTTACTGTCCGTTCACAGACATTGACTCCACTTTCTGCCCATTTGTTCCTCATTTGTTTTGTTGTGCATTTTCTGTTTTCAAGTCATATTGCTTTAAGTTTTCTGTCTTGGCGCTTTGATGTCTTTCTTGGTCTACCAGTACGCTTCCCTTTTACAACCTTTCCATTTGATTTGTACTTGGTCCAGATTTTAGACACAGCTGACTGGGAACAACCAACATCTTTTGCAACATTCCATGAAGATTTACCTTCTTCAAGAAGTTTGATAATTCTCTCCTTTGTTTCAACTGACATCTCTCGTGTTGGAGCTATGAGTTATGTCAATCATCTTGGTTCAACACATCCCTAATGTGTGCAAGCACTCTTTTTTAACTGTAGACTAATTAGCAGTTGTAGAAATGCAAAGTGCATGGTGATTCCATATTTTTTTCCTCAGATTTGTGTGATTCCATATTTTTTTCCTCTGTTTGAGCTGTTAAAACAGTTGTCGTTGACTATAGTTATCTTTCTTTGTTTTTTTTTTTTTTTAAGTGTTTTATACAGCCAGAATTTTGGATTGTTGAGTGAAAATAGTTTTGTGGCATGTATGTGCTTGTTTTTTTTTCTACACAATTAAACATTTGAATGAAAATCTTCTGAGAGGGCTGATTCCAGAATTTTTGCCAGGGGTTGTACATGTATATTTTTATATTTCTTATTTATAATAAAAATCGCTTCGTGATAATACTCATATATTATATTTGATAATAATAATATGAATATTTGATTGTGATGTCCTCATATATTTGACAGAGAGTTTGTGGGGGTGCAATCAGTGGCAGGGAGGCTTTTTAGCGCATAACACCGGTACGCAGCGTTTCTGAAAGATTTAGCTCCAGAAGGCTGTAACAGGAGAAGATCTAAAAATATTTTTAATTGTAAAAACTTCTCTGTCCACTCCGGAGCAAGAAAATATGCGATTTGTCATTTTTGTGTGTTTATTTCTTGATAAACAAATGAGATAATCTCGTTTCACCTCCATTGCTCAAATATCCCCCTCTTGGTCGGCGATTGCGAGTGACGTCACTCCCCATACAATCCCGCCCCACAGTATAGACCCGCCCCTGACGCTGATTGACAGGTTTCTGTGTAACGTGTTGGAAATGCAATTGCAAATGGATTAGCGATTGCGTTTGAATTTTGGCCGGCTTGACACGCGGCGCAGAGAAAGTGAAAAAGCAAACGTGGTGATTGATTTTGCTATTTAAATATGACAGGTTCATGACGTGTAAGACCTGGGAAATACAAATGGACTTTGTTTTTTCATTTGAAATTTGGCAGTCAGTGTGCGCTCGCAAAGGCGAATCAGCAAACGGTAATGCAAAGTTTGCAATTGCATTTGAATTATGGCACACTTTGTGCGTCCACATATGGGAAACGCAATTGCAAATGCAATTTGCAATTGCATTTGAATATTGTCTGCGATATCGTTCCATAGGCGACATCTGTAGGTTGTTGTAACCGTAAGCTCCCGTAAATGGATATATACAGCAAGAGTGTTGTTATATACCTAAGCTAAGACTGTAATTTACAAAATACAGCAAACAGGTTGTTGTAAAAGTCAGAGATTTGCAAGATGCAGCAACTGGTGTCTGTAATCACAGTGGATTTACTCAAGACGACTGTATGAAGTGTTTATTCTTTGATGCTGACAAAATAAACTACAAGAGACAAAGAGATCGGACTTCTGTCGTGTGAGTGAAACTTTAAGACAAAGCTACGCGTCAAAACTAGTGAAATAATATGACCGCATCTACATAAAGTCAAAAGCTTATCCGCTGTTTGAACGAAAACAAGTGAACGCTGAAAGGGAAAGTGAAAGAGAATAGCCGTCGAACTTCACCATGCCGAACAACGAGGACAACGCTTCCAGCACTTGGCTGGGGAGCCTAACGGCGCTCCACGAGATGAACAGAAAGAACCTCAACGAGGCGCTGGATGCAAGAAAAGGCAAGCGAATTCGACTGAATGCAACGTCTACTGCATTAAAGACACCTATGAACTATGCACGTAAGTTAGATATCGTTGAAACTGAGTACAGAAGAAAGAAGTAACGTTGATGTGCTTGTGTACACTCGTAAAGACGAACACAGACGCGATCAGGCCACTTGCGGCGCACCTGAGGCTCAAGGCCGCACAGAATTCATAGCTAAGGTGGGTCGCTGGATAGCGGACACTAAGGGCCACTCTGTGACGTCGCGAATACGCGGAGATGTCTCGCCGGGTGTCAGAGCGTCACAGATAACGACAGCATCCAAAAGGTCTGTAACTTCTACATCATCCTCAGCCCTACTAAAGAAAGAAGAAGCCGACAGAGCAGCTCTGTTAGCAAAAGCTGCAACCTTGGAAGAACGTCTCCAATTAGAAATCGAAAAAGTGCAACTAAAAGCAAAAAGAGAAAGACTGGAAACCAAAACGGCACTTGCTATGCATGATGCCAAATTAAGAGTGCTTCAAGGTCAAGATCGCAAATACGACAGCCGATCGCCCAAGAGCAAGAGCGCACTCATTGAATCGAGCAGCGCGCGTCCGAGCAGCGCGTGCCCGAGCAGCGCGCACTCTCATCTTTCCAACTCAACATGCAACAGCCGAGCGCAGCCTGTGAACGAGAGCGCACTCATTGAATCGAGCAGCGCGTGCCCTAGCAGCGCGCACTCTCATCTTTCCAACTCAACATGCAACAGCCGAGCGCAGCCTGAGAACGAGAGCGCACTCATTGAATCGAGCAGCGCGTGCCCGAGCAGCGCGCACTCTCTCCGTTCCAACTCAACATGCAACAGCCGAGCGCAGTCTGCGAACGAGAGCGCAGTCACTGAATCGAGCAACGCGCACCTGAGCAGCGCGCACTCTACGGACCTGGACGCCGCAACCAGCGACGGAAAACCCTGTCACACATCCCTTCAAGGACCCAAACAAAGGGGCCAAGGAAAACCTAGGGTCAGCGTCGCAACCGACGTCAGACAGGTTGGTAGAATTCACAAATACTCAATTACAACGAAGAATGCCGGCGCGTTAGCGCTTTCACTAAACCGTGCGCACATTGCAAAGGGGAGCATATCTTAGACGATTGCTTCCAATTTAATGATAAGACATACAAAGACAAAGTAGAATTCTTAAAAAGAAACGGATTCTGTTTCGGATGTTTAACAAAGGGTCATTTGTGGAAAGACTGTACCAAAAAAATTACATGTTCATTGTGTTCAAAGCCACATCCAAGCATGCTACACATAGCAGTGCCAGACACGGCGCAGTCAGTTACGAGCGCCCGTAGAAACGAAACTGAAAGTGACACAACAAGTACACCACATGCAGTGAGTCACGAATCAAATGCGCTCACTGGGGCTGGAGGTAATTGCATCCTCCCCATAGTACCTGCTAAAATAAAGTCCAAGAAAAAGGGCACAGTAGAAGCCACGTATTATCACGTGAAAGTCCCCGAGAAGGACACAGATCTGCTGCGCTTCCTATGGTGGCCGAATGGAGATATGAACCAAGACTTAGTTGAATACAAAATGGTAGTTCATCTGTTCGGTGCAAAATCTTCACCTAGTGTTGCTAACTTCGCCCTCAGAATCACAGCAGAACAAAACCGCAGCAATGCATCTACTGTGGCAGTCAATACAGTGCCTAAAAACTTTTATGTAGACGACTGCCTGAAATCTGTTTCGAGTCATGACCAAGCAGTCGCCCTATACAATGATCTCACAAGTCTGTACAAGCGGAGGGTTCAACCTCACTAAATGGGCAAGCAACAGCCGTGCGCTACTGACTGTCATTCCCGAGAGTGAAAGGATCAAAGACATGAGAGACTTAGACTTGAGTAAAGATGCACTGCCCATAGAGAGAGCTCTGGGGGTGCTGTGGTGCATTGATTCAGACATGTTCAAGTTTAAGATTAGTTTAAAGGAACGACCTGTGACAAGAAGAGGAATTCTGTCAGTCACTGGCTCAACATACGACCCGTTAGGCTTTCTCCCACCTGCCATACTGCCAGCTACAATCCCAATGCAACAGCTATGTAAAGAAAAACTAGCCTGGGATGACGACATTCCCGAGCAGTCTGCAATGGCATGGAAAACCTGGCTCCAAGAGCTGCACAGACTGTCCGAGTTCAGCATAGCAAGGTGCATAAAACCAGCCGACTTCGGAGTTACAGCTACATCACAACTCCACCACTTCTCGGAATCAAGTGAAATGGGATACGGAGCTGTCTCATACCTCAGGTTAGTAAACGCTGATGGACTTACACATTGTGCATTCATGATGGGGAATTCCCGTGTAGCACCCCTGAAACAAACCACCATTACACGAATGGAACTGACTGCGGCAGTGGTCGCTGTAAAACATGACAAAATGTTTGATTCAATTCAATTCAATTCAGTTTTATTTGTATAGCGCTTTTAACAATTGACATTGTCTCAAAACAGCTTTACACAATCAAAAGAATTATTTAAGTTTGTATGGAATGTGAATGTGTATGAATCAAAATGTTCAGATAGTCCCTGGTGAGCAAGCCCGAGGGCGACAGTGGCAAGGAAAAACTCCCTGAGATGGTAATAGGAAGAAACCTTGAGAGGAACCAGACTCGACAGGGAACCCATCCTCATCTGGGTGAAACAGATAGCAGGAAATGATCTGCATTTAGGTTCATCTGTGTTAGGTTCAGCTATAATAGTTGATGTTAATTGATATTATAATAGTTGATGTAAAATGGAGTCCAGTAATTATTCGAGACTCAGATAGACTTGTAGAAAGTTCCAGTCCTGAACTATCGAATTGTCAAGTCCTCAGAGAAACAGCTGACAACACCAGTCGAGGCCAGAACCATCTTCTAAGTAGATAGAATCATCCCCAGACACCAGGCACATCCTAAAGAGACACACGGGGCATCCATGCGATGAGACCTCCAACCAGAAACCGGGCACCAGGATGGACCAGACAGGTCCGGAGGGCAGAGGGAGTCTGGATCACTGGCAGCTCAGGAACCACATGTGTAGCTCGACAGAGAGAGAAAGAGTGAAAGGGGGAGACAGGGGGAGAGAGGAAAGAGAAAGAGGGGGAGGAAGAGAAGAGGAGGAGAGATTGCAATTAGGTATGGTCACAGTCACAATGTCTAATGTGAATGTATATTTACTGTAGAGTGCAAGCAGGGACTCCGGCAGGACTAACTATGACAGCATAACTAAAGGGAGAGCCAGAAGGAAACACAAACATGAGGGCTCCCTGAGATGTAAAGCAAACAATCACCTCACCGTCAACAAACCTGAGTGATCAAATGAGACTGAGGAAGACAGCATCTAAAACATAGCAGTTCACCATAATACTCTACGTCCATGAGTCCCCCAGATCTGCTCCTTTACCTTATGGCAAATCTATTTATAAAAATGCTTGGCTAAATAAATAGGTTTTTAGCCTAGACTTAAACACTGAGACTGTGTCTGAGTCCCGAACACTATTTGGAAGACTATTCCATAATTTTGGGGCTTTGTAATAAAAAGCTCTGCCCCCAGCTGTAGTTTTCATAATACGCGGTACTGATAAGCAGCCTGCATCCTTTGACCGAAGTAGGCGTGGCGGATCGTAGGACACTAGCAGTTCGCTCGGATACTGCGGGGCGAGACCATTTAATGCTTTATATGTCAAGAGTAGTATTTTAAAATCAATGCGAAATTTCACAGGGAGCCAATGCAGTGAAGATAGGATAGGGGTGATGTGCTCATATCTTCTGGTTCTAGTGAGGACTCTCGCTGCTGCATTCTGGACTAGCTGAAGCTTGTTTATGCACCTAACTGAACAACCAGACAGTAAGGCATTACAATAGTCCAACCTAGAAGTGATAAAAGCATGAACTAGTTTTTCTGCATCGTTTAGCGACAATATATTTCTTATTTTGGCGATATTTCTGAGGTGAAAGAATGCTATCCTGGTGATATTATCTACATGAGCTTCAAATGAAAGGCTGGAATCTATAATCACGCCGAGGTCTTTTACTGTTGCACTTGACGGAACAGAAAGGCCATCTAAAGTTACGGTGTGATCTAAGATTTTACTTCTAGCTGTATGCGGTCCTATGACTAGAACTTCTGTCTTATCCGGATTAAGCAGAAGGAAGTTAATTAGCATCCAATTTCTTATGTCCTGCACACATTGCTCAACTTTAGTAAGATGGTTTTTCTCATCAGGTTTTGTTGAGACGTATAGCTGTGTGTCGTCAGCATAACAATGAAAACTAATACCATGCTTACGGATTATGTTGCCCAGAGGAAGCATGTAAAGGGAAAAAAGCAGTGGGCCTAAAACTGAACCCTGCGGAACGCCAAACTCCACTAGAGAACATGCAGAATAATCACCATTTAAGTCTACATACTGATAACGATCGAACAAATAGGATCTGAGCCAGGAGAGGGCTGTACCCTTAATTCCTACTACATTTTCTAATCTGTGAAGAAGAATAGCATGATCAATAGTGTCAAAAGCTGCACTGAGGTCGAGTAATACAAGCATAGTTACACAACCCTGATCAGAGGCCAATAGGAGGTCATTTACTACTTTAACGAGTGCTGTTTCTGTGCTGTGATGAGGCCTAAATCCTGACTGATACAGTTCATGTATGCCATTTCTATGTAGATATGAGCATAGCTGCTCCGCTACTATCTTTTCCAGAATCTTAGAGATAAAGGGGAGGTTTGATATTGGCCTGTAATTGGACAGCTGACAGGGGTCGAGGTCAGGTTTCTTAATTATTGGTTTAATAACTGCTACTTTAAAAGATTTTGGAACATAACCAATGCTGAGTGAGGAATTAATTATTCTCAACAGAGGTTCTGTTATTACTGGTACTATCTGTTTAAGAAAATGTGTCGGTATAGGATCTAATATACATGTTGATGAATTTGCAGAAGAGATGAGTGAAATTAGTTCATTCTCTTCAAGAGGAGTAAAGTCTTCTAGGTTTGAATCTGACATGGCTAGGTTAACATCTGTATCAATTACATTGTTTGGTTTCAAAGTCTCAATTTTATGCCTAATATTTACAATTTTATTATTAAAAAAGTTCATGAAGTCCTCACTATTGCATGATGTTGTTGTGGAGATTTCTGTAGTGGTCTTATTTCTGGTTAATTTGGCTACGGTATTAAATAAAAATCTAGGATTATTTTAATTTTCTTCTATAAGAGTGGAGAGATACGTTGATCTAGCTACACTAAGAGCTTTCCTATAGTTCAGGATGCTCTCTTTCCATGCTATTTGAAATACCAATAATTTAGTTTGACGCCATTTACGCTCTAATTTCCGAGCAGTCTGTTTTAAAGTGCGCGTGTGATCGTTATACCAGGGAGCGAGTTTCTTATCTCTAATAATTTTTCTTTTAGCTGGAGCTACATTATCTAAGGTACAACGAAGTGTCGACTCTAAATATTCAGTCGCCTGATCAAGTTCTGTGGGGTCAGACGGTGGCCTAATCGAAGTTGGTAACTGTGGGAGATTACTGATAAAACTCTGTGTGGTAGTTGATGTGAATGTACGTTTAATACGGTAGCCCGGTGCTGTGCGTACATTATCACTGTGACACACTTGAATGGAGACAAGATAGTGATCTGAGATAATTTCAGACAGTGGAATTGTGAATACATTTCTTATACTTTATCCGAAGAATATTACTAAATCTAAAGTGTGACCTGCTTTATGAGTGGGTCCTACTACACACTGATTTACGCCTACGGAGTCCAGTATGGATATAAATGCTGTTCTCAGAGGGTCTTCTGGATTCTCAAAATGAATGTTAAAATCTCCAGCAATTAACACTTTATCTACAGAAACGACCAGGTCTGAGATGAAATCCGCAAATTCACTAAGAAATTCAGAATACGGCCCTGGAGGTCTGTAAATTATAATTAGTGGAATCGACTGAGCTGATTTAATATACTTAAATAGACTTATGTTACTATAGAGAATTTCAAATGAGTTAAATTTGTGTCCATGTTTTTGTACGATAGACAGATTATCATTATGAATAGCTGCGACGCCTCCTCCTCTACCAGTTAACCGAGGCTGGTGTATGTAGCTGTATCCAGGAGGACTAGCTTCATTTAGAGCTACATACTCATCCTGTTTAACCCACGTTTCAGTTAAACAGAGTATATCAAACGCCTGATCTGTGATAATTTCATTAACAATAACTGCTTTTGATGCGAGAGATCTAATATTTAACAATCCTATCTTCAGATCAGAGGTGCCGGCTGCGCATTCAGTATGATCTGAGTTTGTGGTCTTTATGTTAATTAAATTATTGAAACAGACTTTCTGAGTCTTTCTACATTTTTGCTTAGATCGGGGAACAGACACAGTCTCAATATGGTGAACCCTGAGTGACGACTCTATGCAGCTAGCAGACGGTTGGTTTAGCCTGTCTGTCTGCTCCCTGGCCTGGGCTCTGGATTGTCACCGATTAACTAGACCTCTACTGAGACTATGAGCTATACTACAGGAAATGAGAGCAGCACCTTCCCGAGTGGGATGGACACCGTCCCGCCCTAACAGGCCAGCTTTGCCCTCAAAGGTCTTCCAATTATCTATGTAGCCCACATTATTTTTGGAGCACCACCTGGACATCCAGCGGTTCAGCGACCATAACCTGCTGTAAGCTATGTCACCACGTCTCATTGGGATGGGACCAGAGCATATTACTTCATCGGACATCGCCTTCGCTAATTTAAACACCTCTGTAAAGTTACTCTTACTAACCTCTGAACAGCTTGAATTGAAATTGCTGGACTCTATGCTCTGGACTGACAGTACAACTGTTTTGAGATACATTGATAACGAAACACTTCGTTTTAAAACCTTTGTGGCCAATAGAATCGCCATTATAAGAGAGTCAACCAAGTCACAGCAATGGAGGTACGTTAATACCTCAGAAAACCCAGCTGATTCTGCCTCCAGGGGGGTATCCTGTGAAAGGTTCATGAAAAATGTTAACTGGATCCATGGTCCCTCCTTTCTCAAAGAAGCAGAGTGCAAATGGCCTGAAAATATTCATGACACATCAATAAAAGAAAATTTTGATGAAAATGATGATGAAATTAAACTCTCAGCTTTAGTGAATACTGTGAGCGTTACAAATGCGCAGATGCAGTGAGTAAACTGATTAATCATCACTCTGATTGGCACAAGTTAAAAAGATCCGTTGCCTGGATCCTTCGCATCAGAGACATGCTCAAACAAAAAACAGAAAGGGTTAAGACACAAGTAGATAACCCAAAGACAGAAAATCACAAGTCGCTACCAGCTCAAGAATTAACAAGAGCAGAAAATGAAATCATTAAATTTACTCAAAGACAAAATTTTAAGGAAGAAATTCTCACGTTACAAAAGTGTAAAGCAGCAGCAGAATTCAAACAGGGAATTCCAACACAGCAAAACCGCAAGGCATCTGTAAAAAGAAACAGTTGCTTGTCCAAACTGGACCCAGTGCTACAGGATGGATTGCTGAGAGTCGGAGGACGTCTCGGCAGGTCCGCAATGCCAGAGCATGTTAAACACCCAGTTATTGTACCTAAAGACTCACATATCACAACGTTAATATTAAGAGACGTTCATGACAAGATATGACACAGTGGCAGAAATTACATGCTTTCAGAATTGCGGCAGAAATACTGGATTCCGACTGCTAACTCACTCGTAAGACAGTTTCTCTCCAGGTGTGTGACAAGCAGAAAGTCTAGAGCTAAAGCATGTGAGCAGAAAATGTCAGAATTGCCACTCGACAGAATAATACCAGACCACCCACCCTTCACCAATGTGGGAGTAGACTACTTCGGACCCTTCGAGGTCAAACGTGGCAGAAGCAACGTTAAAAGATATGGCGTACTTTTCACTTGTCTGACAACAAGAGCCGTGCACATTGAAATTGCTCATTCACTCGACACAGACTCTTGTGTGAATGCCATGCGACGCTTTATAAGCAGGAGAGGTCAGGTGTCAGTGATGCGAAGTGACAATGGAACAAACTTCATAGGCGCTGAGACTGAACTGCGCGAGGCTATTCAGCAATGGAATCAGTCACAAATTGAAAGCTTCCTTACTCAAAGGAACATACAGTGGACATTTAACCCGCCCTCTGGATCTCACTTTGGCGGAATATGGGAAAGGCAGATTAGGTCAGTTAGAAAGATTTTGAGATCAGTACTGAAAGAACAAACATTAACTGACGAGAGCCTGCATACATTCATGTGTGAAGTAGAAGCGATAATGAATAACCGACCCCTCACTACTGTCTCGGAGGATCCCACAGATTTGGAACCTCTGACACCAAACCACCTGCTGCTGATGAAAAAACAGCCAAACCTGCCCCCTGGACTTTTCAAAAAGGAAGGCATCTATGCACGGCGCAGGTGGAAGCAGGTTCAGTACCTATCAGACCTATTCTGGAAGCGATGGGTGCGTGAATTCTTGCCCTTGGTCCAAGGACGGCAAAAATGGTGTCAAGAGAGAAGAAACCTTTCGATTGGAGACATAGTTTTAATAATTGATGAGACTTCTCCAAGAAATTCATGGGTCATGGAACGAATCACGAAAGTGTTCCCCGACAAAGGGGGACTGGTGAGACGTGTGTTAGTTAAAACCAAGACCAACACTCTGGAAAGACCCATCGACAAGCTGTGCCTCATATGTGAAATGGACTGTTAAATGTGTGGTATGTTGTGAAATTTGATATGCAAATATAAACACCTGAGATAAATATTACACACTTAAAAGATTTAAAACATTTTAGAAGGTTAAGAATGTTTGATTTCATGGCTTTATCAAAAAAAAAAAACACAAAATTTTAATTGTCAGTCTCCATGCCTGTCAATTAGGGGCTGGAATGTAAGTGCCATATCGTACTTGTTATGAACTTATTGTTGTGTTTATTTTATTTTATTTGTTGTTATTTCATTTATTCTACCTTGCTCTATTCATTAGTAAAGCATTAAGCATTAAGTTTGTTACATAAGCCATAAGCTTTATATTTCTTAGTCATGCATCCTAAGTTGACAATCGTAGGTTGGTCTGTGATGTCATTCTACTATTACATGCATTTGTGTGAATGTGATATGATTGAGAGTTCAGTATAGATGCGGAACGCTATGGAAACACAAGCTTTTGACCGTCAGCTAATGAGAGCTCCCGGTAAGCTAAGAGTGTAAGATACAGCAACTAGGTTGTTGTAACCGTAAGCTCCCGTAAGTGGATATATACAGCAAGAGTGTTGTTATATACCCAAGTTAAGACTGTACAAGATACAAGAGATTTGCAAGATGCAGCAACTGGTGTCTGTAATCACAGTGGATTTACTCAAGACGACTGTATGAAGTGTTGATTCTTTGATGCTGACAAAATAAACTACAAGAGACTGTAACAAACTCGCTATCGTTACCAAAACAATACCTAGCCGTTATCAGAATCAGGGAGTAGGATAAGGACCACCAGAGAAACAGTTGTTATACTCAAAGTGTATTCACATTTAATGTAGTGCTGTACATCACACCATTCATGCACGCCGGCCACTCATACCCCACACTCACTCAGTCTGTGCTCGTGATTATGTATATAAGGAGTCTTTTCTCTCAATCAACAATCCATAAAGGACAGAAGAATGTCCTGCCTCGCGCACGATGTCCTCCGCGAGTGACGTCTCCTTTGAAGGCGGTGCGGTGGTCACCGAGGAAGCGGTCCCGTGCACACTCGGCCGCTGGCGGGGTTTCCCCGGCGGAACAGCAGAGACACACCTCAACACCCAGGAGAACACACACACCAAACATAAACAAAACACAAACAAAAAAACCCTCCTGCATAACCACAGCAGGAGGAATGCCGTTAGTGCACATACAAATGTGATATTGTTGCCTCGGCGGGCTTCACATAAATACACAAACAAAAACCCAAACATACTCACATGCGTAGAGGACAAACATATCCGGCATTCGGGTTAACGTGGTTAGCGTTAGCTTTAGCTTTTTAGCAGTTTTAGCTTCGGCTGACAAAATGGCTGCTGTTACCTAGGCCCAGCCTCTCTTCCTCTTTTATAGGAGTTGCACAATTAGCTCCCACAGCGCCCCTGCTGGACGGGAGTGCATAACTAGCCAATCGCCTGTTACACCCCCTCCCCCTCGGAAGAAGGCGTTACTTCGCCATAAAAAGGCTTGAGGTTGGCGACGTGGACCGTGAACGATCCTGCTTGATTGACCAGTTCCGCCCGGTAGTTGACCCTGGTAAGGGCCTTAGTAATTTTGGCAGGTCCCTTCCATTTTGGGGCTAGCTTAGCCATGTGGGAGTCTTCTGCCCGAGACTGAGGGAAAGTACGAACCCACACTAGGTCGCCCTCATTATACGTGACGACTCATCGCCTGAGGTTGTAGTACTTTGCCTGGCGCTCCTGGGCCTGTGCCACATTGCTCCGGACGATGCGGAACAGGGCTTCCTGACACTCTACAGTGGCATAGGCAGGATGATCCGGCGAGATGGCTCGATGCAGCATTCGCTCCAGTGGTCCCTTCAGCTTGCGTCCCAGCGCTATCTCCGCTGGGGTATAACCAGTGCCAGGCTGTATTGATGGCAAACCGGAACTCTAGAAGCCATTGGTCCCACCGTTTGTGGTTTTCTTTGATGAATGCTGCGATCATAAATTTCAGTGTCCGGTTAGTCCGTTCGGTGATATTGGTTTGGGGATGATATGCGGTGGTAAGTTTCTGGGTGACGCCCCAGTGTCGACAGATGGTGTTAAGGAGTAGGGACGTGAACTGTGGGCCCCTGTCGGAGACTAGGTACGCTGGTGTGCCCCAACGGGTGAAAACCTCCCTTGTTAAAATGCTAGCTATGTTGGGAGCCTTAGCGGTCCTTAATGGAAACATTTCGACCCACTTGCTGCAATAATCCACAACCACCAGCAGATGTTCGTTGAGCCGGGGGGACCGTGGAAACGGCCCCATAAGGTCTACTCCCAGCATGTGACCAGGTTCCACCACGGGAGTGCTTTGTAGTAGACCTGCCAGCTTACTTATGCGGGGTTTGTATTTGACAGATTACACAGTTCCTGCAATACTCCCAGACATCACGGCGTATTTCCGGCCAGTAAGCGACTTCCAGCAGCCTCCGCAGGGTCTTCATCCGCCCCAGATGACCACTGAGAGGGTTGTCGTGGGCGTACTGCAGATATTGAGGCCGGAGTGCTGTGGGGATGACCATCTGAAGGAGACTACACCCATCTTGCTTAGGGAGCTGACGATACAGGAACTGGTTTATTACGCAATAATGGATTTTCTTCACATCAGGGTCTATCTTTGCCGCTCTCCACAGTGCGTGAAGTGCCTCATCCTCTTTCTGAGCCTTCTCCAACTCCCCCCAATCACAGGGCAGACCCCACTGCAGATCATTACCTTGGTGTACCGCCAGATGGGCGTCCATGGCCTCTCCCTGCCAGCGTCGTGATAGAGAATCAGGAAAGGTGTTGCACTGCCCCTTACGGTATTGGACTATAAATTCAAAAGCCTGCAATCTAAGCACCCATCGAGTTAAGCGTGAGGAAGGGTTTGGATGATTAAAAACCCATGTCAAGGCGGCATGATCGGTAATGATAGTAAAAGATTTTCCTTCCAAGTACTGACGCCACTTCTCTACTGCCCACACTACTGCCAGACATTCTTTCTCTGATGCTGAATATCTGGTTTCCGCTCCGTGCAGTAGCCGGGAGGCGTAGGCAATCACGTGTTCTCCATCCTCATGATCCTGGGTGAGCACCGCACCAAGGCCAATGTTGCTGGCGTCTGTCTGTACCTTGAAGTCTGGAGCTGTTAAAACCGGAGAGTGTTGCAGAGTAGTCCTCAGATCTTCAAAGGCTGACTGGCATTCGGACGTCCACACCCACTTGGCCCCTTTCTTCTTCAGGGCGTGTAAAGGAGCAGCACGCTCCGAGAAATGGGGGATGAATCGGTGGTACCAAGCAGCCAGCCCTAGGAAGCGTTGTAGCTCCTTCAGGTTGCAGGGAACGGGGTAAGTTTGTATTGCGGCCACTTTGGCCTCTTCTGTTTTTATACCCTCAGCTGATACCACATGTCCTAAAAACGAGAGAGAAGTCTGACAGAGGTTACATTTTTTCAGATTGAGAGTGAGACCAGCAGCTTCGAGTAGAGAAAAAATCTGTCGGAGATGGTCAAGGTGGGAGCTGGCATCCTTTGAGTAGATGACGATGTCGTCAATGTAGACGAAACAGTATTTCCCAATTGCTTCAGCTAAAACGGAGGTCATGAGTCTTTGAAAGGTTGCCCCTGCATTTTTGAGGCCGAAGGGAAGACTGAGGAACTCATACTGATTGTTCTTGGTCACGAAGGCTGTCTTAGGGATGCTATCCGAGTGCATTTCCACCTGCCAGTAGCCGCTACGCAGATCCAGAGAGCTGAATATAGTGGCCCCGTAGAGCGCTTCCAGGATTTCGTGGACCTGGGGCATGGGGAAGCCGTCCAGCTGTGTTTTGCTGTTGAGGGCTCTAAAGTCCACACAGAAACGGGTCCCACCCCCCTTTTTACCCACCAGCACGACCGGGGCGGCCCATGGCGAGGTGGATGGCCTGATGATACCAGCCTCTAGCATCTTGGCGACCTCATCCTCTACAATCTGCTGTTTATGGACAGGTACAGGGTAAGCTTTTTTCCTGACTGGTCTCTCATCGGTGGTGTATATATGATGAGTTAAAACCTTCGTATGGCCAATTTGATCGGTGCATACAGTTGGCCATTCTAATAATAGTTCTTGCACTTGATGTTTGTAACTTCCTGTCATGGCGGTGTTGCTGACCAGGTTGGAGATGATGGCTTCGGAGGCATCCGACAATTGAGGTAAAGGATTGGCTACATAGAGGGAGACTTGGCCGCGTGTGGATGAACAGAGCGGGAAGTTTTCCCCGTCTCTACCCGGGATGGTGTAGGAGTGTTGGCTAAAATTAATCTGTATACCCACGTCCGTTAAAAAGTCCAACCCTAATACGCAGGGGAAGGTAAGATCACAATCTTTCATAATAAAAAGACAAATCTCTACTTCTACCCCTTGTAATGAGCACCGGGCATGTAGCTTGCCTATTGCCACCTGCACTAAGATATTGGCAAATGAAAACGACTGTCCCTTTGCCGACTGCCACCTTTCGGCTGGTCCCTTTATCCTTCTCCATAGTGTCTCGGTGATGAGGGAGAAGGTGCTGCCTGTGTCGATGACGGCCGTACAGGGTACCTGATTTAAGGCGAGCTGCACCATTAACAGAGAAGGACTGGCCTGGGCTATGCCAAGGCTGGAAGGTCCTTTGCCCTCCTTCGTCTGTTTGGGGGCTAGTATGGGATTTTGCCTTTGTCTAAAAGCTTTAGCGGCATTAAAATCTCTTTCCACCAGCATCCCGATCCGTACCAGCTCGCTTATGGTGATGTCTGTACTCCGCAACAGGCTGGCGATCCGGGGGTTGCAATTCCTCAATGTTGCTTGTGCAATATCTCTTTCAGTCATCCTTGGTTTCCATCTTAAGTCCCTTATGCTCTCATCAGGGCGCTGGACTCGCTCTCTCAGACGCTTCTCAGCCTCAACCTCATGATCCTCGGTGAGGAACGCCTTCAGCAGCGCAGCTTTGAATGATCTCCAGCTCTTGACACCATGTCTCTCTGCGGTCCACCAGTCTTTAGCAGTGTGGGTGAGTATAGAAGGGAGCGTAGCTAATATGTCACTATCGGAAAATGGGTGTAAAGCTAAGTATTCCTCACACCTTTCCACAAAACTAATGGGGTCTTCTCCTTCAGTACCGCTAAACCTGGGGAACTCCAGTTTTATAGGGGCCTTGAAGGTAGGAGCATGCGTGCAGCTACTGGGAAATGGAGGATGAGAATTGGACTCTGTTTGACGGAATGGAGTGGAGGTAACGACCGGCTGCGCATCCATCATGGCTTTTAGCTGTAAGTCCCGTCTCTTCATACATTCCATCACGGCATGGCCTACGTCGTTCAATTGACCTTCACATTGTTTTTTTATCATCTGGCACATTTGTTGCATCTCTTCTTGCACGCTCTCTAGCTTGTGTTGGCTCACCAGAATGTCTGTATCTCGACCGCGCTGCAGTTCCCCCACCTGGTCAGACAGTTCGTACACTCGCTGGGAGAGTCTACTTTCCAGGTCCCGCAGAGCCGTCTCCAGTTGGTTGAGGCGGTTTGCCAATACCATAGAGATGAGACTTTGGTCGTCCTCGGTGTCGACGGGAGGAAGGGAAGGCCGCTGGTCATCGGGGAGTGGTTGTTCTACCCCTTCGTTGCCGCGCGGATGGCTAAGAGTTTGAATTAACTCCTGGACGGGCTCACGACGCGTCACAAAAGGGCCTGCAGTGAAGTCATGGGCCAACGACCCTTCCTCAGCTTGTACGTCGGATTCGGCCATCATTGCCCCATTTGCCTTCAACAAATGACACGATTAATCAGACCCTTGAGTGAGAGTATTTGCAAAATGTAAAATGGTACGAGAGAGGGCTGGCTAGGTAACAGCTAATAGCACCAATAACCATGAAATGAACCAAATGAAATGACAGCAATAATAATATATAAATGTCAAATACACACAATATGCATATATAGCTCTGATGGCCCCACGTTGGGCGCCACTGTAACAAACTCGCTATCGTTACCAAAACAATACCTAGCCATTATCAGAATCAGGGAGTAGGATAAGGACCACCAGAGAAACAGTTGTTATACTCAAAGTGTATTCACATTTAATGTAGTGCTGTACATCACACCATTCACGCACGCCGGCCACTCATACCCCACACTCACTCAGTCTGTGCTCATGATTATGTATATAAGGAGTCTTTTCTCTCAATCAACAGTCCATAAAGGACAGAAGAACGTCCTGCCCCGCGTACGATGTCCTCCGCGAGTGACGTCTCCTTTGAAGGCGGCGCGGTGGTCACCGAGGAAGCGGTCCCGTGCACACTCGGCCGCTGGCGCGGTTTCCCCGGCGGAACAGCAGAGACACACCTCAACACCCAGGAGAACACACACACCAAACATAAACAAAACACAAACAAAAAAACCCTCCTGCATAACCACAGCAGGAGGAATGCCGTAAGTGCACAGTAAACACATACAAATGTGATATTGTTGCCTCGGCTGGCTTCACATAAATACACAAACAAAAACCCAAACATACTCACATGCGTAGAGGACAAACATATCCCGCATTCGGGTTAACGTGGTTAGCGTTAGCTTTAGCTTTTTAGCAGTTTTAGCTTCGGCTGACAAAATGGCTGCTGTTACCTAGGCCCAGCCTCTCTTCCTCTTTTATAGGAGTTGCACAATTAGCTCCCACAGCGCCCCTGCTGGACGGGAGTGCGTAACTAGCCAATCGCCTGTTACACCCCCTCCCCCTCGGAAGAAGGCGTTACTTCGCCATAAAAAGGCTTGAGGTTGGCGACGTGGACCGTGAACGATCCTGCTTGATTGACCAGTTCCGCCCGGTAGTTGACCCTGGTAAGGGCCTTAGTAATTTTGGCAGGTCCCTTCCATTTTGGGGCTAGCTTAGCCATGTGGGAGTCTTCTGCCCGAGACTGAGGGAAAGTACGAACCCACACTAGGTCGCCCTCATTATACGTGACGACTCATCGCCTGAGGTTGTAGTACTTTGCCTGGCGCTCCTGGGCCTGTGCCACATTGCTCCGGACGATGCGGAACAGGGCTTCCTGACACTCTACAGTGGCATAGGCAGGATGATCCGGCGAGATGGCTCGATGCAGCATTCGCTCCAGTGGTCCCTTCAGCTTGCGTCCCAGCGCTATCTCCGCTGGGGTATAACCAGTGCCAGGCTGTATTGATGGCAAACCGGAACTCTAGAAGCCATTGGTCCCACCGTTTGTGGTTTTCTTTGATGAATGCTGCGATCATAAATTTCAGTGTCCGGTTAGTCCGTTCGGTGATATTGGTTTGGGGATGATATGCGGTGGTAAGTTTCTGGGTGACGCCCCAGTGTCGACAGATGGTGTTAAGGAGTAGGGACGTGAACTGTGGGCCCCTGTCGGAGACTAGGTACGCTGGTGTGCCCCAACGGGTGAAAACCTCCCTTGTTAAAATGCTAGCTATGTTGGGAGCCTTAGCGGTCCTTAATGGAAACATTTCGACCCACTTGCTGCAATAATCCACAACCACCAGCAGATGTTCGTTGAGCCGGGGGGACCGTGGAAACGGCCCCATAAGGTCTACTCCCAGCATGTGACCAGGTTCCACCACGGGAGTGCTTTGTAGTAGACCTGCCAGCTTACTTATGCGGGGTTTGTATTTGACAGATTACACAGTTCCTGCAATACTCCCAGACATCACGGCGTATTTCCGGCCAGTAAGCGACTTCCAGCAGCCTCCGCAGGGTCTTCATCCGCCCCAGATGACCACTGAGAGGGTTGTCGTGGGCGTACTGCAGATATTGAGGCCGGAGTGCTGTGGGGATGACCATCTGAAGGAGACTACACCCATCTTGCTTAGGGAGCTGACGATACAGGAACTGGTTTATTACGCAATAATGGATTTTCTTCACATCAGGGTCTATCTTTGCCGCTCTCCACAGTGCGTGAAGTGCCTCATCCTCTTTCAATGTGATATTGTTGCCTCGGCTGGCTTCACATAAATACACAAACAAAAACCCAAACATACTCACATGCGTAGAGGACAAACATATCCCGCATTCGGGTTAACGTGGTTAGCGTTAGCTTTAGCTTTTTAGCAGTTTTAGCTTCGGCTGACAAAATGGCTGCTGTTACCTAGGCCCAGCCTCTCTTCCTCTTTTATAGGAGTTGCACAATTAGCTCCCACAGCGCCCCTGCTGGACGGGAGTGCGTAACTAGCCAATCGCCTGTTCAATCGGACTTCTGTCGTGTGAGTGAAACTTTAAGACAAAGCTACGCGTCAAAACTAGTGAAATAATATGACCGCATCTACAGTTTGAATGTACGAACTTCATGTACAGGGCGTTGATTATGTTAACAGAGATGTTTGTGTATAAAATGGGACAGCAGAGAGAAAGAGATCCCTTTTCTCCATGCTGCAACTGTTTGCTGTATGAGACTGATCCTTCTGCAGAAGCTTAAAATAAAATGTCTCGGGTTACTTTGCTGTAACCCTGTTCCCTGAAAAGGCGGGAACGAGATTCCTCAGATTGATTTGTCTGAAGGGACGTCCAGTCACGTAGGCAGTGCGGCATTGGGACACAGCATCTCGTTCCCGCCTTTTCAGGGAACAGGGTTACAGCAAAGTAACCCGAGACGTTCCCTTTCAAAGGCTACACTCGATGCTGCGTGAAAACACTATGGGAACGAGAGCACCAACTCCGTCGCACTGCAAGTGTCTGGACCCCCAAGGTTGTGTAGCGTGTGCGCACAAGGCCGAGAAGGTCTTAGAACTATGTCTGGGCAGTGGACTCGAGGACCCGTGAGCCCGGAGTAGCATGAACATCCAGACTAAAATCGAACAAATTTGTGCAGTCCCTCTGCGTCACACACTTGCTGAAGGGGAATACCTCTTGCTAGTGCAATAGATGAGGTGATCCACCTGGTTGAATGAGCCCTGATTCCTAGAGGCGAAGTGAGCCCATGCGCCTCATAGGAGAGGGCAATAGCATCTCTCACCCAGTGTAGTGGTGGCCGCCACCTGGTTGCGGCCCCAAAACATGTAAAAGCTGCTCTGACTTACGCCACTGGCTGATGCGGTGGACGTAAATCATGTACAAAACGCTCCGGTCTCATGGAAGTGGAGACCATGCCATTGAAACACAGAGGGTGAAGTGAGAACTGAATCCTGTAGTTTCTCTCTACAGTGCTTAGTACCCAAGGAGATATACATGGCAATAGCTTCCACGCTGCCAGTTTCTCAGAAAAGGGCAAAAGTCTTGGCAGCTTGGTTAAACGGTGGGGGGGGGATGTTAGATGGCCGGCATCCTGAAACATGGCAGGAAAAAAAACGAAGAGCTAACACTTTATTGGAGACTGGTGTAGCCCGAAACACCAGTGATGGCGGAGCAAGAACACCGACATCCTGGGGGTACCAGGGAGAACACTTCATTCTTGAAAGGAATTCTGCGTGCCTCTCCCTATTGGGGAGACACCCCCATGGTCCTGGGCACATGAACCTCAGGGCTTCTTTGTGAAGAAGACAATATGCCAGTCTGACCTCTTTTGAGGCGGATTGTGCAGCACAGCGCACCGCAATCTTTACGAAGGGGTGCCCGGCTCAAAAAACACCCTCCTTGTGTTTTACACCTCACAAGAATCAGACCAGGTCGAGGCTGGGTGGCTGACTGTCCCAACTCTTGAGCACGGCGGGGAAGGGATTTCCCGAAGGCTTGTTCATATAACCGAGTTAACGATATCGCTAAACAGGCCGGAAGGCGAGATAGGGGCATCAAGGGGGAATGCACAATCCTTATCCTTGATGCGCCTGAGATTCAGCCACAAGTGCCTCTCCGCGAAAACCATCGCAGCCATAAAAACGGCCGATAGCACGAGCCGTCTGCTTTGTTGCACGAAGAGTATTTCCAATACGCCCTATCTTGAAGAGCCCGGCCAGTACTCAAGTCTCTGAGCCGGTCAGCCTGGTAGGCCTGCAAAACCGCCATGGTGTGCAATGGAGCAACAACCTGACCTCCTGCCTGAAAAGCTTTTCCCTTCAGGGAAGATGAAAGTCTACACAGCTTGAAAGGAAGTATTAGTTTTTCAGGAAGGATGATGTTCCAGGAGAGAGATAGCCTGGAAGCGTCTCTTCTATCTGGGTGTCATCTGTCGCTCACCAGGGACTATCTGACCATTTTGATACATACACATTCACATTCCATACAAACTTAAATAATTCTTTTGATTGTGTAAAGCTGTTTTGAGACAATGTCAATTGTTAAAAGCACTATACAAATAAATTGAATTGATATAACCCCGCGCTTCCACATCAACTATATTTAAATAAATAAATAAGTTGATGGCAGGAAAACACGGGATGAATGCAGCTTACTCCATGAAAGAATGAACTCATATGGAGATTTCTAAGCCCAGTTCTAAGTTTTAAGCCCAGGAATGCGCGGCGGCTCGAAGCTTCTCAAGGAATGCGAGGCGCGCGCACAGCACTTAATCGAAGCAGGAAAGTGTAGAGATCGCCCTCTGATATGGATTATCACACACGGAGGGGCCTCTCGTTTAAAACTCTGCCATATGGGTGAGTTAAACACTTTCTTATTTTGCTGGTTTAAACACAGACACGCTCAACACAACAAGGTCGGTCAAGAAAAGAATCTGAGGAATGTTTCCGGTTCACTCCTATTTATAACCTCAGGTGCGTCTCATCAGATGACGTCACTCGACCAAGGTTATATAAGCCAAAATTTGGCGTGTTTGATACACACATGCTTCACAACCGGCAACATGACAAGATGTTCCCTTAGCGTCTTCACGCAGCATCGAGTGTAGCCTTTGAAAGGGCACCTTTGTTACTTTGCTCTTATCCACTGTATGAATTACTTGTCTTAATAATGTTTTCAGAATTTCCACCACAAAGTTCACTGAAAAAGTTGTGTAAGAGTTAAGTTTAATAGTTAATGTTACTTTTCAAATACTGTTCAGTATTAAAAGCTCAGCATAAATTTTGTATTAATGTACTTTGTTTTTGTACAAAGGAAAAGCAGAACCTGACCTAAATAAAAATAAAAAATATGTTAAAAGGACTGTGTCCTATCCAGATCCTAGTCCAAAATATCTAAAAACCCAGCCAGGTAATGGGCTCAGTTTGAAAATATGCTTATCTGACTAAACAAATTGGAGTTTTTATTTTGGAGAGGGGAGAAGAATATCATTAATTACAATTTTATTTTATTTACAGTTGTGGGGCAACACAAATCATATGGAGGCTTTGCACATTCTTCCCATAGTAAAACAAAAGGTCCAAAGTGCCATGACTTATGTAGAAATATACTTTAAACTGTCTACAGATTTGTTCATGTTCTAATTTGTCCGTGTTTGTGCTCCAGTTTTGTACCCAAGACACTTGGATGAAACGTGCCCGACCCCTGACCTGTTTAACACTACAGTAGATTAAGTTGTAAGTTTTAGATAGCTTTTTGTAATATATACAAAAAGGAGTCATGCTTTCAAAATAGAATGTGTTCTCCTAATACTTATTGAACCGTAATTATTGTTTCTGTGTATTCCCGGTGGATGTTCATATCACACATTAACGACTTCTCCAGTACAAAGTATGTGATATCTAAAGTTATTTGCTAATTTAACACATCAGTATAACAGTCAAATAACATCACTTTTTCTTGAATGTTTTAATCAACAGCTAGACTGTCACACTTCCCGGAGGAAAGAACAGAATTATCATCAAAAATAACTTTAAATGTATTACAAGTCTGTTTTTTTTGTTGTTTTATAGAATCATTATGGAGGAAATGTCACCTTTTTTTTCAACAAATGTAAGTATTTTTAACACTTCATTGAGCAGGCATTTAAGATTTGATACAAGATAGTTTGTTTGCTTTGATTTCAGATAGAAAGACTAACAACAAAAGAAAAAAAAAAGTCATAGCATGGTACGGAAACCTCCTATCACCACCCAGACCCAACCCATCACCCTTACCCTTGACCAACATCAAGAACAAATCAGATTCCATCTCACCCCCATCTCATCATCTCCCATCATTCTTGGATACCCCTGGCTGATTCAACATGATCCTCTCATCTCGTGGACGACCTGCACTGAACTATGCCTACGGGCTTCGGCAGGGACGTGCTCTAGGGAGTCCGAGGCCCCCGACATCGACATTAACGCCATCCCTACCGCCTACCGAGACCTGGCTGAGGTTTTTTGAAAAAGACGAGCTAACCACCTTCCTCCTCACCGGCCTTACGACCTGGCCATCGACCTCCAGCCAGGTACTGTACCGCCCCGTGGCCACCTATATTCACTGTCATCTACAGAGACGCAGGCGATGCAGGAGTATGTAACCAACGCTCTACGCCACGGCACCATCCGGCCCTCCACCTCGCCTGCTGCCGCGGGGTTTTTCTTCATGAAAAAGAGGGTCGGCGAACTTCGCCCCTGTGTCGACTAATGGGGGATCAACATCACCACCATCAAAAACTGACACCCACTGCCTCTTACCAACTCAGCCCTGGATGCCCTCTCTGGTGCCACCGTGTTCAGTAAGTTGGACCTCCGGATCGCCTATAACTTTGGCACATTGGAGAGGGCAATGAGTGGAAGACGGCCTTCATTACCCTACGGGACACTATGAGAGCCTTGTCATTACATTTGGACTTTGCAATACCCCCGCAGCCTTCCAACACTTTATCAACGATGTCCTCTGGGACATGCATGTCAGGGCGGTTTTAAAGAGATTGCTCACCAATCAACTGTCAATCAACTTTGTCATCTTGCCCCAGGGTGTGGCCATGGACTCGCAGAAGCTATAAGTTGTGCATCATTGGCCCCTACCCAAGACCCTTAAGCAACTTCAACGGTTTCTCGGGTTTGGGAATTTCTATCGTCACTTTATCCGGGACTACAGTACCGTTGCAGCACCCCTGACTGTGACCGTGACCCATCCATCAACTCACCCTTTCTGCCTCAACTCCACCGTGCTCTCCGCCTTCCAGAAACTCTGTCACCGCTTCACCACCACTCCAATTCTTCTCCATCCAGATGCCAACCATTTGTTGTGGAGGTGGACGCCTCAGATGTGGGCGCTGGGGCTGTTCTCTCTCAGCGAGGTCCAGATCAGAAATTACACCCCTGTAGTTTCTTCTCCAAAATATTTGATGCCACTCAGCAGCGATATGGGGTGGGGGACCGCATGCTGCTGGCCATAAAGTGGGCTATGGAGGAATGGCATCACTGGTTCCAGGATGCCAGGCAGCCATTCATCATCTGGACCGATCACCAAAACCTCATCACTATCCGGAACCTAAACAGCTGAAGCCAAGACAGGCGCGGTGGGCTTTGTTCTTTGAACATTACAATTTCCACCTCTCATAGCGCCTGGGGTTGCCCGGGGGCACCTAGGATCATCGGCCCTTAACGCATCACCCTCCGGATAAACCCTGTCACCTACCGGTTCCAACTGCCTGCGGCGCTCCGGATCCACCCGGTATTTCACATCTCTCAACTCAAACCCTTCACCACCTCTCCCATGATTCCACCCACTCCGCCAGCTCCTCCTCCCCGGATCATCGACGGTGGTCCCGCATACACCATGCCCCGGATCCTCGACTCGCACCCTCGGGGCAGAGGTATCCAGTACCTGGTCGATTGAGAGGGCTACCCCGAACTGATTCAAGACGACCATCGTCGGGTATCCTCCACCTCAGGACCGTCAGGAACCGGTCCTGGACAGGGGGGTACTGTCACTACTCTAATACCTTAAACACTTAACAAAAGCTCTATGTTGTGACAGGCTTTAGAACGGCATACAGGCTCTAATACTGTACCTTAAACACTTAATAAAAGTGCTATGTTGTGACACAGGCTTTAGGACGACATACAGGCTCTAATACCTTCTTTAAACATAATACTCTTTTAGATGTATAAAACCACTCATGCTCCTATGAGCGACAGACAGACACAAACACACACACACGCTCCTACTAGCGACACACACACACGCGCTCCTACGAGCGACACACACACGCGCTCCTACGAGCGACACACACACGCGCTCCTACGAGCGACAAACACACTCACACACTCCTACGAGCAACACATACACACCCGCGCACTCCTACGAGCGACACACACACACACGCGCGCTCCTACGAGCAACACACATACATGCGCTCTCCTACGAGCGACACACACACACACTCCTACGAGCGACACACACTCGTAGAGCATACACAGGCTTAAAGCTTTGATTAAAGGCAGGGAGAGACACTAGAGACAAAGGAGAGACACTAGAGACAGGGAAGAGACATTAAAAACAGGGAAGAGACACTAGAGACAGAGAAGAGACTGGAGAAAATCGCGACATGGAAAGAACCTAGAGACATGAGGAAGAAACAAACAGGAGTAACTGGAAACAAGAGGACTATAATCACAATACTCAAATAAGCAAAGGTAAACCTAAAGATACACTTAACTACATTTAACATAGAAAACAAGCCTTCAGAGCTAGCTCCACACAAATCTGAATTTAAACAAAAAATAAATAATGCACACAGTGCTCTCTAGGGGCGATCCCTTACACAAGGTGGTAATTCATACCCTAAGTCTGGGGTACTCAATAGGCGGACTCCGGTCCGCATCCGGACCCAAATACGGTTAAATCTGGACCGATGCCAAAACAGACATGCTAATTTAATCATAATCCAAATGAGTTCTCAATGAAGTGCGCAACTGTGTTTCCGCGCGATGTATCTTTGAGTCGTCTAGTGATGGGTCGTTCATGAATGATTCGTTCTTTTTGAACGAATCTTTAACGTGACTCAGAAGAACGAGTCGTCTCCGAGATTTGTTCATTTTCTACTGGGCGCGCATGCGCAAAGCATTGCAAAACCTCCATAGGTTATGTATTGAACGGTTCTCAACGAATCGTCAAGTTCCGAGTTGTTTGGTCCTTTGTCACGTGACTCCCATAGACGCTATGCGGTGCAGTAGATTCAAAAGAACGAACGACTCGTGGAAGATATAAGAGGTGAGCTACTCATTCTGTTTATTATAACATGTCCTTAATATCCTAATGGTGTCCTCAAGGCTGGCCATTGATATAAGTTGATTTTGAAAACAGCAAATTTAAGAGTGAGTAGACAGAAAAATATGCATTTGTGCTCCCCGTGGGAAACAGAAAACCAATGTGCTTAATCTAGCAATCAAAAGTGGTCACCTTCTCACCTTCTGGACAAAGATGGTTACTGCAGCAGTTGTTCCTGTCCTGCAGAAAATGTCCCTTCAAATTCTCACAATGTTTTCCTCAATGTACTGTTGTGAAGCTGCCGTTTCAACTACGAGCATCGTGAAAAACACATATCGCAGCACCATCACCAATGAACATTTACATCAGTGCCTCCACCTGGTCCTCACACCTTTTATGCCCAAGTTCAAACAACTGGTGGCACAAAGATGATGTCACCTTTCACACTAAAAGGACTACCATGTCATTTTTCGGTATTGTTCGAAAATTTTGGGTTTTTGTAGTTCTCTATTTGAAATTGGACTGTCATTTTTCCGGAACTCGGACTGAATAGAAATTTGGTAAGTGGACCTTTCAAATTTATATTTGAGTACCCCTCCCCTAGGTTAACCAGCGTCACTATGAGACGTACAAATGTCGCCATTAAAAACCTGCGTTTCGAGAAAAGGGATCCCGTGACTTGCTGCGGCTTTGCGCGGCTGCGTGCGGGAAGCTGTGAACATGCCCTTCATTACCTGTAGGGGGCAGTCGTGTTTCAGTCTGAAGTATTGTGTGTCTACTGAAGCCGAAAATGTGTGCAAATTAAACTGCGCATGCGTGTTTGGAGTCGCTGTGCCCGCGCTGTGTATCAGTCGGTTGGGAATCATCACGGAGGTTACAATACGGCGTGGCTGCAGCTGGAGTTTGTCGTGTTCGAGGTAAGTTTAGCTTTCTTTTTTGGATGTGATTCTCGCTTCCATGACTCCCAATAAATGTTCATCTTAATCTCAGGACGTACAATTAGCAATTTCAGTTTTTAATAGTGTGGAGATTCACAAAACACCGTTTTCGTGTAAAAAACTGAACCTACGGAGCCCTCATGGGTCCTGTGGTAAATAAATAAATAAATAAAATAATAACGAACCGAGCGCGCGGATTAATACACCGAGATGTGTGTTTCTTACCCCCACCCCGAGTGAAAACGGCGTGTTCAGACAAAGACTCGCCAGTTAGATGCCATTTCTGAACAAACAGAGTCGTGTGTGTTAAAGCATTAAATGGTAAAAGAGCACTAGCAATAAACGTTTTTTTTTCTGAAGCCGAACTTTATTAATGAGTTACGAGTAAAGAACCTGTACATATGTTCATACAGTATTGACAGCAGCTCTAATTTACTGCGGTAAAGCCAGCCGCGGTTCAGAAAAACACGGTCAAGCCAGCCGCGATTGATTTTGGTGCGCGCGCATATTACATTGATTACGGTAGTTTCATGAACAACACAGAGAGAATGCCCCATATCTGAAAAATGCTGCAGTAAAATAGTTTCATATGTGGTGTGTATATAGTATGGGACGTCCTGAATAAGAACTGATCATTGTTTTTTTTCTGTTTCAGTCTGAAGTATTGTGTGTCTACTGAAGCCGAAAATGTGTGCAAATTAAACTGCGCATGCGTGTTTGGAGCTGTGCCCGCGCTGTGTATCAGTCGGTTGGGAATCATCACGGAGGTTACAACACGGCGTGGCTGCAGCTGGAGTTTGTCGTGTTCGAGGTAAGTTTAGCTTTTACACTTATTAGAAATGGGGTCTTTATACCCCTTTGAAATGTAATAATGCCCCATATCTGAAAAATGCTGCAGTAAAATAGTTTCATATGTGGTGTGTATATAGTATGGGACGTCCTGAATAAGAACTGATCATTGTTTTTTTCTATTTTTTTTTTTATCATATAATGTGTGTACATTATATGGGATAAAAACTGACCATGGTGTTTTATACTTACTAGAATTAATTTTTTCATAGGTCTCTGAAGTGAAATAAAGGCATTTTATTTAACTTTTTTTCCCCATTGTGAACATTTGTTTATTTGACCTCTCTTCCAAAGCAGACGTTAATCCTCATTATAGAAAACATTCATTGAAGAATAACTGCTACTTTTGAACAGTAAAACAAAATAAAAATCAATTCTGGTATTTAGAAAGATTAAATACATTATTTTGTCTGTTTTCTACGAATTCTGCTGTAACTTATCTACATAAAACAATTATTTGAATGGTGAATATTTAAGAAAAATATTGTAACAGACAACCGTCAAAGTCACCAATAAATAACACGGATATTAAAGCAGAAATGCAAATATCTGTTTCTAACGGTGTCAGAAACTTTGTGTTAGTAGCACTGCTTGACATGCTTGATGCCTTCCTCTTTTGTAATTTGCTTTGGATAAAGGCCTAAATGTAGTTGTACGAATAAGAGATTATGTAATGATACAATGTAAATATTTTCACAGAAACAAAGCGTAAAGATGAGACGTGAATCTGAAGACGATCTCTTTGATGATTGCCTGGTAAAGTATTGTTTTCTTATTAATTATACAATTTATTAATACCTTGAATATAGTGTTTGTTGTATTGGACAGAAGCATATAAATGCAAATGAATATATAAATATGAGTAATTATTGAACGAATTTTCATGTTTGGACTAACCCTTTAAATACAAACTCAGCATTCATCATAGGATTTCCTGACACTGTAAAGCCATCTCATGCCATGTTTTACTGATGCAAGATTAGTGCTAAAGCAATTTAACCCAAGTTTAACAATATGAAGTATATGAAATGTAAGTGCCATATCGCACTTGTTATGAATTTGTTGTTGTGTTTATTTTATTTTATTTTATTTTACTTGCTGTTATTTCATTTATTCTACCTTGTTCTATTCATTAGTAAAGCATTAAGCATTAAGTTTGTTACATAAGCCATAAGCTTTAAATTTCTTAGTTATGCATCATAAGTTGATAATCGTAGGTTGGTCTGTGATGTCATTCTACTATTACATGCATTTGTGTGACTGTGATATGCTAGAAAGCTCAGTATAGATTTGGAAGGTTACGGAAACACAAGCTTTAGACCGTCAGCTAGTGAGAGCCCCCGGTAAGCTTGAAATGCTAAATACAGCAACGAGGTTGTTGTAACCGTCAGCTAGTGAGAGCTCCCGGTAAGCTAGAAATGTAAAATACAGCAACGAGGTTGTTGTAACCGTAAGCTAACGTAAGCTGGGAAAGTAAGAAACAACAAGAGTGTTGTTAGATACCCAAGCCAAGATTGTAATCTACAAGATACAGCAAACAGGTTGTTGTAAAACTCAGAGATTTGCAAGATGCAGCAACTGGTGTCTGTAATAACAGTGGATTTACTCAAGACGACTGTATGAAGTGTTGATTCTTTGATGCTGACAAATAAACGACAAAAGACAAAGAGATCGGACTTCTGTCATGTGAGTGAAACTTTAAGACATTAGCTACGTGTCAAAACTAGTGAAATAAGCCATCCGCATCTACAAAAGTCTAAAGCTTTTCCGCTGTTTGAACGAAAACAAGTGAACACTGAAATGGAAAGTGAAAGAGAATAGCCGTCGAACTTCACCATGCCGAACAACGAGGACAACGCTCCCGGCACTTGGCTGGGGAGCCTAACGGCGCTCCACGAGATGAACAGAAAAAACCTCAACGAGGCGCTGGATGCAAGAAAAGGCAAGCGAATTCGACTGAATGCAACGTCTACTGCATTAAATACACCCATGAACTATGCACGTAAGTTAGACATCCTTGAAACTGAGTACAGACCCAAATACGGGAAGCTGAGAGAGGCCTTCATGAGAAGTAACGTTGATGTGCTTGTGTACACTCATGAAGACAAACACAGACGCGATCAGGTCGCTTGCGGCGCACCTGAGGCTCAAGGCCGCACAGAATTCATATCTACGGTGGGTCGCTGGAAAGCGGACACCAAGGACACTAAGAGCCACTCTCTGACGTCGCGAATACGCGAAGGTGTCTCGCCGGGCGTCAGCGTGTCACAGACAACGGCAGCATCCAAAAGGTCTGTAACTTCTACATCATCCTCAGCCCTAATAAAGAAAGCGGAAGCCAACAGAGCAGCCTTGTTGATTAAAGCAGCAGCCTTAGCAGAACGGCGGGCGTTAGAACAGAAGGAAGCACAATTAAAGGCAAAAGAAGCAGAATTAAAGGCTGAGGCAGAGCAACTAAAAGCTGATAAAGAAAAGTTGGAATTAGAAACTGCGCTCGCAATTGTCGACGCTGAATTACAGGTTTATCAGAGTTGTAAAAAACGACAGCCTGCATCAAAGAGCGGAGTCATCGACCCGAGCTGCACACGCTCGAGCAGCCCGCCTTGGACGGGCCACAAACCTGAATACGACAGCCGCCGAAAGCCGGTAAGAGAGAGCACCTTCAACGAACC
Organism: Channallabes apus; assembly: GCA_030522415.1. Classification (NCBI taxonomy): domain Eukaryota; kingdom Metazoa; phylum Chordata; class Actinopteri; order Siluriformes; family Clariidae; genus Channallabes; species Channallabes apus. Next base: position 16,205,858 of record CM060126.1, on the reverse strand, counting down.
AAGTGGCGCACGCGCTCCCAAACTGGAATACAACGAACTTTACGAGAGCAGCGCGCACTTTCACCTCTCCAACTCAACATGCAACAGCCGAGCGCAGCCTGCGAACGAGAGCGCGGTCACTGAATCGAGCAACGCGCACCTGAGCAGCGCACACTCTACGGACTTGGACGCCGCAATCAGCGACGGAAAACCCTGTCACACATCCCTTCAAGGACCCAAACAAACGGGCCAAGGAAAACCCAGGGTCAGCGTCGCAACCGAGGACGGACAGGTTGGTAAAATTCACAAAGAATTGATTACAATGAAGAATGCCGGTACATCACCTGTCAGCGCCTTCACTAAACCGTGCGCACATTGCAAAGGGGAGCATATCTTAGACGATTGCTTCCAATTTAATGATAAGACACACAAAGACAAAGTAGAATTCTTAAAAAGAAACGGATTCTGTTTCGGATGTTTAACAAAGGGTCATTTGTGGAAAGACTGTACCAGAAAAATTGTATGTTCATTGTGTTCAAAGTCACATCCAAGCATGTTACACAGCGCAGTGCAAGTCACGGCGCAGCCAGTTACACGCGCTGACAAGAACGAAACCGAAAGTGACACAAAAAATACACCACCGGCAGAGAGTCACGAATCAAATGCGCTCACTGGGGCTGGAGGTAATTGCATCCTCCCCATTGTGCCCGTTAAAATAAAGTCCAAGAAAAATGACACAGTAGAAGCCATGTACTATCACGTGAAAGTCCCCGAGAAGGACACTGATCTGCTGCGCTTCCTATGGTGGCCGAATGGAGATGTGAACCAAGACTTAGTTGAAAATAAAATGGTAGTTCATCTGTTCGGTGTAAAATTGTTGCCTAGTGGTGCTAACTTCGCCCTCAGAAAGACAGCAGAAGAAAACCGCAGCAATGCATCTGCTGTGGCAGTTAACACAGTGCTTAAAAACTTTCATGTAGACGACTGCCTGAAATCTGTTTCGAGTCATGACCAAGCAGTCGCCCTATACAATGATCTCACAAGTCTCTGTACAAGTGGAGGGTCTAACCTCACTAAATGGGCAAGCAACAGCCGTGCCCTACTGACTGTCATTCCCGAGAGTGAAAGGATCAAAGACATGAGAGACTTAGACTTGAGTAAAGATGCCCTGCCCATAGAGAGAGCTCTGGGGGTGCTGTGGTGCATTGATTCAAACATGTTCAAGTGTAAGATTAGTTTAAAGGAACGACCTGTGACAAGAAGAGGAATTCTGTCAATCACTAGCTCAGCATACGACCCGTTAGGCTTTCTCCCACCTGCCGTACTGCCAGCTACAATCCCAATGCAACAGTTATGTAAAGAAAAACTTGCCTGGGACGATGACATTCCCGAGCAGTTTGCAACGGCGTGGAAAACCTGGCTGCAAGAGCTGCACAGACTGTCCGAGTTCAGCATAGCAAGGTCCATAAAACCAGCCGACTTCGGAGTTACAGCTACAGCTCAGCTCCACCACTTCTCAGATGCAAGTGAAATGGGATACGGAGCTGTCTCATACCTCAGGTTAGTAAACGCTGATGGACTTACACATTGTGCATTCATGATGGGGAACTCCCGTGTAGCACCCCTGAAACAAACCACCATTCCCCGAATGGAACTGACTGCGGCAGTGGTCGCTGTAAAAAATGACAAAATGTTGAAAGAACAGCTAGAATTGAAATTGCTGGACTCTATGTTCTGGACTGACAGTACAACTGTTTTGAGATACATTGATAACGAAACACTTCGTTTTAAAACCTTTGTGGCCAACAGAATCGCCATTATAAGAGAGTCAACCAAGTCACAGCAATGGAGGTACGTTAATACCTCACAAAACCCAGCTGATTCTGCCTCCAGGGGGGTATCCTGTGAAAAGTTCATGAAAAATGTCAACTGGATCCAAGGTCCCTCCCTTCTCAAAGAAGCAGAGCGCAAATGGCCTGAAAATATTCACGACACATCAATAAAAGAAAATTTTGATGAAAATGCTGATGAAGTTAAGCTCTCAGCTTTAGTGAATATTGTGAGCATTACAAAATGCACAGACACAGACGCAGTGAGTAAATTGATTAATCATCACTCTGATTGGCACAAGTTAAAAAGATCCGCTGCCTGGATCCTTCGCACCAGAGACATGCTGAAACAAAAAACAAAAAGGGTTAAAACACAAGTAGATAACCCAAAGACAGAAAATCACAAGTCTCTAAAAGCGCAAGACCTAACAAGAGCAGAAAACGACATCATTAAGTTCACTCAAAGACAAAATTTTAAGGAAGAACTTCTCACGTTGCAAAAGGGTAAAGCAGCAGCAGAATTCAAACAGGGAATTCGCACACAGAAAAAACAAAAGGCATCTGTGAAAAGAAACAGCTGCTCGCCTAAAATGGAACCTCTGACACCAAACCACCTGCTGCTGATGAAAAAACAGCCAAACCTGCCCTCTGGATTCTTCAAAAAGGAAGACATCTACGCACGTCGCAGGGAGAAGCAGATCCAGCATCGATCAGACCTGCTCTGGAAGCGATGGGTACGTGAATACTTGCCCGTGCTACAGGGGCGGCAAAAGTGGTTTCAAAACAAAAAAAACCTTTCGATTGGAGACATAGTTTTAATAACTGATGAGTCTTCTCCAAGAAATTCATGGGTCATGAGAAGAATCACGAAAGTGTTCCCCGACAAAGGGGGACTGGTGAAACGTGTTAGTTAAAACTAAGACCAACACTCTGGAAAGACCCATCGACAAGCTGTGCCGCACATGTGAAATGGACTGTTAAATGTGTGGTAATATGTTATGCAATTTGATATGCAAATGTAAACACCTGAGATGAATATTACACACTTAAAAGATTTAAAATGTTTTAGAAGGTTAAGAATGTTTGATTTCATGGCTTTATCAAAAAAAAAAAAACACAAAATTGTAATTGTCAGTCTCCATGCCTGTCAATTAGGGGCTGGAATGTAAGTGCCATATCGCACTTGTTATGAATTTGTTGTTGTGTTTATTTTATTTTATTTTATTTTACTTGCTGTTATTTCATTTATTCTACCTTGTTCTATTCATTAGTAAAGCATTAAGCATTAAGTTTGTTACATAAGCCATAAGCTTTAAATTTCTTAGTTATGCATCATAAGTTGATAATCGTAGGTTGGTCTGTGATGTCATTCTACTATTACATGCATTTGTGTGACTGTGATATGCTAGAAAGCTCAGTATAGATTTGGAAGGTTACGGAAACACAAGCTTTAGACCGTCAGCTAGTGAGAGCCCCCGGTAAGCTTGAAATGCTAAATACAGCAACGAGGTTGTTGTAACCGTCAGCTAGTGAGAGCTCCCGGTAAGCTAGAAATGTAAAATACAGCAACGAGGTTGTTGTAACCGTAAGCTAACGTAAGCTGGGAAAGTAAGAAACAACAAGAGTGTTGTTAGATACCCAAGCCAAGATTGTAATCTACAAGATACAGCAAACAGGTTGTTGTAAAACTCAGAGATTTGCAAGATGCAGCAACTGGTGTCTGTAATAACAGTGGATTTACTCAAGACGACTGTATGAAGTGTTGATTCTTTGATGCTGACAAATAAACGACAAAAGACAAAGAGATCGGACTTCTGTCATGTGAGTGAAACTTTAAGACATTAGCTACGTGTCAAAACTAGTGAAATAAGCCATCCGCATCTACAAAAGTCTAAAGCTTTTCCGCTGTTTGAACGAAAACAAGTGAACACTGAAATGGAAAGTGAAAGAGAATAGCCGTCGAACTTCACCATGCCGAACAACGAGGACAACGCTCCCGGCACTTGGCTGGGGAGCCTAACGGCGCTCCACGAGATGAACAGAAAAAACCTCAACGAGGCGCTGGATGCAAGAAAAGGCAAGCGAATTCGACTGAATGCAACGTCTACTGCATTAAATACACCCATGAACTATGCACGTAAGTTAGACATCCTTGAAACTGAGTACAGACCCAAATACGGGAAGCTGAGAGAGGCCTTCATGAGAAGTAACGTTGATGTGCTTGTGTACACTCATGAAGACAAACACAGACGCGATCAGGTCGCTTGCGGCGCACCTGAGGCTCAAGGCCGCACAGAATTCATATCTACGGTGGGTCGCTGGAAAGCGGACACCAAGGACACTAAGAGCCACTCTCTGACGTCGCGAATACGCGAAGGTGTCTCGCCGGGCGTCAGCGTGTCACAGACAACGGCAGCATCCAAAAGGTCTGTAACTTCTACATCATCCTCAGCCCTAATAAAGAAAGCGGAAGCCAACAGAGCAGCCTTGTTGATTAAAGCAGCAGCCTTAGCAGAACGGCGGGCGTTAGAACAGAAGGAAGCACAATTAAAGGCAAAAGAAGCAGAATTAAAGGCTGAGGCAGAGCAACTAAAAGCTGATAAAGAAAAGTTGGAATTAGAAACTGCGCTCGCAATTGTCGACGCTGAATTACAGGTTTATCAGAGTTGTAAAAAACGACAGCCTGCATCAAAGAGCGGAGTCATCGACCCGAGCTGCACACGCTCGAGCAGCCCGCCTTGGACGGGCCACAAACCTGAATACGACAGCCGCCGAAAGCCGGTAAGAGAGAGCACCTTCAACGAACCAAGTGGCGCACGCGCTCCCAAACTGGAATACAACGAACTTTACGAGAGCAGCGCGCACTTTCACCTCTCCAACTCAACATGCAACAGCCGAGCGCAGCCTGCGAACGAGAGCGCGGTCACTGAATCGAGCAACGCGCACCTGAGCAGCGCACACTCTACGGACTTGGACGCCGCAATCAGCGACGGAAAACCCTGTCACACATCCCTTCAAGGACCCAAACAAACGGGCCAAGGAAAACCCAGGGTCAGCGTCGCAACCGAGGACGGACAGGTTGGTAAAATTCACAAAGAATTGATTACAATGAAGAATGCCGGTACATCACCTGTCAGCGCCTTCACTAAACCGTGCGCACATTGCAAAGGGGAGCATATCTTAGACGATTGCTTCCAATTTAATGATAAGACACACAAAGACAAAGTAGAATTCTTAAAAAGAAACGGATTCTGTTTCGGATGTTTAACAAAGGGTCATTTGTGGAAAGACTGTACCAGAAAAATTGTATGTTCATTGTGTTCAAAGTCACATCCAAGCATGTTACACAGCGCAGTGCAAGTCACGGCGCAGCCAGTTACACGCGCTGACAAGAACGAAACCGAAAGTGACACAAAAAATACACCACCGGCAGAGAGTCACGAATCAAATGCGCTCACTGGGGCTGGAGGTAATTGCATCCTCCCCATTGTGCCCGTTAAAATAAAGTCCAAGAAAAATGACACAGTAGAAGCCATGTACTATCACGTGAAAGTCCCCGAGAAGGACACTGATCTGCTGCGCTTCCTATGGTGGCCGAATGGAGATGTGAACCAAGACTTAGTTGAAAATAAAATGGTAGTTCATCTGTTCGGTGTAAAATTGTTGCCTAGTGGTGCTAACTTCGCCCTCAGAAAGACAGCAGAAGAAAACCGCAGCAATGCATCTGCTGTGGCAGTTAACACAGTGCTTAAAAACTTTCATGTAGACGACTGCCTGAAATCTGTTTCGAGTCATGACCAAGCAGTCGCCCTATACAATGATCTCACAAGTCTCTGTACAAGTGGAGGGTCTAACCTCACTAAATGGGCAAGCAACAGCCGTGCCCTACTGACTGTCATTCCCGAGAGTGAAAGGATCAAAGACATGAGAGACTTAGACTTGAGTAAAGATGCCCTGCCCATAGAGAGAGCTCTGGGGGTGCTGTGGTGCATTGATTCAAACATGTTCAAGTGTAAGATTAGTTTAAAGGAACGACCTGTGACAAGAAGAGGAATTCTGTCAATCACTAGCTCAGCATACGACCCGTTAGGCTTTCTCCCACCTGCCGTACTGCCAGCTACAATCCCAATGCAACAGTTATGTAAAGAAAAACTTGCCTGGGACGATGACATTCCCGAGCAGTTTGCAACGGCGTGGAAAACCTGGCTGCAAGAGCTGCACAGACTGTCCGAGTTCAGCATAGCAAGGTCCATAAAACCAGCCGACTTCGGAGTTACAGCTACAGCTCAGCTCCACCACTTCTCAGATGCAAGTGAAATGGGATACGGAGCTGTCTCATACCTCAGGTTAGTAAACGCTGATGGACTTACACATTGTGCATTCATGATGGGGAACTCCCGTGTAGCACCCCTGAAACAAACCACCATTCCCCGAATGGAACTGACTGCGGCAGTGGTCGCTGTAAAAACTGACAAAATGTTGAAAGAACAGCTAGAATTGAAATTGCTGGACTCTATGTTCTGGACTGACAGTACAACTGTTTTGAGATACATTGATAACGAAACACTTCGTTTTAAAACCTTTGTGGCCAACAGAATCGCCATTATAAGAGAGTCAACCAAGTCACAGCAATGGAGGTACGTTAATACCTCACAAAACCCAGCTGATTCTGCCTCCAGGGGGGTATCCTGTGAAAAGTTCATGAAAAATGTCAACTGGATCCAAGGTCCCTCCCTTCTCAAAGAAGCAGAGCGCAAATGGCCTGAAAATATTCACGACACATCAATAAAAGAAAATTTTGATGAAAATGCTGATGAAGTTAAGCTCTCAGCTTTAGTGAATATTGTGAGCATTACAAAATGCACAGACACAGACGCAGTGAGTAAATTGATTAATCATCACTCTGATTGGCACAAGTTAAAAAGATCCGCTGCCTGGATCCTTCGCACCAGAGACATGCTGAAACAAAAAACAAAAAGGGTTAAAACACAAGTAGATAACCCAAAGACAGAAAATCACAAGTCTCTAAAAGCGCAAGACCTAACAAGAGCAGAAAACGACATCATTAAGTTCACTCAAGACAAAATTTTAAGGAAGAACTTCTCACGTTGCAAAAGGGTAAAGCAGCAGCAGAATTCAAACAGGGAATTCGCACACAGAAAAAACAAAAGGCATCTGTGAAAAGAAACAGCTGCTCGCCTAAAATGGAACCTCTGACACCAAACCACCTGCTGCTGATGAAAAAACAGCCAAACCTGCCCTCTGGATTCTTCAAAAAGGAAGACATCTACGCACGTCGCAGGGAGAAGCAGATCCAGCATCGATCAGACCTGCTCTGGAAGCGATGGGTACGTGAATACTTGCCCGTGCTACAGGGGCGGCAAAAGTGGTTTCAAAACAAAAAAAACCTTTCGATTGGAGACATAGTTTTAATAACTGATGAGTCTTCTCCAAGAAATTCATGGGTCATGAGAAGAATCACGAAAGTGTTCCCCGACAAAGGGGGACTGGTGAAACGTGTTAGTTAAAACTAAGACCAACACTCTGGAAAGACCCATCGACAAGCTGTGCCGCACATGTGAAATGGACTGTTAAATGTGTGGTAATATGTTATGCAATTTGATATGCAAATGTAAACACCTGAGATGAATATTACACACTTAAAAGATTTAAAATGTTTTAGAAGGTTAAGAATGTTTGATTTCATGGCTTTATCAAAAAAAAAAAAAACACAAAATTGTAATTGTCAGTCTCCATGCCTGTCAATTAGGGGCTGGAATGTAAGTGCCATATCGCACTTGTTATGAATTTGTTGTTGTGTTTATTTTATTTTATTTTATTTTACTTGCTGTTATTTCATTTATTCTACCTTGTTCTATTCATTAGTAAAGCATTAAGCATTAAGTTTGTTACATAAGCCATAAGCTTTAAATTTCTTAGTTATGCATCATAAGTTGATAATCGTAGGTTGGTCTGTGATGTCATTCTACTATTACATGCATTTGTGTGACTGTGATATGCTAGAAAGCTCAGTATAGATTTGGAAGGTTACGGAAACACAAGCTTTAGACCGTCAGCTAGTGAGAGCCCCCGGTAAGCTTGAAATGCTAAATACAGCAACGAGGTTGTTGTAACCGTCAGCTAGTGAGAGCTCCCGGTAAGCTAGAAATGTAAAATACAGCAACGAGGTTGTTGTAACCGTAAGCTAACGTAAGCTGGGAAAGTAAGAAACAACAAGAGTGTTGTTAGATACCCAAGCCAAGATTGTAATCTACAAGATACAGCAAACAGGTTGTTGTAAAACTCAGAGATTTGCAAGATGCAGCAACTGGTGTCTGTAATAACAGTGGATTTACTCAAGACGACTGTATGAAGTGTTGATTCTTTGATGCTGACAAATAAACGACAAAAGACAAAGAGATCGGACTTCTGTCATGTGAGTGAAACTTTAAGACATTAGCTACGCGTCAAAACTAGTGAAATAAGCCATCCGCATCTACATGAAGTGATGGTCATTTTTTTATTATCATTTATATTTATTATTATTTTTTTCTCAATGAAGTCAGCACAGGTTGAAGCAATTCAGATTTTTTTTGTTTCTCAAAATAAATGATTTATTTTCTTGTAAATTTTATGCAGGAGGACAGACGAAGTGACACCTTCTTAAAATCCTTGTCGTCCGTGCTGTTGAAGGGGAAGAACCGGTTGGTGTATCCATAATCCTTGAAGGAGAGGCTATTTTCAGAAAGTTCTTCTAGAACTTCATGGGATTAAGCTATCACCAAAAGTGCAAGCTTTAAAGATGAAGTTATCATCTTAAAACATTTGATTTGGCTTGACTACAAGTGTTTACATGTTGTGTTTACATGTTCAGCTTAAAATGTTTTCATGCATTAAGGTTTCAATGGCATACTTTTAAGTGCACTAGTCCAGAGTGCTGATTTGAAAGTTGCAACTTCACTGCTTCAGAGGGCTATTACGTTTTAACGTTTATTCTACAGTTTGTTTAAAGTATTTTCTGCTGCATTTTATTTCTAAATGAATGCTGTATTTTATTTATTTATTATTTTACACAATTTTGTTTAAAACAAGTATTTCAGGCCCTGGTGCCGTGCAGTTTTTTTTCTATGGATGCAAAATTTAGCTGAATGCACTTTTATTAAAAAGACAACTTGGATCTAGACTGTGAATGTCACAAATATTTGGTAATGTTGGTGAATAAACTGTTTATATTTTAGTTGTGTGATTTATGAAAGATATAGATGAAATAATTACTTAAGTTTCTTTCCAAAACATAAATTAGCAATGTTTACATTATTATAGGGAGTAATATAAATTGATAAAACCAAGTAAGGGAAAATCTCACAAAACAAAATGATAGTAATTTCATAAAATCAAGGTTCCTGCTGATACAACAATGCATTAACTTTAGATTTATTTAAAATAATCAAGTAATTTGTGCATTAAGTATAATTATGTAACTTTTACTTGATTTATTTTATTGTTAATTTAATTAAGTAGATTTTACCTGACAATTACGGGTGAGTTTGTTTGTAGCATGCAGTAAAGTGTATGTGACACAAAAATATATATTTGTAATATCGTGCAATCTCTGCTATCCGCTAGCAAACTTGAGCGATTCTTTTATTTTTTATATAATATAAAGTATGTTTACAGTATAAACTTTCTATGTACGGGTCCAATCAGAAAAATTTAACCAGAAAACAGCATATTACATTGATTACATTGGCCTGAGGCTGGACAATGGAATAAACTGTGGGATAAACTGTAGAACTGAACAGAATTTTTTTTTCCATGTGACTTGAAAAGCCTTTCGTCTAGTTAAATATAAATGTTAAAACTCTGATCATGTTATCTAGTTTAATTTCGTGTTTTCGCTACATAAATAAGACAGTAGGTTCAACCCCTTAAAATTTCAAATGTAATCTAAAAATGGCCTAGCTTGTACAGGCTACTATACGCTCATCAGCAGTCGGCGCCCCGCTGTAACCAGCAGATCAAAGGAGCAGTTATCGGCTAACACGTAGCCTTCTGAGTTTGGAGACCCACAGAACCCCCACTGTAATTCCCCCATCTCACCTTTCATTCACATAAGGTGTGAAGTTATCAAACCGGTTTCCGGGAATGGGGTAGAATTGGGGGGTTTAAAACAAACGAGCAGGCGTCTCTGCCTAAAATGTTTTTCGCCAGCAAAACACCTTTCTCCTCTCTCTCTCTCTCTCTCTCTCTCTCTCTATATATATATATATATATATATATATATATATATATATATATAGTTAATTCAGGGCTATTTATGATGGAGACACCTTTTTACGTTTTAAATATGTAAAACCTCCGCTGCGTGTATTCATTCACAGGCTGCAGCGCGCGCACAGAGAAATAGGAGACTGTGGTGTATGAGTGGATTGGAGAGAAGAGAGCTGTTCAGTTACTATAAAATATATATATATAAACATATGATCTTTTGTTTAACACACAAACACAAGACTAAAGGTAATATACATACAATGAAAACTTGTCATAAAAATCTTTATTAATGGCAAAAATGACTTAACATTTATGGGTCTGTTTGCTCGAGTGAGCAGCCATGTTGAAAACTTCGCTTAGCCCTTCGTTTGAAGTGAGGTCCTGAAAAATCTTCGTTTGGAGGGCTATCTGGCCCTTCCCCCCTCCCCCTACACCTCCAACCAAAAGAGAAATGAGACACCTCTACCCCTGCACGTGAACGCGCCAAATGGAAGAGTAGGGGGAAGGGTTGGGATTCAGCCTTAATATTGGAGCAATAAAATTTACTTAAAATCTGTGTCCAAATTGTTATGAGGATTTTATCAAGTAAATCTTACAAGTTCTTTTTTTCAGTGCATGGGTGAACACGATGTTTTAAGAATTTAATTATATATATATATATATATATATATATATATATATATATATATATATATATATATTATTGTGTGTGTGTGTGTGTGTGTGTGTGTGTGTGTGTGTGTGTGTGTGTGTGACCGGTGCAACTCACACGTCCTATTCCATTGTCATTCATACTGCCGTAGTTTTTAGAGCCCTAAAAAAGCATTCGCTAGTAAGTAAGTAAATATGAATGAATAAATAGTTTTAAATTATATATATACAGGGGCGTAGATTTAGGGTGGACGGAGGGGATGTGTCCCCACCAATATCCTCCGACCATTGAAATGTCCCCACCAATAATTTAATCCACTTTTTTTTTAAATCGTTCTGTCAACATTAACCTAGACACGCAGAAAGGGATAAATGACGTTCTCTCCTTGAGTCCTCCCGCCCCCAAAACACATATGAACATTTTGATTGGCTGTGCCTTTCCCTGCCATCATGTGATAGACGATTGGCTGCGTTCAGACACAAGCAGCGCCAAATGCAGTGGACTCACATTCAGTATAGCAGGCCAGGATATAGTCTGTGAATACGGACGTAAAACTAACAGCAGATTAAACAGCTAAATGTAAAAGTATAAATATGATCCCTGTCAGTCTCCTAATCTAGTGACTGTTTGTCAGAAATCAGTATTGTGAAAGAAATTGATAAACTAATATACTAATATTGCCATATGGCTAGAATTTTGTTGACACCAATAGACAATCCACTTCAGAAAAATAGTTTTTAAAATGCATTCACTTACTTGGCGAACATTAATGATTTGATTCGAGGTTTGCACACTAAGACTCAGAAAAAGTGAAATAAAATGATTGCTGTTTAAATGGCATGTGTTTATCCTGTTTTGTCAGGTAACAGAACCTAAACACCTGTGCTGTATATCAGACAGCGATGGAGAGAGTGTAGATTACACACAGGTGCTCTCTAGTCATTAGCACTCATCAGGCAATGTCTATGGCCAACTGACTGCACTCAGACCAAAGGGGGCTGAATAATTACACACACCCCACTTTTATTAAAGGGGGCTGAATAATTACACACACCCCACAGTTATTTATTTGTAAAAAAAAAAATTTTTGAAATCATGTATGATTTTCGTTCCACTTCTCGCGTGTACACCACTTTGTATTGGTCTTTCACGTGGAATTCCAATAAAATTGATTCATGTTTGTGGCTGTAATGTGACAAAATGTGGAAAAGTTCACGGGAGGCGAATACTTTTGCAAGCCACTGTAGTTGTCCTGAGATTTAACATTGTTACCAATAATAGGCTGAGGCATTCTCTGTCCATGCTCATAAGGAATCCCTCAATGTTTTTCAATTAGGGGACAGAAGCAGATCAGCCATGTTGTAGTTCAGGTGAAGAGGCGAGGTCACAGGAGGTCAATCTGAATGTTGATTATACAGTATATAACATATAATATGTGTGCGTGTATTATACATGTTGATTATACTAATATTTAGCATTATGAGGAGTGATAGGCTGAGGATGTAAGTGATTCATTAGTGTTTTTGGCAAAAGTTTTGAACTGACATTTCACTTTTTTGTCACGCTATTTCATCAGGTGGCAATGCTGTCCGGTGGTCCTAGTGCAGTCAGAGGGGAAGAGTTAGGGTCAAAGCCATTGTTCACCCCCAAAAAAACTTTACTCACTATTTACTCCTTAAGTGGTTCCAAACTTTAATGATTTTCTTTATTTTGTTGAATACAAAATAAGATATTGGGGAAAAAAGGGGATTGGGGGATGGGGTATTAGTTGGAGTCATAGGTAGCAAACCTACGCCCTTGTGTGTGTGTGTGTGTGTGTGTATGTGTGTGTATATATATGGAAATATAATTAATATTTTCGTGTTTAATTACAAAAAAAAAACATTTTAATGGTTAGTGATTGTTGCAGACATTTACACTATTTTTGAGAACTATTAAGTTCTCCTTCAACGTGTCATAGCCGATAACTGCCCCTTTGAATGGTGTTAAAAATACTTGCAAAACAAGTATTGCAGCCATACATTGGAGGGAACTTCTGAGGTGGTCAGTGATTGATGGCACGGTCGGTCGGAGGGGGTTGTGATCACACCTATAGATCTTTTGTTCTAGGCTATCGGTCAAATATCTCTCCACTTGGAAGCAAAAACATGCAAGGGATTTCAGCATCTCGACGCACATACTAAGCTGTTTATAAAGTAGACACTGTTTGTTTTTTCATTTTGTAATCTTTCCCGTGTTTACCGTGTACTGTACAATGTATATTCATTTTTTAATGAATTACTGTAAATAAACTACACATTCCGTTGATTTACCAGAAATGACTTTTCTGTTTTTTTGTGTGTGCTAAACTAAACTTCAGGGTCAAAGTAATAGCGATTTTATTTGAAAAGTATTATATATTTACAATGCTGATAAGTTCAAGCTTAGATTCATATATAAACTGCTTCAAAGTCTTTCCGTGACCGCTGAAATCCGACAGACGCAGGGCTCAAGGGAGGTGTGTCTGTGTGTGTGTGTGTGTGTGCGTGCGCGTGTGTATGTGTGTGTGTGCGGGTTAGTGTGCCTGTCCTATTTCAGCGGATTTTTCCGCTACCGCAGATCAGTTTATCAACTTGTAATATATATATTTTAGGAATATATTAACATGTGCAGACATTTAAGGGTGCGCTGCCCTCTCTTGCCCCTGCGTAGAGCCTACACACACACACACACACACACACATCTATCTATCTATCTATCTATCTATCTATCTATCTATCTATTATATAAATACACATTTGGAATCTGCATCTACATTTTCTGTTACAAGTATAGAATTAGGTTCAGCTGAGACTCATGATCAATGGTGTTAGGGTACTTATGTAGTGATAATTAGTTTCAGCCAGATCATTAAAACTAACAATGGACTATGACACTCTTGAGAGGGGATATGAAGGTGTTATTCATTTATTTATTCTCTACAAGGGTGCGAACTACAGTACAGACCAAACTATAACTCTCTCTTACTACTATAAAAATTCTAGATATAAACAAACAAAATACAGCTTTTTTTCCTCAGAGGTAAACGGAAAAGTGAAGTTGTTCAGCTGTCACTGCAGCTTCTTCAAAGTCTTCCCACTCCGTGACCACTGAAATCCGACACGACACCACGTTAGGCTACGTCTTGACTCATTTGTATACCGACGGTGATTGGATGTTTCCCGAGGGCTCAGGGGAGTGTGTGTGTCTGTGTGTGTGTGTGTGTCTATGTGTGTGCGTGCGCGCGGGTACTTGTTCTACTGTTATAAAAACTCTAAATATAAACAAACAAAATACAGCTTTTTTTTCAGAGGTAAACGGAAAAGTGAAGATGTTCAGTGTCACTATGCAGATGTTACACTCAGTGGAGTTACCGAAATCTTTTGCTTTAGTTCTCATTGAGTTGCCACACATCATTTCCACATTTCACTCGCTTTTATTCCTCTTATGTGAGCATAAACAGTGAAACATTCCACAGGTTTATAATACACCGCGGCCAAGTGAACCACGTTCCCGTCGAACGAAACGAGGCATAATCGTGGTGTTTGCTTCGGTTATGACACACCATAGTTTATTACCTGCTGTGGTAGATCTGAATATTTATTCAAACACAATAATAAAGCTTTATATCCTCAGGAGGGCTCAGTACATTGTTTTAGCGATAGTTTCACGGAAGCGAGTTCAGAACTAATCTAACCAAACCAAAAAAAAAAAACATCCGAAGCTTCAAATAGAATGAACGAACTAATGAAATTGATATATATGTAATTGATATACTGTATATACAGACGTGTGTGTGTCATTTTAATTCAAATGAACATTTTAATGCTTTCTGATACACTTATCAACTTATCCACATAAACTTATCAACACATACTCTCCGTGCACGCACATACAATCTCTAAAAAAGTAAAATTAATAACATACATATACAAATAAACAAAAATATAAACGTCTATGTATATTGAAGTTTACGGTGAACGCAGAGTCGGGTAAGCACATGTGATGACGCGCGCGCCCTCACCTCTTGTTACGGCTGCCTATTTGGCCAAAAAATAATTGAACGATATGCCTGGTCCTGGAAAGAGACAATAAATATATATATTTTTTATACATTTATTGCATTGTTTGTTGTTTACAGTCAAGCCATCAACATACAATAAAATGTAAACATGAGATCTAAACTAAAAACTGTGCTCTCTGTGCTGGTGCTGGCAATATCATCTCTTTGTTCTGCTGTCTCCGGCTCCCTCCCTGGTCCTGAACCGTACCTGGCCCTTCCTCTACTCTCACTGTCTCAGAACAGACTGACTCCTGAAGCAGAAAAAAACAATGCAGGAAAAGATGTTTTCCATACTCATAATAACTAACTTGTTTACATTACACTTGTTAAATTGAAAGATCATACTGTAAATTGGTGAGCCTATTACTTTCTACTGAACAGCCCCAACTCAGAAAACATTAAAGAAATTGTTCACCCGAAAAAAAAAAAAAAATTATCAGTCATTATCCCTTCAATAAATGCACCACACTTACCCACACTGTACATCTGATTGACCCCACTGAAAAAAAAAATAGCACTGGCTAAACTTAAAACAATTGAAGTAATCTGTCACACCTAATATTTGGGAAGTGACGTAATGTAAATAAACCTTTTACTCTAAGATTTAAGGCATTCATAATTTAAATATAAAAAAGCATAAGCATAAAAATAAGCATAAAAAACTTAATTACATATTGATTTACACTCAAAGCACATTTCTTTATATAAACATTTATTGTGGAATGAACATATTTTCATCCAAAATGTTAACATTACTCCATAAAATTACAAATAGTAACACTCAACTTTGCAACACACATTTATTAATTGGACTGAAAAGAAAATTAGAAAATGTTCTTGAAACAAAATCAGCAGAGGTAAAACATGGAACATTCATGTGCGACTGATGGAAACTCAAAAAGTCACAATCCCAATTTCCTGTGGAGGCTGAAGACAGTCCTCTTCCTACCTGAGGACAAACAGGGCCATTGTGCACCTCACAAGTTCTGCCTGAGCTTCATCTTTCTGAACAACCTAATAAAAGAAAGGACATTTGTTAGACAATTGCTCTATTTGGCAAAACAGTGTCTGATGTATGCATGTAAAATCACTTAATGCTCCCTATGAGTGAAAAAAACACCTAGGATTATGGTGCAGCATGATAAATGTAATTAGCTCAATGAATACGCCAAAATAACTGACATACATATACACACTATGTATTAATGATAAAGTTTATCATTTTAAGTATTAATTTCAGGAGGTAATCACCTCCAGGCTCTAGGGTCATAAAAACAAACATAGTATTGTTGGTTATGTTAGGCTTGTAAAGCGTGAAAAAATGAACATGGCAGACATTGAAACCTGTATTCAGACAGCATACACTAACCTGTGAACAAGTTAAACTAAAGTTTTATTCTGCTAGTTATGTTTTAATTTAGTGCATCACAGCCAACTTGATGTGGATGCCTTGCTCAGGTCCTGTGGCTTCCATTCACAAGATTACATTTGACACCAAGCTAATTTCTGCTTTTGAGCGAGTACATACCAGATCAAGAACTTGAAGATGAAGATTATATCTCTGGTCTTCTCTCTGACGGGTTCCTCCCTAGTTTCTGATGATCTCAATTAGTTTGTAGTGTTGCTTGTCCAAGGAAACCAGTAATCTTGCTTGAAGTGGAGCAGATATAATTCTCAGAAACTCATTACTGATCTTTAAAAAAAAAAAAAAAAAAGGTAAAAACAAAAATTGGACTGGCTCAAGTTCTTATGTTAGCAAATCTTAATTACAGTGTGTATAAAGTATAGAAAGCAGTACACTACAAACAGCACTCACTCCAAATTAGCTTGTTCTATGTTTACGTCACTTTCCTATTAATTTTTACATCGTTAACCAACGGTACTTAAATATAATTATTTTCTTCGGCGCCGCTGACTTACTGTATAAACTCCGGTGTTTTTGAAAATCACCACGTTAGTTAGCTAATGCTAATGCAGGTAATATAGGTGGTTTTAGCTTACAGTAGCAAACACGGACACAAAACTCAATCTACAAAGTAGTTGTTCCTGACATAAATCATGAATTTGCTCATAGAAGAGATACATTTAACATAGAAATGACATGAGTTTGCTTTCTTACCTGGTTTAAAGGAGTTTTCTTTGAGAATCTCCACCCGCAGGTGATTCAGTCCGTGAAAATGCTGCGTCATGAGGTCATGAGACACGGTTTGAAGCAGAAATGTCCTTTGTGAATGGATTAGATTTAAGTTTAATCAGGGGCTTTAACTAACAGTAACTGAAATACAGGTTCTGATATCCTTCCTTACTTGTTTCAACGTCATGCTCCGGTTTGAGGCGGAAATAAAATTATACCGGCAAAACTATGGTCTAAAGACTGCGCATGCGCAAATCACACTCAACCTAATAAGAGTACCTTGATCAAAATGAAATATTTCACTTTGGCTTCCTGCTGTAAAGAGCATTTTACTAAAAAAAAAAAAAAAAAAGATTCACCCATAAGCATAAATTAGACACTTCAGTTAAAAAGAGCAAATTATTTTTTTTACTAATGGAATGAGAAAAAAAAACACATTAAACTAGGTTTACTTTTTTCAGTGGATCCCTCAATAATTTCTGTCTCCTTTGCCTGTGTTTGATAATGTGAAGCACATATACACTCATTCATCATGAAAGATCTATTATAAAACAAAATAAAATTCATGTTCGCTTCAGCACTGTTCATCCGCGTCCTTACATTCATTGTTGTACTTGGTCCGGCTTTTAGATAAAGTCCTTCCATGCGCCATCTGGCGGATATTCAGTGAAGCGCAACACATTTATTTAAAATTCCCGAATGTTGCCTCCGGCAAGTCGCGGCACGCCGCGCGCTAAATTGCGGCATCCCGCGGGAAAACACGCAGGGTTTTAAGGGCGACATCTGTATGTGCTTCTGATGCTAAATAATTTTTTGCTTTTTTTAATGCCTACAATGCCAAACATTTTTCCAGTGATTTACTGTATTAATTTACACTACCATAACCTTAACTATTTTTGTACTGGTGGGGTAAGGCACAATGATCACCGACAAGGATCAGGAAGGAGACTACCGGAGTTATCACCTATGGCCTCAGCTTCCAACACAAGAAGTAAGTAATGCTTTATGGTGGTGCATTTTGCATAATGAATCTAAATCACTCCTGTCTGTATGAAAATCATGATTCTTCGATATATAATACCTTGATCACTTCGATAAATTTTATAATAAATTTTTTTATAATATGTTTTTATGTATACAGATCTGGCCATTAAAAACGCACGTTTTGAGAAAAGGGATCCCTAGAAAAATGTCCTTCATTACCTGTAGAGGGCAGTTGTGTTTCAGTCTGAAGTATTGTGTCTACTGAAGCCGAAAAATGTGTTATGTCTCTTAGGCGCCCATTGACAGCAAGCAAAAGAGCTCATAAATGTGTCACGCTCAAACTGATATGTATTTATTCTTCATGTAGATGCGGTCATGTTATTTCACTAGGTTTGACGCGTAGCTTTGGTTTGATCATTTACTCACAAGAACGGAAGTCCGATTATTTCTTTGTCTTGGTATTTAAATTTTCAGCATCGAAGATTCAACACTTCATACAGTCGTCTTGAGTAAATCCACTGTGGTTACAACACCTGTTGCTGTATCGAATGGTTCAATGTTACCTTATAACAACAGCTTTGTTACAGTATATCTATCTCATTGCGTTTAGCTCACGGTCAAAAGCTTGTGTTTCCGTAGCCTTTCGCATCTAAACTGAACTTTCTATCATACGATAGTCATACAAATACATGTAATAGTGGAATGACATCACAGACCAACTCACGATTGTCAAAATGGATGCTTAACTAATGAATAGAATAAGGTAGAATGAAATGAATTAAAACAAATAAAATAAAATAAACACGACAACAAATTCTGCAGATTCATCTTACATAACAAATGTGATATGGCTCTTACATTCCAGCCCCTAATTGACAGGCAGGAAGACTGACAATTACAATTTTGTGTTGTTGTTGCTTTTTTTTTGTAACGACATTTGTAACTTTAACATTCTTAACCTTCAAAAACGTTTAAAATTTTTTTAAATCTATAATATTTATCTCAGGTGTTTATATTTGCGTGTCAGATTTCATAACAGATTATAACACATTTAACAGTCCGTTTCACATATGAGGCACAGCTTGTCAATGGGTCTTTCCAGGGTGTTGCTCTTAGTTTTAACTAACACACGTCTCACAAGTCCCCCTTTGTCGGGGAACACCTTCGTGTGTTTATTGTTTTTGTTTATGCAAGACAGGTAACAGAGAAACACATTTCCATTCCGTCACAATTATTTCCCACCCCAACAAAAGAACATCACTCTCTTCTCCCCTATTGAAATACACAGAGCTCTCTCAATTTGCCACTCTGCAAACGGAGCAGTAGGTAACGGAAGACTTTCGTGTTTACCTAAACCCTTTGTCACATTATTCTGAGCACACACCAAGCATCTAGATATTAATAAATCAATTGTTCCAAGCATGTTAGCTATGCAAAAGAGTTTCTTCATATCTTCTTTAACCCCCCTCCGTGCACGATGTGTAACACTGTGGAACTCGCGCATGAGAAACGAAAGACAATGAGATGGCAGGCACAAATGGCCATCAGCACAATACCATAAACCATCAGAAGCAACGTAGGCACCCTGAGCTTGCCAAAAAGAGGAATCATTCGACGTGGCTGAAGCTTGCAAAGACAATAAATCTACATCGGGAATCAAGGAACTAGCAAGAAAAGATGTATTGATCAAATCAGAACCAGAATCAGGAAAGAAAATCTGTTTTTGAGCTCCTTTTTTAGCAATACGATCAGCTAGCGAATTACCTCGCACTTCCATAAAGTCACCAGAAGAATGAGCCTTAGTTTTTACAATAGCGAGAGTACTAGGTAGATGGCATGCGTCTATTAAATCCTGAACAAGAGAAGAATGAGAAATAGGCTTACCCTCAGCAGAAAGAAAATCCCTGGATTGCCAGATGCGGCCAAAGTCGTGAGCGATACCAAAAGCGTAACGAGAATCAGTGTATATAGTGACATCTTTTCCTTCAGAAAGAACACATGCACGAGTTAGAGCAAAAAGATCAGCTGCCTGAGCAGATGAGAAAGGGAGAGAGTAAGCTTCAATGGTTATATCTGGCAGCGCACACACAGCATAACCACAGAGAAATTTCCCATCATATGGTTTTGAACAGGAACCATCTACAAACAGAGTGTCACCAATTGTTAATGGAGTAGAAGATAGATCAGGACGTATACTAGTGGAGTCAATAATCTCTGAACAGCAGTCACCAGCCGGCATGAATAGGCGGCTCACGAGTAACGTGAGTTGGGCGCACACCCATCGATTTGACTATCGTTACTCGCTCACTCCGTAGGCTCCCTGAATAGGCGGGAAAGGGATGGAGCCGCGTATTCGTGCCGGCTGGCGATAATTAACGTTAATATGATCTCGGGCTTGCTCCACATTATAAAAGCAAGGCACTACTAGCAAACCCACCTGAAGGGGAATATGCCTAACACGCCGTGACAGGCTGAAAAAAAAAAACTAAACAGATCTAACAGATGAGGTGTCATGTTTCTTACGGTGTCTGCGTCGGAGGTGTGTGCGAGGCATGATCGCGGAGGCGAGCTGACGGTTTAACAAAGTTCTTTATTTTTGCTTTGAACAGAAACAAACCCACTCCAACACAAACTAAACTTAAGACTAATGCTAGACGCCTGGCTGGAGTTCAGCCAGGCTATTTATAGCAAACCTAAACATAATTATCAAATTAACTTCCCTCGGTTCAGGTGAGCTTCTACGTCACCTGACCGAGGTGCAAACTGGGAAATGAAGTCCAAAAAACGAAACTTAAAACGAACTACAAAACAAAAGTCAAAACGGGCGTTAGGCGCCCTCTAGGGGTCAACCGTCACAGTACCCCCCCAAAAAAAAAATGCTCCTATGGAGCATCATCGGAGGCCCCGGACACCCACCCCAATGTTCTACCTTCCACCTCCTGACCAGGAGGCTGGGTGACGGGGCTGGAGACGTGCTCGGCGGTGGCAGAGCTGGAGACGTGCTCGGCGGTGGCAGAGCTGGAGACGTGCTCGGCCGTGGCAGAGCTGGAGACGTGCTCGGCCGTGGCAGGGCTGGTGACGTGCTTGACGACGGCGTTGGAGCGGTCACTGCGCTCGACGACGGCGTTGGAGCGGTCACTGCGCTCGACGACGGCGTTGGAGCGTGCACGGCGCTCGACGACGGCGTTGGAGCCTGTGCAGAGCTCGACGACGACGTTGGAGCCTGTGCAGAGCTCGACGACGACGTTGGAGCCTGTGCAGAGCTCGACGATTGCGTTGGAGCTTGTGCAGAGTTCGACGATTGCGTTGGAGCTTGTGCCGAGCTCGACGACTGCGTTGGAGCTTGTGCAGAGCCCGACGACTGCGTTGGAGCCTGTGCAGAGCTCGACGATTGCGTTTGAGCCTGTGCAGAGCTCGGCGATTGCGTTGGAGCCTGTGCAGAGCTCGACGATTGCGTTGGAGCCTGTGCAGAGCTCGACGATTGCGTTGGAGCTTGTGCAGAGTTCGACGATTGCGTTGGAGCTTGTGCCGAGCTCGACGACTGCGTTGGAGCTTGTGCAGAGCCCGACGACTGCGTTGGAGCTTGTGCAGAGCTCGACGACTGCGTTGGAGCTTCTGCAAAGCTCAACAGCGGCGTTGGAGCGTGCACTGCGCTCGACGACGACGTTGGAGCTTTTGCAGAGCTCAGCAGCGGCGTTGGAGCGTGGACTGCGTTCGACGACGACGTTGGAGCTTTTGCAGAGCTCAACAGCGGCGTTGGAGCGTGCACTGCGCTCGACGACGGCGTTGGAGCGTGCACGGCGCTCGACGACGGCGTTGGAGCGTTCACGGCGCTCGACGACGGCGTTGGAGCGTGTGCAGAGCTCGACGACGACGTTGGAGCCTGTGCAGAGCTCGACGACGACGTTGGAGCTTCTGCAGAGCTCAACAGCGGCGTTGGAGCGTGCACTGCGCTCGACGACGACGTTGGAGCTTTTGCAGAGCTCACCAGCGGCGTTGGAGCGTGCACTGCGCTCGACGACGACGTTGGAGCTTTTGCAGAGCTCAACAGCGGCGTTGGAGCGTGCACTGCGCTCGACGACGACGTTGGAGCTTTTGCAGAGCTCACCAGCGGCGTTGGAGCGTGCACTGCGCTCGACGACGACGTTGGAGCTTTTGCAGAGCTCGACAGCGGCGTTGGAGCGGTCACTGCGCTCGACGACGGCGGTGGAGCGGTCACTGCGCTCGACGGCGGCGGTGGAGCGGTCACTGCGCTCGACTGCGGCGGTGGAGCGGTCACTGCGCTCGACTGCGGCGTGGGAGCGTGCAGTGCGCTCGACAGCGGCGTGGGAGCGTGCAGTGCGCTCGACAGCGGCGTGGGAGCGTGCAGTGCGCTCGACAGCGGCGTGGGAGCGTGCAGTGCGCTCGACAGCGGCGTGGGAGCGTGCAGTGCGCTCGACAGCGGCGTGGGAGCGTGCAGTGCGCTCGACAGCGGCGTGGGAGCGTGCAGTGCGCTCGACAGCGGCGTGGGAGCGTGCAGTGCGCTCGACAGCGGCGTGGGAGCGTGCAGTGCGCTCGACAGCGGCGTGGGAGCGTGCAGTGCGCTCGACAGCGGCGTGGGAGCGTGCAGTGCGCTCGACAGCGGCGTGGGAGCGTGCAGTGCGCTCGACAGCGGCGTGGGAGCGTGCAGTGCGCTCGACAGCGGCGTGGGAGCGTGCAGTGCGCTCGACAGCGGCGTGGGAGCGTGCAGTGCGCTCGACAGCGGCGAGGGAGCGTGCAGTGCGCTCGACAGCGGCGAGGGAGCGTGCAGTGCGCTCGACAGCGGCGAGGGAGCGTGCAGTGCGCTCGACAGCGGCGTTGGAGCGTGCAGTGCGCTCGACAGCGGCGTTGGAGCGTACTCGGCGCTCGACTGCAGCGTAACGTCGTCCTCAAAGCCGGGAGGCGGCGGCAGAACAGGAGCATCGGTCAGCTGCTGCTGACACGCTGGTTCGCTGTCCTCGAAGCCGGGAGGCGGCGGCAGAACGAGAGCGTCGGTCAGCTGCTGCTGACACGCTGGTTCGCTGTCCTCGAAGCCGGGAGGCGGCGGCAGAACGAGAGCGTCGGTCAGCTGCTGCTGACACGCTGGTTCGCTGTCCTCGAAGCCGGGAGGCGGCGGCAGAACAGGTGCATGGGACAGCGGCTGCTGGCGTGCTAGCTCGCTATCCTCGAAGCCGGGAGGCGGCGGCAGAACAGGAGCATCGGTCAGCTGCTGCTGACACGCTGGTTCGCTGTCCTCGAAGCCGGGAGGCGGCGGCAGAACGAGAGCGTCGGTCAGCTGCTGCTGACACGCTGGTTCGCTGTCCTCGAAGCCGGGAGGCGGCGGCAGAACGAGAGCGTCGGTCAGCTGCTGCTGACACGCTGGTTCGCTGTCCTCGAAGCCGGGAGGCGGCGGCAGAACAGGTGCATGGGACAGCGGCTGCTGGCGTGCTAGCTCGCTATCCTCGAAGCCGGGAGGCGGCGGCAGAACAGGTGTCTTGGTCGTTGGAGCTTGTGCAGGGCTCGACAGCGTTGGAGCGTGCACGGCGCTCGACTGCAACGGTGGAGCGTGCACGGCGCTCAACTGCAACGGTGGAGCGTGCACGGCGCTCAACTGCAACGGTGGAGCGTGCACGGCGCTCAACTGCAACGGTGGAGCGTGCACGGCGCTCAACTGCAACGGTGGAGCGTGCACGGCGCTCAACTGCAACGGTGGAGCGTGCACGGCGCTCAACTGCAACGGTGGAGCGTGCACGGCGCTCAACTGCAACGGTGGAGCGTGCACGGCGCTCTCCTGCAGCGTTGGAGCGTGCACGGCGCTCTCCTGCAGCGTTGGAGCGTGCACGGCGCTCTCCTGCAGCGTTGGAGCGTGCACGGCGCTCTCCTGCAGCGTTGGAGCGTGCACGGCGCTCTCCTGCAGCGTTGGAGCGTGCACGGCGCTCTCCTGCAGCGTTGGAGCGTGCACGGCGCTCTCCTGCAGCGTTGGAGCGTGCACGGCGCTCTCCTGCAGCGTTGGAGCGTGCACGGCGCTCTCCTGCAGCGTTGGAGCGTGCACGGCGCTCTCCTGCAGCGTTGGAGCGTGCACGGCGCTCGACTGCAGCGTTGGAGCGTGCACGGCGCTCGCTAGCTTGCACGGAGACTGGATGATGGACGCGCCGTCTTGTTCTTCGCGCAGACACGGCGCGCAGTCTTCCTCCGCGACAGGCTCAGGCAGTGGTCGGGGGATGAGCGCATCGTCCAGACCCGGGAGAGGGATCACTTCCGGGGCTATAGACTGGTTCTCCCGAACCTGGACGAACTGCAGTTGGAGCTGCAGCACCTGCTCGCGCAGGTCACGAATGCGCTCCTGGTTGAACTCCGCCCACTGCCTGTAGAAGCCTACCTCGTCGCCGTGCTGAAGCGGCGTCCAGTCCTCCGTGCTCAGCTCCGGTGTGCTGTCCGCGCCACCTTCAGGCAGTGGCCGTGGGAGGAGTGCATCGTCCAGATCCGAGAGAGGGATCGCTTCCGGGACTACAGCTTGGTTCTCCCGAACCTGGACGAACTGCAGTTGGAGCTGCAGCACCTGCTCGCGCAGGTCATGAATGCACTCCTCGTTGCGTTCCGCCCACTGCCTGCAGAATCCTCCCGTCTCTCCCTCGGCCGCTACACCTCTCGGCGGTGTGCACCGGATGACGAGTCCGCAGCCTTCCCAGCTTCGCCTCGCCTGTCTCTCTCTGGCTGTCATGCTGTTCTCCCACGAGCTCGCCGGCTCGATGTGCTCACCGCTTCTCCATACCTGCTCCACTTCCATTTCGCCGTGCTCCTCACCGGCCTCCAGCAGTTCCGCCAGCTCGTTGGAGATGATAATTTCTCCTCCCGAGTAATTCCCTAGGAGGAGATCCTCCGCCATGCCTCTGGGTGGGTCTAGCATTCTGTCATGTTTCTTACGGTGTCTGCGTCGGAGGTGTGTGCGAGGCATGATCGCGGAGGCGAGCTGACGGTTTAACAAAGTTCTTTATTTTTGCTTTGAACAGAAACAAACCCACTCCAACACAAACTAAACTTAAGACTAATGCTAGACGCCTGGCTGGAGTTCAGCCAGGCTATTTATAGCAAACCTAAACATAATTATCAAATTAACTTCCCTCGGTTCAGGTGAGCTTCTACGTCACCTGACCGAGGTGCAAACTGGGAAATGAAGTCCAAAAAACGAAACTTAAAACGAACTACAAAACAAAAGTCAAAACGGGCGTTAGGCGCCCTCTAGGGGTCAACCGTCACATGAGGACTCAGATTAATGTACAAAAAATATATAATAAAACTATATAAGTCTACATAGCCTTTATAAGACCTACCTTAAGCGCACTTAAAACATTTTATTTAGTTTTATCTTAATTTTGCTATAATTAAAATAAAACAATTTTAAAACATCATCACTCGGGATTCAAACCGGCACTTTGTAGATCTCTGGCCAAGCACTCTAACCGCTACACCAAGCAGGCACTTAGAGACAATGCACCCCAGTCACATTAATAAGCCACTTGACTCTTTTGAAAGCAAGCTCTAAATAAGTGACGAAGTAAGCCTGTTATAATAATAACTTGGTGTTATTTGATCTTATTGGTTTAGAAATTTATATTTCAATAAAACCCTACACACTTCTTTTCTAATTACACGTGCTAAAATCTAAATGCTCACTGTGTTAATAGTTATTGTGCTTAAATTTGATCTTAATAAGATTTGATTTAATTTGAATTCTACATTTGTACTGTAATTTTAGTACTGTGATTATGAATTCGGTCAACTACAGTGTTTCACTTGATGTTATCGGCTACTATTTTTTATTTAATGGAACGCGTCTCATTAATGCGGCAGAGAATGAACTAAGGCATGAGGTGTCAGTCTGTAGTTATATAGCGCCACTCAGTGGTAAAAGCCAGCAAATGCACAAACCCAAATGCGGCGGCGACGGTAAAAACGAAGCTCCGATTAGGTGACCACTGTAATTGCACTTTAGGAAGAAAACAAAAGAGAAAACTAAATAAAATATATCTCTAAACAGTGTTTATTTAAAACTTTATATTTGTATTCTAGGAGACTCAAAACTGTAAGTAGTCGCGTTTTCAGCAAATTTAGGCCCTACATACCTCTTAGTTTCCAGCAGCCACAACCGACAACATTTTAAGTTCAATATAGGTTCTCATCCCGTCACACTTAATTTAGTCATCCTCATTCACTGGCTCCAGTTTCTTGATGTACGTATTCACGTCCGTTGGTGTATTGAAGACGACAGTACGGTCATCGTTGGTCAACAGGAGCCGTGCAGGGTATATTACCCGGTGCTTATCCAGACCGAGTTCCCGTAACCGCTTCCTCACTCCGTCGTAACTCCTCTGTCGCTTATACACCTCTGTTGGCAGGTCAGGAAGAAATATTATTTTGTTGTTTTGGTACATCACCTCTTTCTGTATCCGCGCAGCTTTCAAGATATTTTCTCTGTCCTTGTAGTTTAAGCACTTGATGATGATAGTTCTCGGATACGTATTGGAACTTTGACTCGCTGTTATCCGGTGCGCTCTCTCCAAAACCGGCGGCGTTATCTTCAGAGTATCCGCTATCCATTTTTCCATAAAGGAGCAGGTATCATTGCCTTCTACTTTCTCGGGTATGCCCAGTACACGCAGTTTATTAAGTCTACTCCTCCCTTCTAAGTCTTCGACTTTGTCATTGAGGTTTTTTGTCTTATTTTCAAGTTTTTCAATAGTTACTTTCAGGTATTGTATCTCGTCTTCTGCCGTAGATATTTGCTTTTCGGCCTCCATGATACGTCCACTACAGTCTTTCACGTCCGTTTGGACAATTCTTATTTCCGTCAGTACACCGTAAATTTTTGTGTTATAGTCTTGTTTGAATGAGGTTATGGCAAGCATGAGGTCCTTTGTTGATGGATTTTCCATGTTTATGACTTGTTCAGCGCCCGCGGATACGTCAGCGTGTGCCTGCTCCGATAAGCATGGCTCCCCTTCAGCTAGCTCCTGCCGTACTTCCTCGCAGCTCTCCGTCGTTTTCTTCTCCTTAGCCACTTTTTTTGGCATGTTTGAAGTAGTTTACTCTTGTGTTTACAATTTTGTCTCTTTATATGACCTCTCTCTGGAATATTATGCCGGATTTATTGAAAAGCAATTAAGCACGAGGAAAACACGTCTGCTCACCTTGCCGCCATAACCGGAAGTCCCACTGATAATCTTCTTGTGACATCTCTGCCTTGTCATCGCAATTTCGTTCGGGAAAATCATGCTTATATTGCTCTATCAGCATTATCAGTAACGCTCGCTGGTTCGTTATTGGGCTGGCTGTCCTCGACGGGTTCTCAGAGGCGCCCGTTCACGATCCAGCCGACGGGGGTCCATACTGCGTATGGGCCCATGTGCCTGCTATTAATTCAATTCAATTCAATTTTATTTGTATAGCGCTTTTAACAATTGACATTGTCTCAAAACAGCTTTACACAATCAAAAGAATTATTTAAGTTGTATGGAATGTGAATGAATCAAAATGGTCAGATAGTCCAGATACTCTGACTCAGAGTGCGGGCACGCCCAATCTGCACTCGTCCCACCTTACGAGGCGCCAAGACACCACCAGGAATGGTAAACTAATAGCAAAAGTGAAGTCGTCCGGGGCAACCCAAGACAATCCCTCTGTGTCACGTCACCTTACCTGCAGCATCCATACCTGCAGCACGTCTTCAGTCTAGGAAACAAAAAAAATCACAGAGAAAGAAAGATAATACACAAACATTTATTCATCCTTTGATCTCATGCAGACAGGACATCTCTTCAGCCTAGTAGCATGGATCCACTGTGGAAAAAGATCAGTTAGGACAGCAGTACGAGTAATTGCAACTATTTCTGCTGGTCCATCATATTTACAATCTCCCAGTTTTCTGGGGGTCAAAGATTTTATCAGAACAGTATCTCCAACATTAAAAGGATGTGTGGGTTTTGTTGAGGGTACTGGAGTCACATTAGCAATTTGTTCATAATGTTTGGTTAGAGTATCTATTAGAGCAGCAGAATATTCAGCAATATGTACATCAAGATCAGTTGTTCCTATCGCGGGTTTACCTTTCCTCCATGGCATGGGAAAGGGTCTGCCAAATATAATTTCATGTGGTGACATGTGCACATCTTTTCTTGGTGTCATTCTCATTTCAGCTAGAACAGCAGGTAACAGATCAACCCAGTTTCTACTCCCCATAGTTTGCATTGCTTTACTCAATTTTTCTTTCAGTGTCCTATTTGTTCTTTCTACTATACCTGATGACTGTAGGTGATAAGGAATGTGAAAATGCCAGGACAGTGAAAGATATTTACACAAATTCTGTGTTACCTGTGATGTAAAAGGTGTTCCTTTATCCGAGTCAATAGCATGAGGCACGCCATAACGAAGTATTATTTCTTTCGCTAAGACTCGGGTCACCACCTTTGCATTCTCTCGAGCACACGGGAAAGCTTCCACCCACCTTGAAAACTTGTCTACCAAAACCAGAAGATATTTGAATGGGCCACATGCAGGCATATGTGTAAAATCAATTTTCCACTCTGCAAACGGAGCAGTAGGTAACGAAAGTCTTTCGTGTTTACCTCAACCCTTTGTCACATTATTCTGAGCACATACCAAAGATCTAGATATTAATAAATCAATTGTTCCAAGCATGTTAGCTATGCAAAAGAGTTTCTTCATATCTTCCTTAAACCCCCTCCGTGCACGATGTGTAACACCGTGGAACTCACGCACGAGGAACGGAAGACAATGAGACGGCAGGCACAAATGGCCATCAGCACAATACCATAAACCATCAGAAGCAACGTAGGCACCCTGAGCTTGCCAAAAAGAGGAATCATTCGGCGTGGCTGAAGCTTGCAAAGACAATAAATCTACATCGGGAATCAAGGAACTAGCAAGAAAAGATGTATTGATCAAATCAGAACCAGAATCAGGAAAGAAAATCTGTTTTGAGCTGCTTTCTTAGTAATACGATCAGCTAGCGAATTACCTCGCACTTCCATAGAGTCACCAGAAGAATGAGCCTTAGTTTTTACAATAGCGAGAGTACTAGGTAGATGGCATGCGTCTATTAAACCCTGAACAAGAGGAGAATGAGAAATAGGCTTACCCTCAGCAGAATGAAAACCCCTGGATTGCCAGATGTGGCCAAATTCGTGAGCGATACCAAAAGCGTAACGAGAATCAGTATATATAGTGACATCCTTTCCTTCAGAAAGAACACATGCACGAGTTAGAGCAAAAAGTTCAGCTGCCTGTGTCATGAACTAACCCGAGACAACCAGAAAGACGTAGCTTTAGCAGTTAGCCCTGTAGCGTGAATGGTAAACCCAAACGCGGATTGACACGAGCGGGCAGGATAATCACGCGATTTGTTATAAGGACTCTCAAAGTAAATGAGCAAGAGAAAGACACAATCTAACCCGCGTCCTATAAACACACACTCAGTCTGAAAGTAAACCCAAGAAAGTGAGTACTCACGTGCACACGAATGATTCCGAGGCGGCATGGACAAAACTCAATGACAGAGTGATGTGCGGCGCCATCTTGTTTCCTTTTATGCTTTCAGGTTCGCGACCATCTTACTTCCGGGTCCCAGTGCCGGTCACGGCTGAGTGCGCATGACAGCCTGAGCAGATGAGAAAGGGAGAGAGTAAGCTTCAATGGTTATATCTGGCAGCGCACACACAGCATAACCACAGAGAAATTTCCCATCATATGGTTTTGAACAGGAACCATCTACAAACAGAGTGTCACCAATTGTTAATGGAGTAGAAGAAAGATCAGGACGTATACTAGTGGAGTGAATAATCTCTGAACAGCAGTCATGATCTATATCTACTAGCGTGTCGTCCTGTGCATTGATCAAGCATGCCAGAGCATATCCAAGGGTGTCAAAAGAAGAGGTGGATTTTATCTCTAAGTTACTTGTAGAACACAGGATAATCTCATACCCAGACCGTCTCTGAGCCATCATGTGTTGTGTTTGAAGGTTCTGCAGCACTTGTTTAACCTGATGTGGAGAATACAAAATGAAAGGATGAGAGCAATCAATTAAAAAAGAGAACAATCTTTTCAGCATCTTGTACCATCACCGCACAGGCGGCCACAGCCCTGAGACAGGCAGGCAAACCTTGTGCCACAGCATCTAAAGTTTTAGATAAGAAAGCACATGATTTAACAACACCCTGCTTGAGCAATGAGCTTATAATTGCATCTATTCCCGAGGCCTTGGCCTCGGGGAGTGGATATTGTTTGATGTGCACAGGTTGCATTATCTAAATTTCTAGATTCCCTTATCTAAAGGACACGTTACAGTTACCTGAGGAGTGAAATAATTTCGTTGAGCAACCCCTTCAATTCCCACAGAGCTGATACTTTTATTCGAGAGCGGTCCCTTATAATCATGACCTAAAGACGACATTGTAGCTCCCATATCCACCAAAAAAGAGAATACAGAACCATCTATACACAATTCTATAAAGGGCAGCTCATTAACCTGAGGTGACTCGAAAGTACAAAGTAACATCGCGGAGCTGGAACTCTGCGGGCATCCCTATGCATCATATGCATAGGCATTGGGTCTATATTGCTGCTGCTGTTGTTGTGGTTGACCTCGCTGTGGTGGCTGCTGTGAAGGATTAGGAGAAAACACTTCATTAGCATCATGCCACAGATCATCAGGGCCTGGGTAGCCAGGGGTAGCTCAGTGGTTAAGGCATTGGACTACGGTTCGGAAGATCCCAGGTTCAAACCCCACAACCACCAAGTTGCCACTGTTGGGCCCTTGAGCAAGGCCCTTAACCCTCAACTGCTCAGATGTGTAATGAGATAAAAATGTAAGTCGCTCTGGATAAGAGCGTCTGCCAAATGCCTAAATGTAAAATGTAAATCATCATTCAATTGATTGTACACATTTTGTCCACTAAGTCCTACATCAAGGGCCTCCGTGCAACATTCACGAGCCCAATGACCTTCTTTATAACAATAATAACAATAACCAGATCTACGGGGTGCACTCTGACCCTGCAACCTCCTCTACCTCTTCGACGGCCTCCTCGGCCTCCTCTACCCCCCTTTTTTCCACTTCTGTATCCTTCACTCTCTACAAACAAACATGCCACTTGTCTGTTTTCTAAAATACCGTCTCCTTCCAGTGTTCTCACACGCTCACCTAATTTTTTAATAGTCGTTGTAGAACGGTCTGACAATTGAAACTTTAAAATTTTCATGATTTCTGGTCGACAATTATTCAAGAATTTGGTAAGGAAAAGTGGGTTAGGGGTTTCTTCAGGGAGGGGCATACCACCCAAAAGGGTCCAGGTCTCTCGAAACCTCTCGAGAAACCTGGATGTGGTCTCACTCTTTTCTTGTTTACAATTAGTTACCTGTGACAGATCCTGACTAGCTTGTTGACATGCAAGAAGATAAGTAGTTAGCTCATCTTTTAAAAGTTTCATAGCCTCATTAGAATTACCCCAAAGAAAATCATATTCCTTCTTTTTTCATCTCCCCCCCCCCCCCCTCTACATCTTCATGTTTCACCACTACAGTCCATCTGTCTTTTTCAGGATCTAAACATTTTACCGTCTTTATCAAATCAGCCTCTCCCAAAACCGATTGCAAAATAAAACGATAATCCGCACCCACGAGCTGACAGTGCCTAGAAGCCTTTACCAGCATATCAACAAAATGCAAAGGTTTGTTGGGAGAAGGGAGCATCTTAATAATGTCCTTCAGCGTGCTTACGGATGGTGGAAGGATTTTTGGACCCTTTGGTCCCATAGAGAAAACAAACGCAGTGTTTTCTTGTCGAGGTTTGGGGCGAGACCTCTCATCCGGACCTGCATCGTCCGAGTTATCAAAATCCTCACCATCAGTATCCTCGGGATCATCTGAAAGAGGGCTGTCAGGAGTTCGTCCTGACACCTTCTTGGGAGTCTTTCCCTTTCCTGAGGCACACACTTCCGACGAAGGTGAGCACGGTTTTGTGGGTAAGGGGGAGACAGGCACAGATGGGCAGCTCACAAACGGATTAGTGGGATTCAAATTAGGATAAATTTTCTCAATAATTTGTTGGTTAAATGCTGATGTTACTATGTCAGCATGATATGGAGGAGGGATCGGAAAGGTTGAATGAACGGGTGGCTTGAATTTAGTTTCGGATGTGACCTTTGGAATCTTTTTCTTCTGTATTTTAGTTTCTTTTATGTCTAAGTATTTATCCCAAAGAGCTTTCATTTCTACCCATTTTTGATAACATGAACCCATGTAAGGATAATCCCAACCTGGGTCACCCATACCCTCATATATCTGAGAGTAAGCAGAGGCTAGATATTCAGGCTTAAAAGTACCTCTGCGTGGATAGGTTAAAATTTGAAATTGTGGTTCAGTCCACCCTAATAAATTATCAAGCCAAGGTGTGGTAAAGTAAGTGAGTCCACACCTATTCATCCAGTCGCGCGGAACCTCTTCTGGGTCCGGCTTTGGATAAGTAGTTGTGTTCTTATTACCCATTTTATAAATGTGAATTAACCCGCGACAGAAAGAACCAATATCTTCAACAAACAACACACAATACAACAACAAAAGACAACAAAAAGAGCTCAACAAAGACAACAACAAAGCGAGCGCGCGCTAAACAGGCATAAAAGCCACAAGACAATCCTCCCCCGTACTATATATGGTCCAGATACCAAAAACCAGGGAGCGTGCTTGCTCTAACCTTATAGAGAAAAATAAAAAAACAGCACTCACCTGATTAGAGGTATCCCGGACGAGCCCCCAAATTGTAAGGATTTCTTGAATTTTGGTAGGCCCCCTTTGTCTACTCAGTTCTCAGCCTGTATTTTGCTTCCCGCCTGGCCAGGGAACCCCTCAATAATACACAAGTCCGTGCTTAGTGAGACATTCAAAGTTTATTGTGGAAGACAGAAGTATATATATATGCACACACACAAAGAACCAAAGATAAGGTGGGTGCAGGAGTGTTTACATCTGGTCTGGATTGTTTAGAAAAGATAAGGTAAAGAAGAACATAAAATTGGGAGTAGCTCTGCATTTATGAGCGTTCAACGACCGTTTTACGGCCTTTAACATAAACTACTATAGGATGTGTTTATTGAAAGTGCAGCTTGTGTCGAGGTAAGAGAAAGAAAAAAACATTCTGTTCTCACGCACACAGAACATCATGAAACACTAAAAATCAGATATTCCCTACATTAACTAATGAATAGAATAAGGTAGAATGAAATTAATTAAAACAAATAAAATAAAATGAACATGACAACAAATTCTGCAGATTCATCTTACATAACAAATGTGATATGGCACTTACACTTCATTTTCTTCTCTCCTTCAATGATGGTACTTCTTTGACTGCGCTTTCTCCATTCAGAATTATTGTTATTAGTATATATTAGAATTTATTACTGTTATTATTCTTATTATTATTGTAACGCACCCGCGCGTGCGAAAAGGCTACAAATATGTATATGTTATGTTATATACACGGGCACTGGTGGCTCAGTGGTGGGTGATTCGCCTGCCATGCAGAAGGCCCGGGTTCGATTCCCAGCCAGTGCTATCGGCTATGCCACGTAGCCTTCTGAGTTTGGAGGCCAGAGTTGGTTGTTTTTTTTTTCTTTTCTTTTTTTCTTTTCTTCATTGAGACAATACAAAAAAATACAGAACATGTTACACACATATAAGTGCAGCAATAAAAAAACATTAATTAGAACAAATAAAATATAAGGGACAAAGAGCTATAGATTTGAGAGTCCAAAGAAAGGTTAAAATACACGAGAGGATTGAAATTAAGTATAAACTGTGAAAAGATGTAGCAAGAGACACTTCAATTAAAAATAATATCATAATAATCTAGAAGTATAATATTCTTATTAAATTAATTTAAGAGAGTTTAAAACTGAGGTAATTTCTAGAAGGAAAAGATGGAAATACAATTGATTCTTTTTAATTCTCTATGTTTAAGTATTTTGCATGTAAAATAAAATAATTAACAACAAATTCAAATGGTTTATTTTCCGCATTCTCATAATAAAAGATTATATCTTTAATAGTAAAGGAGTGAGATACATTAAGGTGGTTCAAGAGGTAGTCTTTTAAAAGAGTCAAAAAAAATTTGTTTTCTCACACTCAACAAACAAATGAATCAGAGATTCATTTAACGTATGACAAAAAGAACATTTATCCTCTACCTCCAAGTATTTAGATAAAACTGAGTTTACCGGGTAAATTTTGTGGAGAATCTTAAAATGAACATCTTTTTAAAAAGCCAGGCTTTATGCCATTTTATATCCGAGAGGGAAATTTTATTGGAGATCCTACATTCCAGAATTGATTGGTTGGAAGCACGTTTGAAGGAGAAGATAACGTCACAAATAAAAATTAATATTTAGGCCTAAAAAGATGCGTTAAAATTAATCTAAAATTCATTCATCGGCGTGTATAAACCGACAGCCTTAAAAAAAGTCAGCGTTTTGACCAAAAGAATGATAAATGCTTGCGAAAAAATACAGACATGAAGGACTATACTTGACAAGAATATAGAGAATAAGAATCATGTTTATAATAAGATAATTAATTAAATAATAAAATTGTATCAAATAAGAACTTTATCTAAAAGCCAGACAGACCAAATTTCTCATTCACTGCTGAAGTAGTTAAATATGCTTATACTGTAGATACGTAGGTGTCATGCACACTCAATCTACGACCGGCACTAGGACCTGGAAGTAGAGCGGTCGTAAATCAGGAAGTATAAAAGGAGTAAATAAACCATAGCAGAATGCTCAGTGATTGAGTTCGGCCCATGTCGGTTCGTGTTGCGATCTTCCAAACCGTGAGTACTCACCAATTTTGGGTTATTGCTTTCTGCTGTTGTGTGTGCATTTACAGGACGCGGGTTAAATTTGTGTTTTTCCCTTACTCACCCATTGTGAGAGTCCTTATGCTAAATCGTGTGGATATCCTACCTACTCGCTTCTCTCCGCGTTTGGGTTCACCATCCACACTACATTGGGCTAACCGCTAAAGCTACGTCTTCTGGTCCTTCAGGTTAGTACATCCGTGACAGAATGACTGAGCCTTCCGCGGTGAACCCAGCGGATCATGTGCGTCTCTGCGGCGTTGTAGATCAGCATGCCGCGCTAATCAAACAGTTAACCGGGGAGCTCGCTTCTCTGCGCTGTTGAAGGCGCGGCTGCCCGGTCGCATGCCGTGGAGGCCGCGGCACCGCCTCATCCCCCTCCCCCCCCCTTCTGATGTTTTTCTTTTCCTACCAGAGAAATGGAATGTCACGGACGGGAAATGCAGTGTGTTTTTGACAGCGCTCGAGTTGGTGTTTGAGTTCAATTCCACCAAGTACTCCACCGACCGGCTACGCATTGCACTACTCGTCTCGTTGCTAACGGGGCAGGCAGCTGAGTGGGCCACGGCAGTTATCCGCGCTGATCCGGATACCGCCCATTCATATCACGAATTCACCCGTCAGCTCAAGCTCACTTTTGAACACCCTGCGGGCGAGGTGGAGACCGACTCAAAACTTTATCACCTGCGGCAGGGAGGATTGTCTGTGAGTCGCTACACCGCCGAATTCCGCACTCTCGCCATCCAGATCACCTGGGGAGATGCAGCGCTCCGGACATCCTACTACGAGGGATTGGCATCCAGGATCAAGGACGAACTAGCCGGGCGAGAGCTTCCTGCTACATTGGAGGGGCTAATCCAACTGGCCCTGCGGATCGACCAGCGCCTCCTCTCTCACCCCAGGCCAGCCCCTAGAACCCTGCCACCAGCACCTACCTTCACCTTCAGCACCCCACGACCGTCCACTTCCGCCACCTAAATCGCACCTGGACATGTCGGTTCTCCACTTCCTGCCATGGTTGACACAGGAGCCAGGGAACCCATGCAACTAGGACGCGCCTCCCTGACCATATCGGAGCGCACACGCCATTTTAAAGAGGGGCTGTGTGCCTATTGTGTAAAGTACCTATTCTAATTCATGCTTTTCTTTATTGATAATGAAGAGCGTACGCTCAAAACTAAACAATCACACAAATAAATGGATCATTAATACAAGTAAATTTAAAATAACATCAGTTGTGGGCCGGGAGAAAAAGTGGAATCATAGTGGAACAATAACTTCGGGCCAACTTCAGCAGCGCTGCTCGAATCACAAACCTGCGCGACCCACTGGGCAGCGCTGCGCGACTCTGACAGAAATATACCGCGCCGACCATCAAAATACATTTTCTGGGATGCGCACATACAAACCAGGCATGGCAAGGCGGACAGTCCTGACATTTTAAATAGTTTGTAAATAAAAACGTAGTGGGTCGCATTCGAGTGGCGCTGCGCGATCCACCGGGCTGCGCAAATAAACCAGATCATCACTGCGGTATCCAGATAGTCGTGCTGCGCTGTATTTGCGCAGATATTTGGTTCAATCGGGTGCCGCGGTTTCGTCCCACTTTTGATGTGTTTGGCTTCAAGAAAAGTGATACGAATGAGATGAACGTGATCCACTTTAAACATGTGGATTGCACAACCCTGGACATTACCATTCTTTTCCTACTCGTACAGCTGCTCTTATTGTTCACATATTCTCTATATTGTGTATTGTTGTACAGTTATTTTATTTTAACTTTAGTTTTTATACAGTGGTGTGAAAATCTATTTGCCCCCCTCCTGATTTCTTATTCTTTTGCATGCTTGTCACACAAAATGTTTCTGATCATCAAACACATTTAACTATTAGTCAAAGATAACACAAGTAAACACAAAATGCAGTTTTTAAATGAGGGGTTTTATTATTTAGGGAGAAGAAAAAATCCAAACCTACATGGCCCTGTGTGAAAAAGTAATTGCCCCCTGAACCTAATAACTGGTTGGGCCACCCTTAGCAGCAATAACTGCAATCAAGCGTTTGCGATAACTTGCAACGAGTCTTTTACAGCGCTCTGGAGGAATTTTGGCCCACTCATCTTTGCAGAATTGTTGTAATTGAGCTTTATTTGAGGGTTTTCTAGCATGAACCGCCTTTTTAAGGTCATGCCACAACATCTCAATAGGATTCAGGTCAGGACTTTGACTAGGCCACTCCAACGTCTTCATTTTGTTTTTCTTCAGCCATTCAGAGGTGGATTTGCTGGTGTGTTTTGGGTCATTGTCCTGCTGCAGCACTCAAGATCGCTTCAGCTTGAGTTGACGAACAGATGGCCGGACATTCTCCTTCAGGATTTTTTGGTAGACAGTAGAATTCATGGTTCCATCTATCACAGCAAGCCTTCCAGGTCCTGAAGCAGCAAAACAACCCCAGACCATCACACTACCACCACCATATTTTACTGTTGGTATGATGTTCTTTTTCTGAAATGCTGTGTTACTTTTACGCCAGATGTAACGGGACACGCACCTTCCAAAATGTTCAACTTTTGTCTCGTCGGTCCACAAGGTATTTTCCCAAAAGTCTTGGCAATCATTGAGATGTTTTTTAGCAAAAATTGAGACGAGCCTTAATGTTCTTTTTGCTTAAAAGTGGTTTGCGCCTTGGAAATCTGCCATGCAGGCCGTTTTTGCCCAGTCTCTTTCTTATGGTGGAGTCGTGAACACTGACCTTAATTGAGGCAAGTGAGGCCTGCAGTTCTGTAGATGTTGTCCTGGGGTCTTTTGTGGCCTCTCGGATGAGTCGTCTCTGCGCTCTTGGGGTAATTTTGGTCGGCCGGCCACTCCTGGGAAGGTTCACCACTGTTCCATGTTTTTGCCATTTGTGGATAATGGCTCTCACTGTGGTTCGCTGGAGTCCCAAAGCTTTAGAATTGGCTTTATAACCTTTACCAGACTGATAGATCTCAATTACTTTTGTTCTCATTTGTTCCTGAATTTCTTTGGATCTTGGCATGATGTCTAGCTTTTGAGGTGCTTTTGGTCTACTTCTCTGTGTCAGGTAGCTCCTATTTAAGTGATTTCTTGATTGAAACAGGTGTGGCAGTAATCAGGCCTGGGGGTGACTACAGAAATTGAACTCAGGTGTGATAAACCACAGTTAAGTTATTTTTTAACAAGAGGGGCAATCACTTTTTCACACAGGGCCATGTAGATTTGGAGTTTTTTTTCTCCCTTAATAACGTAAACCTTCATTTAAAAACTGCATTTTGTGTTCAATTATGTTATCTTTGACTAATAGTTAACGGTTTTTGATGAGCAGAAACATTTAAGTGTGACAAACATGCAAAAGAATAAGAAATCAGGAAGGGGGCAAATAGTTTTTCACACCACTGTATTTTATTTTATTCTTTCCTAGTTAAATTTACCCCCTATTTTATTTTTCATATTTATTTCCTATTCATAGTCTTTTATTTTAAGGTTTGAATTAAATAGAATTTTTGAATTTGATTTGCAAGGTACGCAAGTTCACTGTTTTAACAAGTGGTGGAAACATGTTAAACCTCTTCTATCATCTGAAATCCAAGCATCCAAACGAATATGGCCAAAGTAAAAAAAAAAATGCGGCAAACCTCAGCAATTCACAGTTTATATAAAATTACATTATGTAAAACAGTTTCTTTGTGTTTGAATTTTTATTTATGCATTTTCAGATACAAATTGCTATGTTGTGATTATATATATATTGTTACAGAGGTAGAAAATAGCTTCTACTGTGATAGAAGATTTTGGTTATATCGCCCACCACTAATGAAGCCTAACTTGCTTCATGGTGGGGATGGTGGGGGCAGAGGAGAGACCTGTGTGTGTTTTGTGTCTTATACCGCTGGCAGCAGACCGCATGAGACCCAACAAATTAGGAAGACACTTAGAGACAACACACGTTAATAAGCCACTCGACTTCTTTCAAAGAAAGCTGGCAGAATACAGACAGCAGGAGAATCGCATGGTAAAATCTGAATCAGTGGACAGCAAAGCACAAATGGCTTCATTCAAAGTTGCATACAGAATTGGCCAGTGCAAAAAAACTACAAACGATTGCTGAGCAGCTAATAAACATGGGGTCAGTTATGCAAAGATGTAACAACGTAAGCCTTTTATAACAATTGCACGTGTATTTTATCTTGGTTATAAATGTATTTATGTTACAAGTTATAATGTTTTTAACTTTGTGGTGTTTGATCTTATTGGTTTAGAAATTGATATTTCAATAAACAGTAAACTTGGCAGATTTCGTTATTATTTTGTTGACAAGTGGGGCTTGAAAATTTGCTCACCCCGTTAAGTGGGGAATGACAGAAAAAGTTTGAGAACCACTGCTATAAGCCCAGGGAAAAACATGATGCCCCCTTCACATTTCTGACTGCGCCCCTCCCCCCTGGTCTAGAACGGCCCTGCCTCTGACCGTCTTTTGTCTTGTACATGAGTATTCTCAGTCACCTTCCAATCCCCCCCAGCGCACACACTCTTTGTTTGTCCTGTAAACTGTAACTGTGTTTGCTAGGGCACTTGGTTATACACAGTACTTTAATGTATGGAACACTTACTTAACTTACTGGTTTGGTTTAAACATCGCTTATTACCTTATTCAGCAAAATAAATTAATTATTAACGTATTGAAGTATTTTAGTTAAGGACAAAAACTGTGCTTGTCTTTAGAACTGCTGAACAGCCGAAAACACACACACACACCCATCCCCCCGCCAAAAACACACACACACACAGAGCAATTAACACCATGTCATACTCAGGAGTGGAAGGTGAGAAACCTCAATGGAGAATACCAAGTTTGCCGTTGCTCTTTTGGAGTTCTTAAAACCCAAAACATTTATTTATACTGAGAAAAAATTATTATGGGTCACATAATCACAAACACAAATACATATAATCAAGTGTTTAACTGGTTTCATTTGTTTCTATGACCAATAATTATTATTATGATTTTCAGCCCAACTCTTTGACTATTTAAAACAAAGGTGTGTCCCATTTTTTGCCCATTGAAGTTGTTGGTTCAACTAAACGGTTTTTAAATACCCAAACAATCCCCCAAAATTAAAACACGCAAACATGACTTTAACAATTCAATTTATTCTTACAAAACTAGTTAAAACAGTAATTTATATAAAACAGGTGAATACATGTTGTCTTTTAGCTTAAAGTTCATTAAACAACCCGGATACACCAGCAGTCTCTATCTATAGTCCTTTTATATTAAAATATTGATTTTTCAAATATCAAAACTATTAAACATGGAACAGTTGAAGTCTTTGTTTCCCCCAAAGTACTGTATCAGACATTTAGCAGTTCTATGTTCAGAATATACAGTAGACCTGACCAAACATCATTCTAAAGCTGTCGGACTGTGACGTCATCCCTCCTACAGCTCCCTCAACAGCTTGTTCAGGCTCCTCCAGTCCTGTAGCTCCAAAAGTCCAACCGTCAGCCGTCTGACCCCCCAATCCTCCACAGCAGAGCTCTGCTTAAAGACAACAGGAGAATTTAGTGAAGACAAAGACAAACTTCACAGAACATATAGTTCTAATAAAAATAAAATATATTAATAAACCTATTTACCACAGAGTGTGTAAAATACTGTTTTGGGGATTCTGGAATGTAAATAATCTGCCTGTGCTAATGTTAACCAGTGATCAGTGTTAGTGTTAACCACTGACTGTCTGTATTATCGTCTGAATTAAATTAACCGAAAATTTACTTAATGCGCTTCTCATATAAATAAGTTATATAACACTCGTATATGAGCATTAGTTCATCCCTGAGGCCAAACTATAACTTACTGAAGCCCCTCATACCCTCCCCCACCCACGCACACACACCTCCCCCCTCACACACACACCTCCCCCCTCCTCCTCCTTAACTGATAAACACTTCAGTGTTGTTATTCAGCTCGTTAACTAAGCACTCGCGCTACCGCGGAAAGTCACGACCAAAGTGTATAAAATATAAACCGGGTTATGAGTGTTACTAGCTCCTGTACAGCTACCCTCAGTCTGTGTCCCTCATCAACTGCATCACATTATATTCCAGTCACAGAAATAACCTGCAGATTAACTCTTAACCAGAGAATAAATAACCGCTGAATTTATCCAGACAACACGCGGTGAGATTCTCTCAGTATTTACAGAGAACACAAACACTCTTCATCGGGTAGTGCAGCTCTTGTAATAGGGACATTAATAGTATTGTCGAAGCTTGAGCATGTTTTTGAGTTAAAGTGGAGTGACATTGTGAGTGTGTGACACTGACAGTAAGCTATAATATTAACTCCAGACTTGGTAAACAGAACATTAAGTTCTCTAAAGTCACATCTGACCGCTGCTGGTGCTGCCAGTGATATTTAAAACGGCCAATAAAAAAACTAAACTGGGAAATAAACTGTAAACTACCCCAAGCACATTTTATAAAATAAAACATCACTTACCATGAATAGTCCGTTAAGCCGCCATCTTCATCTCTGTAGTTTGGCAGCGTCAGTTCGGCGGGGGTGGAGGCGGGTTGTTAAAATCACGTGATTGCAACTCAGCGCAGCTGGCTTGTTTTAACGTGTTCTTGAGAACGAAGCGCCATCTAGTGGTGGCACCAGGTAAATGAATAAATAGGGCTTGAATGGGCGTGTTTACTGTGAAATCTTGACACGCCTTTCTGGCAGAAAAGGGAGGGGGGATGCAAAGGCCATTCACACGCCATTCACACTTCAGCCACACGGTCGCGGCTATTTGGCGTGGCTCCCACTGTATATGAGGATATATGCGCATATATGAAACCTATATGCAGAATATATGCACATACTGTATAACCGCACCTATATGAGGACATATGCGCATATATGAAACCTATATGCAGTATATATGTGCATATAACCGCACCAATATGAGGATATATGCGCATATATGAAACCTATATGCAGTATATATGCGCATATAACCGCACCAATATGAGGATATATGCGCATATATGAAACCTATATGCAGTATATATGCATATATATGATAATATATATGCTGCATACAGATGTCGCCATTAAAAACGCGCGTTTCGAGAAAAGGGATCCCGTGACTTGCCGCGGCTTTGCGCGGCTGCGTGCGGGAAGCTGTGAACATGCCCTTCATTACCTGTAGGGGGCAGTCGTGTTTCAGTCTGAAGTATTGTGTGTCTACTGAAGCCGAAAATGTGTGCAAATTAAACTGCGCATGCGTGTTTGGAGACGCTGTGCCCGCGCTGTGGATCAGTCGGTTGTGGATCATCACGGAGGTACAACACGGCGTGGCTGGAGCTGGAGTTTGTCGTGTTCGAGGTAAGTTTAGCTTTCTTTTTTGGATGTGATTCTCGCTTTCATGACTCCCAATTAATGTTCATCTTAATCTCAGGACGTACAATTAGCAATTTCAGTTTTTAATAGTGTGGAGATTCACAAAACACCGTTTTCGTGTAAAAACCTGAACCTACGGAGCCCCCCAGGGGTCCTGTGGTAAATAAATAAATAAATAAATAAAATAATAACGAACTGAGCGCACGGATTAATACACCGAGATGTGTGTTTCTTACCCCCACCCCGAGTGAAAACGGCGTGTTCAGACAAAGGCTCGCCAGTTAGATGCCATTTCTGAACAAACTGAGTCGTGTGTGTTAAAGCATTAAATGGTAAAAGAGCACTAGCAATAAACGTTTTTTTTTCTGAAGCCGAACTTTATTAATGAGTTACGAGTAAAGAACCTGTACATATGTTCATACAGTATTGACAGCAGCTCTAATTTACTGCGGTAAAGCCAGCCGCGGTTCAGAAAAACACGGTCAAGCCAGCCGCGATTGATTTTAGTGCGCGCGCATATTACAGTGATTACGGTAGTTTCATGAACAACACAGAGAGAACGCGTTTTCAGAGCGCTTTTCTTGAAAAGCCCAGCGTGATTGTGATGTGATATAAAAAGATGTCATGTTTCGAAACTGGTGTTTTGCATTTTTTGTTTTCCTTATTGTTTATAGGTGCGATGTCTAATGTTTTCTGTATATTTCTTCTTATACAGTCATTGTAAATGTAGTTGTGTTTACAGATAAATGATATGCAAATTGAAGACAAAATAAATGATATACTCATTTTTAATCCCTCAGTTGTTTATTCATTTGACCAATGCTCTATAATTTCTGTTATTTTTGAGTGCATTCATTAGGTGTAATGTCTGCAATGAAAGTAAATAGCAAAATAAGTTTACAATAGGTTTAAAAGT
The DNA here is from genome assembly GCA_030522415.1 of Channallabes apus. NCBI lineage: Eukaryota > Metazoa > Chordata > Actinopteri > Siluriformes > Clariidae > Channallabes > Channallabes apus. Next base: position 16,162,675 of record CM060126.1, on the reverse strand, counting down.
CTGAATCACTAATCAATAATTATCATAAAGGTGATATCAAGAATAATGACATTACACTAAAGAGGCCTATACAGACGTCATTTCTAATAAATAACGGCCAATTATCATAGGAGGCGTCCCATACTATATACACACCTCATATGAAATTATTTTACTGCAGCATTTTTGAGATATGGGGCATTATTACATTTTAAAGGGGTATACAGTCCCCATTTCTAATAAGTAGAAAAAAACAATGATAAGTTATTATTCAGGACGTCCCATACTATATACACACCGAATATGAAACAATTTTACTGCAGCATTTTTTAGATATGGGGCATATTACACTTTAAAGGGGTATAAAGTCCCCATTTCTAATAAGTAGAAAAAAACAACCAGCAGTTCTTATTCAGGACGTCCCATACTATATACACACCACATATGAAACAATTTTACTGCTGCATTTTTTAAATATTGGACATTACATGATAAAGGGGTATAAAGACCCCATTTCTAATAAGTAGAAAAAAACAACCACCAGTTCTTATTCAGGACGTCCCATACTATATACACACCAAATATGAAACAATTTTACTGCAGCATTTTTGAGATATGGGGCATTATTACACTTTAAATGGGTATAAAGTCCCCATTTCTAATAAGTAGAAAAAAACAATGATCAGTTATTAATCAGGACGCCCCATACTACTGTATATACACACCAAATATGAAACAATTTTACTGCAGCATTTTCATCCTCATTATAGAAAACATTCATTGAAGAATAACTGCTACTTTTGAACAGTAAAACAAAATAAAAATCAATTCTGGTATTTAGAAAGACTAAATACATTATTTTGTCTGTTTTCTACGAATTCTGCTGTAACTTATCTACATAAAACAATTATTTGAATGGTGAATATTTAAGAAAAATATTGTAACAGACAACCGTCAAAATCACCAATAAATAACACGGATATTAAAGCAGAAATGCAAATAAATAAGCAAGTAAAAATTGACGAGCATGTTGTATTATCTCTCAGTCCTGGGCGTCTAAATGAAAAGCGCTCTGAAAGCGCGTTGTCTCTGTGTCGTTCCTGAAACTACCGTAATCACTGTAATATGTGCGCACACTAAAATCACTCGCGGCTGGCTTGACCGTGTTTTTCTGAACCGCGGCTGGCTTTACCGCAGTTCTAATTTGTCTAAATCGCATTGCAGACAATAAAAATAACTCGAGTCATCCTGTGACCCTGCATGCTTAATCTTTCCACACATGATTCTTGCTTCTCACTTTTTCCTTAATCCCTCGCTGATCTATCTTGTATTTTTCTAACGGTGTCAGAAACTTTGTGTTAGTAGCACTGCTTGACATGCTTGATGCCTTCCTCTTTTGTAATTTGCTTTGGATAAAGGCAAACTTACAAAAGATGAAGAAATGCCTAAATGTAGTTGTACGAATAAAAGATTATGTAATGATACAATGTAAATATTTTCACAGAAACAAAGCGTAAAGATGAGACGTGAATCTGAAGAGGATCTCTTTGATGATTGCCTGGTAAAGCATTGTTTTCTTATTAATTATACAATTTATTAATACCTTGAATATAGTGTTTGTTGTATTGGACAGAAGCATATAAATGCAAATTAATATATAAATCTGAGTAATTATTGAACGAATTTTCATGTTTGGACTAACCTTTTAAATACAAACTCAGCATTCATCATAGGATTTCCTGACACTGTAAAGGTGCAGAGTAATCTATGGAGTGTAGCCATCTCATGCCATGTTTTACAATGTTTTATTGATGCAAGATTATTGCTAAAGCAATTTAACCCAAGTTTAACAATCTGAAGTATATGAAGTGATGGTCATTTTTTATTATCAATTATTTTTATTTTTTTTTTCTCTGTGAAATGAAGTCTATTGAAGCAATTCAGATTTTTTTTTTGTTTCTCAAAATAAATTATTTATTTTCTTGTACATTTTATGCAGGGGGACAGACGAAGTGATGCTAGTATGCACCTTCTTAAAATCCTTGTCGTCTGTGCTGTTGAAGGGGAAGAACCGGTTGGTGTATCCATAATCCTTGAAGGAGAGGAAATTTTGCAAGAATGTGGCAATAGCTCCGAGCACTGCGCTACACATTTGAGCTATTTTCAGAAAGTTCTTCTAGAACTTGATGGGATTAAGCTATCACCAAAAGTGCAAGCTTTAAAGATGAAGTTATCTTAAAACATTTGATTTGGCTTGACTACAAGTCTTTACATGTTGTGTTTACATGTTCAGCTTAATGTTTTAATGCGTTATGGTTTCAATGGCATACTTTTAAGTGCACTAGTCCAGAGCGCTGATTTGAATGTTGCAACTTCACTGCTTCCGAGGGCTATTACGTTTTAACGTTTATTCTACAGTTTGTTTAATGTATTTTCTGCTGTATTTTATTTCTAAATGAATGCTGTATTTTATTTATTTATTATTTTACACAATTTTGTTTAAAACAAGTATTTCAGGCCCTGATGCCGTGCAGTTTTTTTCTATGGATGCAAAATTTAGCTGAATGCACTTTTATTAAAAAGACAACTTGGATCTAGACTGTGAATGTCACAAATATTTGGTAATGTTGGTGAATAAACTGTTTAATTATATTTTAGTTGTGTGATTTATGAAAGATATAGATGAAATAATTACTTAAGTTTCTTTCCAAAACATAAATTAGCAATGTTTACATTATTATAGGGAGTAATATAAATTGATAAAACCAAGTTAAGGGAAAATCTCACAAAACAAAATTATAGTAATTTCATAAGTTCCTGCTGATACAGTAATGAATTAACTTTACTTGATTATTTTAAATAAATCTAATTTGTGCATTAAATATAATTATGTAACTTTTACTTGATTTCTTTTATTGTTAATTTAATTAAGTAAATTTTACCTGACAATTACGGGGGAGTTTTACTTAGGCTGAATCACAATTCTATTTTCTTCCCCTTGTCCCTTGAAACGAAGTGGAAAGGGGAAGGGTATAAATATTTCCCCTAAGAAATGGGACAACACTGTTATACGTCATCATACGTTGTCGCTGGTTCCTAATGTTACGTCAGAGGACATGCACCGATGTTTATCACACATTCCAATAAGAGAGATTACTCACTCCCAAAGGTTTTTTGCGCCGTATTTCGATTTTTAAAAAAGTTGCTCATTTTCACCACGAACACGGATGAGTCTTCGGGTTTCCTCAGCCGTCCATATACAGAATATAAATTACAAAACTGTGGTCACGTTGCAATAAGTAAGAATAGTGTAAGCAAAACAATAGTGTATGGCCGTAAGCAAAACAAACAATGCGTTATCAAATGTTCGGCAAAATGCCGTGCTACTGAACTTTCATATTTGTTTGTAGCATGCAGTAAAGTGTATGTGACATAAAAATATATATTTGTAATATTGTGCAATATGTGCTATCCGCTAGCAAACTTTAGCGATTTTTTTTGCAAACGTTTCTTTACAGAACATCACCATAAACACAAACACAAGACTAAAGGTAATATACATATAATGAAAACTTGTCATAAAAATCTTTATTAATGGCAAAAATGACTTAACATTTATGGGTCTGTTTGCTCGAGTGAGCAGCCATGTTGAAAACTTCGCTTAGCCCTTCGTTTGAAGTGAGGTCCTGAAAAATCTTCGTTTGGAGGGCTATCTGGCCCTTCCCCCCTCCCCCTACACCTCCAACCAAAAGAGAAATGAGACACCACTACCCCTGCACGTGAACGCGTCAAATGGAAGGGTAGGGGGAAGGGGTAGAAATGGGATTCAGCCTTAATATTGGAGCAATAAAATTTACTTAAAATCTGTGTCCAAATTGTTATGAGGATTTTATCAAGTAAATCTTACAAGTTCTTTTTTTCAGTGCATGGGTGAACACGATGTTTTAAGAATTTAATTATATATATATATATATATATTTATTGTGTGTGTGTGACCGGTGCAACTCACACGTCCTATTCCATTGTCACTCATACTGCCGTAGTTTTTAGAGCCCTAAAAAAGCATTCGCTAGTAAGTAAGTAAATAAAAGACAAATGAATAAATAGTTTTAAATTATATATATACAGGGGCGTAGATTTAGGGTGGACGGAGGGGATGTGTCCCCACCAATATCCTCCGACCATTGAAATGTCCCCACCAATAATTTAACCCACCACTTTTTTTTAAATCGTTCTGTCAACATTAACCTAGACACGCATTAACCTAGAAAGGGGTAAATCACGTTCTCTCCTTAAGTCCTCCCGCCCCCAAAACACATATGAACATTTTGATTGGCTGTGCCTTTCCCTGCCATCATGTGATAGACGATTGGCTGCGTTCAGACACAAGCAGCGCCAAATGCAATGGACTCACATTCAGTACAGCAGGCCAGGTTATAGTCTGTGAATACGGACGTAAAACTAACAGCAGATTAAACAGCTAAATGTAAAAGTATAAATATGATCCCTGTCAGTCTCCTAATCTAGTGACTGTTTGTCAGAAATCAGTATTGTGAAAGAAATTGATAAACTAATATACTAATATTGCCATATGGCTAGAATTTTGTTGACACCAATAGACAATCCACTTCAGAAAAATAGTTTTCAAAATGCATTCACTTACTTGGCGAACATTAATGATTTGATTCGAGGTTTGCACACTAAGACTCAGAAAAAGTGAAATAAAATGATTGCTGTTTAAATGGCATGTGTTTATCCTGTTTTGTCAGGTAACAGAACCTAAACACCTGTGCTGTATATCAGACAGCGATGGAGAGAGTGTAGATTACACACAGGTGCTCTCTAGTCATTAGCACTCATCAGGCAATGTCTATGGCCAACTGACTGCACTCAGACCAAAGGGGGCTGAATAATTACACACACCCCACTTTTCAGTTATTTATTTGTAAAAAAAAAAAAATGTTTGAAATCATGTATGATTTTCGTTCCACTTCTCGCGTGTACACCACTTTGTATTGGTCTTTCACGTGGAATTCCAATAAAATTGATTCATGTTTGTGGCTGTAATGTGACAAAATGTGGAAAAGTTCACGGGGGGGGGGGGCGAATACTTTTGCAAGCCACTGTAGTTGTCCTGAGATTTAACATTGTTACCAATAATAGGCTGAGGCATTGTCTGTCCATGCTCATAAGGAATCCCTCAATGTTTTTCAATTAGGGGACAGAAGCAGATCAGCTATGTTGTAGTTCAGGTGAAGAGGCGAGGTCACAGGAGGTCAATCTGATTGTTGATTATACAGTATATAACATATAATATGTGTGCGTGTATTATACATGTTGATTATACTAATATTTAGCATTATGAGGAGTGAAAGGCTGAGGATGTAAGTGATTCATTAGTGTTTTTGGCAAAAGTTTTGAACTGACATTTCACTTTTTTGTCACGCTATTTCATCAGGTGGCAATGCTGTCCGGTCCTAGTGCAGTCAGAGGGGAAGAGTTAGGGTCAAAGCCATTGTTCACCCCAAAAAAAACTTTACTCACTATTTACTCCTTAAGTGGTTCCAAACTTTAATGATTTTCTTTATTTTGTTGAATACAAAATAAGATATTGGGGAAAAAAGCTGAAAACATTGACTTCCGTAGCAGGAAAAACAAATACTATGTAAATCAATGATTACAGGTTTTCAGCATTCTACAAAATATCATCTTTAGTGTTCATCAGAAGAAAAAAAGAACAGCCTGGACAATATTGATGTCAAACAAATATGCCAGCAGTTTATTTTTGTTAACGAGAGGCGAAGGCATGTTTTTGTCTCCTTCATATAGGAGCAATAGGCATTGAGCTGTTGTGTGGTACTGTACCTAGTAGTTCATGTTTAGATGTAATATACTTTTATATATATACAGATGATTGAGATGTTTCATTTGCACTAGGGCTCAATAAAGAATAGTTTTTATTTTATTAAAGACTATCTTTTTGTCAGTTATGAAACATTCCTTTAACTTTACACTATTCCTTAATTTAACTTAATGAATTGCATTTCGAGTGGATTAATATCAATCGAAGCATTGCTAGTATTAATGTAAAGTGATTTCGCACCATATTAAGAAAAACATGTATTCAGTGGACATAGTTGGGGTGGGAGGTTGGTAGGTGGATGAGGCAGGGGGTTGGGGGTTGGTGGGTGGAAAAGGGGATTGGGGGATGGGGTATTAGTTGGAGTCATAGGTAGCAAACCTACGCCCTTGTGTGTGTGTGTGTGTGTGTGTATATATATGGAAATATAATTAATATTTTCGTGTTTAATATAAAAAAAAAACATTTTAATGGTTAGTGATTGTTGCAGACATTTACACTATTTTTGAGAACTATTAAGTTCTCCTTCAACGTGTCATAGCCGATAACTGCCCCTTTGATCTGCTGGGTATGGCGGGGCGTCAACTGCGGATCAGTGTGTGTAAAGTACGCTACTTTACACTGATCAGCCGTCGACGCCCCGCCATACCCAGCACATCAAAGCAGCACACTCATAAACTCTCATAAACTCTCTCTTAAATAAATGAGCGTGCTGTTTGTGCAACAGCGCGACAAACATTACCTGTCCTTTTATGAACTGCACAAGTAGTGGTGGTCATTAACTGCTAGCTAACTGGGTAAGGGGGTTACAGTGGGGTCTGTAGCTCTGTGTCCAGAGCTCTGTTTTAGGGACCATGTTTAGTTTTAAAGTAAGTTACAGTTTAATTTCACTAAAAGCCATCTAATATGGATACCCACATAATTATGGATTATTATATTTATGATATAAAAAAACCACTGTTTTTAAAGAAAATATATTAAGTAACAGATAATATTAGGTTTATATTTCAAATTAGATAAAATGCTGATTTTCCAGCAGTAAAATTATTGTATCTCTACAGTTTACAAAACCTCCGCTGCGTGTATTCATTCACAGGCTCCAGAGCACGCACAGAGAAATAGGAGACTGTGGTTTAGGAGTGGATTGGAGAGAAGAGAGCTGTTCAGTTACTATAAAAAAAAAAATCTAAAAAAATATATATAAAAACATAATATGATCTTTTTGAGTTATGAGGTTTTTTTATTATACATAAGACAACCTTTCAGTTTTGTAAATATTCTAGTTATAGTGTGTTAAGTTTTTCTTTAGGTTAAACGGTTTTGAGAATTAGACCATCCAGCTAAGATCAATATTATGTCGTTGATTGATAAAATCTGGATTAAGGATATTTTATTTTGTTTTATTTATTTAATTTGTATTTTTCATCTCCCCCCCTGAGGGATTGCCACCTTATTGTGGTCAGGGGATTTGCGTGCCTCAGTGCTTGGATGTTTACCGAGGGCTCAAGGGAGGTGTGTCTGTGTGTGTGTGTGTGTGTGCGCGTGCGCTGTAGCCTGTCCTTTTTTCAGCGGATTTTTCCGCTACCGCAGATCAGTTTATCAACTTGTAATATATAAATTTTAGGAATATATTAACATGTGGAGACATCATTATATGTTGAATGGAACTTGTAAGCCTTTGAATGGTGTTAAAAATACTTGCAAAACAAGTATTGCAGCCATACATTGGAGGGAACTTCTGAGGTGGTCAGTGATTGATGGCACGGTCGGTCGGAGGGGGTTGTGATCACACCTATAGATCTTTTGTTCTAGGCTATCGGTCAAATATCTCTCCACTTGGAAGCAAAAACATGCAAGGGATTTCAGCATCTCGACGCACATACTAAGCTGTTTATAAAGTAGACACTGTTTGTTTTTTCATTTTGTAATCTTTCCCGTGTTTACCGTGTACTGTACAATGTATATTAATTTTTTAATGAATTACTGTAAATAAACTACACATTCCGTTGATTTACCAGAAATGACTTTTCTGTTTTTTGTGTGTGCTAAACTAAACTTCAGGGTCAAAGTAATAGCGATTTTATTTGAAAAGTATTATATATTTACAATGCTGATAAGTTCAAGCTTAGATTCCTATATAAACTGCTTCAAAGTCTTTCCACCCCGTGACCGCTGAAATCCGACAGACGCAGGGCTCAAGGGAGGTGTGTCTGTGTGTGTGTGTGTGTGCGCGCGTGTGTGTGTGTGTGCGCGTGCGCTGCAGCCTGTCCTATTTTCAGCGGATTTTTCCGCTACCGCAGATCAGTTTATCAACTTGTAATATATACATTTTAGGAATATATTAACATGTGCAGACATTTAAGGGTGCGCTGCCCTCTCTTGCCCCTGTGTAGAGCCTACACACACACACACACACACACACACACACACACACACACATCTATCTATCTATCTATCTATTATATAAATACACATTTGGAATCTGCATCTACATTTTCTGTTACAAGTATAGAATTAGGTTCAGCTGAGACTCATGATCAATGGTGTTAGGGTACTTATGTAGTGATAATTAGTTTCAGCCAGATCATTAAAACTAACAATGGACTATGACACTCTTGAGAGGGGATATGAAGGTGTTATTCATTTATTTATTCTCTACAAGGGTGCGAACTACAATACAGACCAAACTGTAACTTTCTCTTATACTACTATAAAAATTCTAAATATAAACAAACAAAATACAGCTTTTTTTCCTCAGAGGTAAACGGAAAAGTGAAGTTGTTCAACTGTTTACTGTCACTGCAGCTTCTTCAAAGTCTTCCCACTCCGTGACCGCTGAAATCCGACACGACACCACATTAGGCTACGTCTTGACTCATTTGTATACCGACGGTTATTGGATGTTTCCCAAGGGCTCAGGGGAGTGTGTGTGTGTGTGTGTGTGTGTGTGTGTGTGTGTGTGTGTGTGTGTGTGTGTGTGTGTGTGTGTCTATGTGTGTGCGTGCGCGCGGGTACTTGTTCTACTCTTATAAAAACTCTAAATATAAACAAACAAAATACAGCTTTTTTTTCAGAGGTAAACGGAAAAGTGAAGATGTTCAGTGTCACTATGCAGATGTTACACTCAGTGGAGTTACCGAAATCTTTGGTTTAGTTCTCACTGAGCTGCCACACATCATTTCCACATTTCACTCGCTTTTATTACTCTTATGTGAACATAAACAGTGAAACATTCCACAGGTTTATAATACACCGCGGCCAATTGAACCACGTTCCCGTCGAACGAAACGAGGCACAATCGTTGTGTTTGCTTCGGTTATGACACACCATAGTTTATTATCTGCTGTGGTAGATCTGATTATTTATTCAAACACAATAATAAAGCTTTATATCCTCAGGAGGGCTCAGTACATTGTTTTAGCGATAGTTTCACGGAAGCGAGTTCAGAACTAATCTAACCAAAACAAAAAAAACAAAAAAACATCCGAAGCTTCAAATAGAATGAACGAACTAATGAAATTGATATATATGTAATTGATATACTGTATATACAGACGTGTGTGTCATTTTAATTCAAATGAACATTTTAATGCTTTCTGATACACTTACCAACTTATCCACATACACTTATCAACACAAACTCTCCGTGCACGCACACACAATCTCTAAAAAATTAATATTAATAACATACATATACAAATAAACAAATGTAGGTGTAATAAAAGTAGTCGTGATGTCAGTACTCGCCCAGCAACCAGCCTTTTGCAGCGGCTTAAAACGTATGAATTACCTTCAAATATACAAAAAAAAAGCGAAAAGACACTCGATTATTATGCATAGGTTATTTGTTTAATTCAAAAAGTTCATAAAAACACTTTAAAACGAGAGAAAAACTGTTAAAATCCTCGTTCGCCTTCTCAGCGTTAGGTAGCGAGTGACGTCATGATTTGAATCTGCGCGCCACCGGGGAAACATAGGGAAACTGACTTTCCCGGACCACAGGCTTTTAGATAAAGTCCTTCTATGCGCCATCTGGCGGATATTCAGTGAAGCACAACACATTTATTTTAAATTCCCGAATGTTGCCTCCGGCAAGTCGCGGCACGCCGCGCGCTAAATTGCGGCATCCCGCGGGAAAACACGCGCAGTTTTAAAGGCGACATCTGTATATGCGTATATATGCCACATGTAGGCAACATTGAGGTGCATATATGTGCATATACAGGCCATATAGGTCTCCTGTATTGCTTCTTTATATCCACATATAAGCCCTATATGTACATACAAGATATGTCTCCTATAGCAGGATCTGGTCATTTTAGCTCATATCTCACTTTGGCAACTGTCATACATGATGCCTAGCTTATATTTTCTATTATCAAGGCAATAACTAAGAACTAACAAAAAAAATGCAAAAAACTAATCCAAATAGCCCACATACAGTATATGAGGATATATGCACATATATGAAACCTCAGTCTCCGTGAAAATCTTTTTGAAACACGCCACTAAAATTAACTGAAATGAGAAATATATCTATAGAAAGCTTAAAGTGTCTACTTTTAAATGATGCAAGTCACATTGAAAACAAATATTCTCAGTTTATGTAATCCGTATGAAACCAAGGAGAGGCACAGAATTTCTGTCGCACTTGTATGCTAATGACCTGAGGCAGGACACGCCCACACGCCAATCACACGGAAATCAGTCCGGGTAATTTACATACTAGACCACGCCCCCGGACACCGGCATGAAAAACGAACACAGAGAGACAGGCTTGAAAATACTCCGATTCAGTGAGTTTTCTGCACGTTTTGGAAGATGGCATGCGCTTACACATCCGAGGAAACTCTTCAGAATGTTCTCGAAAGTGAGAGGAGTTTACAATTTCCTCAGAAGAAGACTGTGTGACTCCGGCGCTGAACTGGAGCATTTTCAACAGAGAATAGATCCATGCTACACTGGGTAAGTTATTAAGTCTTATATAACTCTTATTCTGATAATATTAAACTAATATTAGTAAATATTTTCGTCACTACAGCTAGCTCTTGTCAGCTTGTTTGACACATTGGATTTCAATGCCATTTATATAGTTTAGGTAAATCATGCTAACATGCTGCCTCATGTAGCACAAACATGATATTTCCCGGTGGCTAAGCTAATGCCTTATGGAGTTTACAGATGTTAATATTCACCTTGTTTTGGATAGCTTTAGATTATGGTTGCTAATATGTATTTGGCTCCATTTTGGTTAGCTTATAACACTGCAATCGGTAATGTTATTTAGCACAAACAAGCTAGTTCCAGGTGGCTAAAATACTGCCTTATGTAGGACATTTCCATGTCCTGTGACTGCGTCCAATCAGCACATGGGGAGTTGATCACTCTGATCAGCTATTACAATACTATACTACACAGAACAAAACAATGAAGTCGTACAGAAATATTTCTCTACACTGCTTGGACATTGCTCCCATCAATGCTTACCCTGCATGTATGTTTTGTACAGTTTTTTTTTTTTATCTTGCACTGTTTTACTCTGAATGTTCGTCTTTTTTCAGTTTTTCTTTTTCTATTGTTCCTATTGCAGTTTTACCCTGCATGTATCTTTATCATTAATCTGCATTTATTCAAAACATAATTTCAGTGTAAGCCATTAATGACTAATTAGTTGTCTCAAAAAATGTGGATATGGATAAGAAAATAGTTCAGGGAGCTTGTTACCTGACAGATGAGTGGCTGTTAAAATGTATGATTTACCATTGCATGCAAGTGACATGCTGATACAATAATTTTAATATTGACCTTACATGTAAATTTTCTTGATGGTGAAGTAATCCTGAGTAATTTCTTTGACAGAATCATGTCGAATGCCTTAATGGCAAAATTCAATATGAGGGGTAGTGGTCAACTTCAAAAGAAGCCATTTAGAGCTACAACCATATTCAATATAATTCAAGGTAATTTTGGCCTTACTGTATGACGTGAAATTTTCTACTATTTATGTATATTGTTTTATTGGTACCTTTTATCTATTCAAGGAATATTGAAATAGTTACACACCTACTTGTGGAACTTTCTCAACCACAGTGGTTTTGAAGGGGAAGGGGGCATGCTATTTTTTCATTCACTTAGCACACATTTAATGCAGAACATCTTTTATTAACCAAAGATTTATCAACAGTAAAATGTCATGCAGTGCATGTTGATTACTTTTTTCTAATGCTTCGTTAATGAAACTGATAATGTTGTTCCAAGATGTATTTTTAATGTCGTTGTAGGATCATAAAGACAATTTTGCCCTTTTTAAAAGTTTACATTTTTTTTTATATTCAATTCCCCAAGATGCAGTGAAAAGATGGAGCGCAAATGCTACAGACTACGAGATTGAGGCAGCAACATATAAAATATGCTCCAGGAAGAGCTGGTGGTGGGGGATATAGGAAATGAGCCCATTAACAGTTGACAGAAATAATTTATGTGTGTGTTCATTTTCTTGTTCATGTTCTTTTTGTTCTTGTTTAACTAATTTAGAGTTACTGTTCTACTATATATTTAGTCTTTGTTTAAAGATGTTGTATAATTTTATTTGCATATGTATGTATGTGTTTATATATAATGCACACATATTTAAATATATTATATATATTTATTTGTATATTTATATGTATATATGTTGTTGGTCTTTCGGCTGCTCTCGGCAAGGGGTCGCCACAGCAGAATATTCAGTCCGCACAACAACTTTTACGTTGGACTTTACGTAAAACTTTTAGGTTTTACGCCGGATGCCCTTCCTGATGCAAGCCTCCCATTTTATCTGGGCTTGGGACTGGTACTGCATCCAGTGGCTGGGGGGATTGGGCACTGGCTGGGAATCGAACCCGGGCCTTCCGCATGCATATTAAATGTTTTATAGACATTGTGGTCTGACTGGACTGATTTTTGGACGTTTTTTGAACCAATTATATTCTGATGTGCATTTCACAATACGGACTTTTATATTCAGGCTCATAAGCTCATAAGTACAGTGGTTACTCAAGCGGAATGTCTATGACTGCCGCGCACTCTGTCGCGGCCAACCAGCCAAAATGGAGGTGCAAAGGGACATTTTGCAAAAAGGCTGCAATTATTTTTGTTTAGATAGACTCTGTTTCTATCTGTCTATTGTTATTATTAAAGAAAACAACACCTCAAGGGCTTGTAAAAACATTTGTATTTTTAATGGTAAAAATCTCAATTTTGGAATCTGCATAAGCTCTGTGGTCCGAGCACAACGTAATAATCTTTTGTATGATAAAATGACTCGTGGCATGAATCTGCACGAAGCGCTTCAGTTTCAAATAATCATTCAACGCTGAACTCAAACAGCAAAAGAACATGATAATAATAATAATAATAATAATAATAATAATAATAATAATAAAAACAAATAATCATCGTGCTTTTTGCTGTTTATGTCCACCATTTAAATTTAGAAATAACTAGGAAAATAGACTTTCTGAATAGAACATTAAAATAACTAAAATATACACTTCCAGACTCTTTAGTGGAAGTTGTTGATGTTTATTTTATTTATTTATTTTTGCCTTTGATGTTAACTGCACAAAGCAGTGGCTTCCCACCTGGGAGGTTCTCCAGCACACTGTATATCAGATTGATGGACATGAGTCCTTGGTGACAACATTTTTTTCAGCACACAATCAATATTTTTTAAAAGTTTGATCCGGCATCATAATTCTCCTCTTTAATTTTCTACATAGTCTAATCAGCGCTCAAACGCACACAAAGTTTTCGAGAGCGCAGAGTAATTTTGTTTTACTAAATAATATTTATGCAGTATAATCAGGGCCTCTTATTCCTATTTACTTTAGGTTGTTGTTCTTGCAATGTTACTGTGTGTGCTTTGCAATGTCAGACACATTCAAATGCAAATTATACACCCTCCCCAGGTGTGAATCAGCTGTTCTCACTTATACACTCAGAGAAACTAAAATGCACCTCTCCCCACGTTACATGGTTTCAGCAAAGTGGGGAGGATCTTGCATCTTGCTTCAGGCCCCTTCTTAAATTTGTGTAAATTTAAAATCTTCTGGATTCTACATTCTAAAATTGACATTGTTACCGTTTTTAATCGCTGGAATGCGATTTTTCTTATCATAACATGCATTGTATTTAGATTTTATTTAAAAATAAATAAATAAACCAAATAAAATTATTCCATTAGTATTTTCCATTTGTAAAATAGCATTAAAAATTATGGGTTGTATATAGAGGAATTAAAAACAATACAAGGCATGTTATAATAAGGAAACTTTCTACAAACCAGATTCCAAAAAAGTTGGGACACTAAACAAATTGTGAATAAAAACTGAATGCAATGATGTGGAGATGGCAAATGTCAATATTTTATTCAGAATAGATCATAGATGACAGATCAAAAGTTTAATCTGAGAAAATTTCTAATTTTAAAGGAAAAATATGTGGATTCCAAATTTCACGGTGTCAACAAATCCGAAAAAAGTTGGGACAAGTAGCAATAAGAGGCTGGAAAAAGTAAATTTGAGCATAACGAAGAGCTGGAAGACCAATTAACAGTAATTAGGTTAATTGGCAACATGATTGGGTATAAAAAGAGCTTCTCAGAGTGGCAGTGTCTCTCAGAAGCCAAGATGGGTAGAGGATCACCAATTCCCACAATGTTGCGCAGAAAGATAGTGGAGCAATATCAGAAAGGTGTTACCCAGCCAAAAATTGCAAAGACGTTGCAGTTATCATCATCAACTGTGCATAATATCATCCGAAGATTCAGAGAATCTGGAACAATCTCTGTGCGTAAGGGTCAAGGGCGTAAAACCATACTGGATGCCCGTGATCTCCGGGCCCTTAAACGACATTGCACCACAAACAGGAATGCTACTGTAAAGGAAATCACAGAATGGGCTCAGGAATACTTCCAGAAACCATTGTCAGTGAACACAATCCACCGTGCCATCCGCCGTTGCCAGCTGAAACTCTACAGTGCAAAGAAGAAGCCATTTCTAAGCAAGACCCACAAGCACAGGCGTTTTCATTGGGCTAGGGATCATTTAAAATGGAGTGTGGCAAAATGGAAGACTGTTCTGTGGTCAGACGAGTCACGAGTCGAAGTTCTTGTTGGAAATGTGGGACGCCATGTCATCCGGACCAAAGAGTACAAGGACAACCCTAGTTGTTATCAATGCTCAGTTCAGAAGCCTGCATCTCTGATGGTATGGGATTGCATGAGTGCGTGTGGCATGGGCAGCTTGCATGTCTGGAAAGGCACCATCAATGCAGAAAAATATATTCAGGTTCTAGAACAACATATGCTCCCATCCAGACGTCATCTCTTTCAGGGAAGACCCTGCATTTTTCAACAAGATAATGCCAGACCATATTCTGCATCAATCACAACATCATGGCTGCATAGTAGAAGGATCCGGGTACTGAAATGGCCAGTCTGCAGTCCAGATCTTTCCCCTATAGAGAACATTTGGCGCATCATAAAGAGGAAGGTGCGACAAAGAAGGCCCAAGACGATTGAACAGTTAGAGGCCTGTATTAGACAAGAATGGGAGAGCATTCCTATTTCTAAACTTGAGAAACTGGTCTCCTCGGTCCCCAGACGTCTGTTGAGTGTTGTAAGTAGAAGGGGAGATGCCACACAGTGGTGAAAATGGCCTTGTCCCAACTTTTTTGGGATTTATTGACACCATGACATTTTGATTCACCATATTTTTCCCTTAAAATGATACATTTTCTCAGTTTAAACTTGTGTTCTGTGATTTATGTTCGATTCTGAATTAAATATTGACATTTGCCATCTCCACATCATTGCATTCAGTTTTTATTCACAATTTGTTTAGTGTCCCAACTTTTTTGGAATGCGGTTTGTGTATATATATATATATATATATATATATATATATATATATATATATATATAGTGTGTGTGTGTGTGTGTGCAGGGCCGTGCAGAGACGTTTAAAGGGGCGGGTGCTCAAAGTTAAAAAAGATAGAACATGCTGAATAACAACAATTCACATTCATAACGAATATGGAATTGCATCATACTGTATGACTGTCATCAGGTCGGGACAATGCAAAGCAAACGTAGCCTATGTTTAGTGTCCCAACTTTTTTGGAATCCGGTTTGTATCTCTTCCATTTCAGTGATTAAAAAATTGCTAATTAAAAAAATAATAAATTCAAATTCAAATTTTATTACTCACATACACAATCATACACAGTATAATATGCAGTGAAATGCTTTATACGACCGCCAGTGACCTTAAAAAAAGAAAATAAAATCTTGTACGTAAAATAAATAATCAATAAAAAGGAAATACTAAAGAAATAATTTTAACTAGTAAAATTATCTGTGCATAAGGGCATAATAAAATATTGCAAAAATATAGAAATATGGGATTAAAGTGTCAGTGGTTGTGCAAATATGCATGAAGGTGACATGTGCAATTGTCCAGATGTATGAGTATTTAGTGCAAGTGTGTATGAATGTGTCCATGATTGTCCAGTCAGTGTTGTGAGCTAAAAGATGTTATTAGTCCTGTGTGGAGGTGTGATTGTGTGATTGAGAGACCTTATCGCCTGCGGGAAGAAGCTCCTCCTCAGTCTCTCTGTGTTGGCCTTTAGGGAGCGGAATCTCTTCCCAGACCGCAACAAAGAGAACAGTCCATTACTGGGGTGACTGAGGTCCTTCATGATCTTCCTGGCCTTAGTCCAGCACTGCTTGCTGTAGATGGAGTGTAGGTCAGGGAGCTCAGTGCGGATGATGCGCTCGGCTGATCGCACCACCCTCTGTAGAGCTCGTCTGTCCTGCATGGTGCTGTTCCCGAACCAGGTCGTGATGTTTCCCGTCAGGATGCTCTCTATGGTGCAGGAGTAGAAGTTCCTGAGCACGTTGGAGGGCAGTCTAAAGTCTCTCAAGCGTCTGAGGTGGTAGAGACGCTGCCGGGCTTTTTTCACCACGGTGTTGATGTGACAGGACCATGACAGGTCCTGCGTGATGTGAACACCGAGGTATCTGAAGCTGTCCACTCTCTCCACTGGGCTCCTGTTGATGACGGGGGTCTGGTAGTTCCTCTCCTGCTTTGTACTAAAGTCCACTATCAGCTCCTTTGTCTTACTGACGTTCAGGAGGAGATTGTTCCTCTGGCACCAGTTCTCTAGATTTCCAATCTCCTCTAGGTAGTCCGACTCATCATTGTTGGTGATCAGTCCGACCACGACGGTGTCGTCAGCAAACTTGATGATGGAGGTGGAGTTGGTAGTGGCCACGCAGTCGTGGGTGTACAAAGAGTACAGCAGGGGGCTCAGAACACAACCCTGGGGGGGCTCCAGTGCTGAGAGTGAGTGTAGCTGAGACATGTCCGCCCATCCTTACTGCCTGTGGTCTGCCAGTCAGAAAATTGGAGATCCACTGACATATAGATGAGCTGAGTCCCAGGTGCTCCAGCTTGGTGGTGAGTGTGGAGGGAATTATTGTGTTAAAAGCAGAGCTGTAGTCGATGAAGAGCATTTTAACATAATTCCCTTTCCTAGTGTCCAGGTGAGTGAGTGATGTGTGGAGGAGATGAGAGATTGCATCGTCTGTGGAGCGGTTCTGACGGTATGCAAACTGTAGTGGGTCCAGTGTGTCGGGTAGTGAAGAAATGATGAAGTCTCTGATAAGGCGTTCAAAGCACTTCATCACTACTGAGGTGAGGGCTACAGGTCGATAGTCATTGAGGGAAGCAGGATGTGGTAATTAATTAAAGAAGTGGTTTGGAAAGGCAAGAAAAGCCCAACTGTTAATGTTGTTTAATGAAGTTCATCAACAAAGTATTTCATTTCTGTCTTTGAATCAACAATGTCTTATTACAGCAAAATGGGAATGGTGATGGTGACTTATGCATACACAAAGCGACAGCAAAGTGGCATCTTTTCCAGACGATGCAACAACTCTTCAAGAGAGTAAAGAGTTCAGAGGTCCTTAACACTGTCCATAAATCTGATGAGACCAACGGTCAGGATGTGTCATATCCCCCAAACTCTTCTATTTTTAAAAAGATGATGGAATATTTCCTTGAAAATAAGAAAATTCCAGTGGAAATTTCACAGGACATCCTGCAAATGCCAAAACACACATTTCCAAAACATCTAGTGCCTGAGGAAGTGGAATGCAGATTATGCAAGGGCGTTTTGGGTGAATCAGTGATGATAACTTGCCGGGCGAAGATAGTCACTTTTCACAGAGTGATTCAGGGTATGTCTTTTTTTTTATTATTCATATTGCTTGGATAAATATTTTTTATGTTACTGTTTTGATAGATATTTTATTTATCAGTAAATTATTGTTTTTTCAGGTGTTATCTACTTATTACAAGTTGTGCCATAAATGCAACCTCACATACAGGTACCAAGAATGGACCTGAATGGTTGAATTGTACAACTTCAATGATCATGTAGTCCTCACACTGCATTTGTGTGTGGTATTGAAAAATTCTCTACAGGTACAATATCAAGAATGATACCTGCTGTTGTACTTATGTACTTATGACTACTTCATTAACAACAAATGTTTGTATTATTGCTAATAGCTCAGATTTAACATTTTATAGGTCTTAAATGACAACTAACTAACAACTAATTTTTGTATTATTGCTAATAGCTCAGATTTAACATTTTATAGGTCTTAAATGACTAGAAGTGATCTTATTTTATAGTTTATTTCCTAATTTTTATTTTGAACCTTTCTTCTCCTCTGTCCTTCCAGAATCACACAGCTGTAGATAGGGTTGTGCAGATAATTGAGGACACAGAGGGAGAGTCTTTGCCCAAAGGGGACCTAATCATGCAAGCATATCTGCAATTCAAAACTTTGTGATTTGGACTACATTTACTCCTGTGTGTCCCGTAGGTTCAATCCAAGTACTGTGATTATGGTCCTTCATAAAAAAGGAGTGTTCAGCATCCCAGGTACGTATAAAGTTATCATATATTAGTTGCATTGGTTTCTTGTTTCTGTTATGTTGCTGTGTAAATTAATTAACATATTAAGCTTTCATTTGAGGTTTATTTATTTATTTATTTATTTTAATTACAGTGAGTGAAATCCCATCTCCACCTGCAACTTATGATGGTCATGTTGACATAGAGAAATTTTGGGATGCAGTGGCAACGGACATGTTAAGCAGGGGGGTTTACCCAAGTAAGTTTTGATAATATTTTGTGTCTCATATAGGGCTGCATGATTTTATGACTAAAATTATTGTATGCTTTAGGGACTTACAGCTCTGCAAGTTTCCTTTACATTCCCTTAAATGACATCTCTATCAGCCTATCATGCATCGCTGAGATTTATTACTAATTGTAAAGCACGCAGTCACCACTGTGAGTTGTACTCTCGTGTAGGGTGGTCTGCTTTGGCCACACGGAGGCTCTGTCATTGGTACACCTTTATATATAAGGCTATTCTTGGTGTTCTTCCATCTTATTTATGTTCACTTCTTTTGAAAAAAAGCACTGGTCATTACTCTCTTCGATCTCAGGCTGTTCTCTTGTTTTCTGTTCCACATATTAGTACTGAGTTGGGTAAAAAGGCCTTTGTTCATTCTGCTCCTTTTACATGGAATTTGCTGCAGAACAACTTAAAACTTAGTAAATTGATTCCTTTGAGTGTTTATAAATTAAAAATTAGATGTTTTGAGTTGGACTCCCTCATATGTCAATGTTTCTGATTGAGATTTCATTGTGCAAAATCTGGCGTTGAAACTGTTTCTAATAATTTATTTGCGGGTTTTTTTTTTTTTTTTTTGTATGTATGTAATGTGATGTTATTTGCTGCCTATCTTGGCCAGGTCTCCCTTGCAAAAGAGATTTTTTATCTCAATGGGCTTTTCCTGGTTAAATAAAGGATAAATAAATAAAAAAATCTCTGGCTATGTTCACACTGCAAGGGTTAATCCTTCTCATTTCCAATTTTTGCTCAATTATTTGATTCACTTATTTTTTATTGCTGTCCACATTGTTATTTTAAATATGGGCAATCTTAGATTTCCAGTGTGGACAGATTTTGAACTGACCTGTATGCACAAAAGAGTGAATAATTGTTATTATTATTTATTTAAAAAAATGTTTTTGTTTGTTTTACCAAAAAAGTTTTTTCTTTTGATATGAAGCAGGTATGAAAACAGACAAATAAAACATAGGCAGCCTAGGATTTGTTTTTCTGTTTTCAGCCTAAGGCTTACTTTTTGTTCATGTTTTATTTCTGAAAAAAACAAAATAAATTTTTGTTCATCTTAGCCCACAATGTTTTTATTAGCTTAAAGCATAAACATCTGATTTATTTATTTAATTTTTTATAGAAAACAAGACTTTAATGTTTTCTGCCATTATGTTTTTCTAGCAGATTTATCTTGATGTAAAAATGTCTAATGTTTAAGCTGAAAAATCTGACAAATAGACAGTAAAGTAGGGCTGGGCGATATGGCAAAAAAGTAATCTCGATAATTTTTGGCCCATATTGAACGATAACGTTTAAAAGAGTATCCCAACAATGACTGAAGCCACAAAAATTTAAGGGTTCATTAAATTACATTTTAAAGTATAGTTTATTAACAAAAACAGATGACAGATTTGACCTTAAAAATTAAGATACTATAGGCACATGCTCAGAATCTTTACAAGGCAAAGATTTTTATTTTTAAAAAAATACTTGTTTGTGAAGATAAGTATCTTGTGATGATGTATTACAATGTTTTGAGATTTTTAAACAATAATGAGAAACAACATTAAGACCACACACATTAGGGCTGTCTTTTTATCCCACAATTCAGAGTTTAATGAAGGCTATAAACTGACATAATGGCTTAAGCATGCAATGACAACAAAAATGGAATGAATTATGCAGCTATCAATGTGGGCCAGGACAATTTCACTTTTACTATATAGTTGGGTACCTGCTAGGTGTTGTATAGTTCATATTTGCCTGGCCAGAATGGTTTAAGCCACCAAAATAACGTTTTATTGATAAACTGCGCAGCTTTCGCCAACGTGAACACTCCCATTAGTAACGAGGCGAATAAGGAGCTAAACTTCAGCTGCAGAGTGAGACGCTGCGCAATAAGAAGCCAAACGAATCGGAAGCTGCGAATAAGGAGCTAACTTCAGCCTCGTGTGCTTAGGGGCATCATATCTTTCGCTATAAAGTTAGAAACTGCCCTGGTTATATCCTTGCTCCTTTTGGAACACCTTTCATAAGGAGTAATGGCCACGAAAGACGACACGATCGGGCCGATGACGACATGAAACGACATGAAAATGCGGGCCGATGCTACTCCGTCAACTAGCAGGGCTAGCAGTGAGGCTGTACCAACGGCCCGCATTTTCATGCTTTCAGTGTGGTCGTTTGGGTGATGCGTTCATATAACGGAGTTCATGCTACCTTTTTTGTCGACAATTTCAACATCTTTGGATAATAACTTGAGGTTAGATTCACTTTCGTCGCTGCTTCCACTCATTTTTTTTGTCGTCCTGGTGTCAAGTTTGCTTCGCAAAGTGCGGTAGGAAATTAACTTTGACCTGCACGGCACGCTCAAGCTGCAGGCTGATTGGTTTTTGTCGTATTGTTCTGCTGTGTGATTGGCTCTTAGATTAATCCATATCGAGCAAAAAATGTCTAGAGCTTTTCATCGTTTTTAAAATCAAATGAATTGCGATTCAATATGATTTCATTTATCGGCCCAGCCCTACAGTAAAGATTTTTTTTTTTACTATTTTATCACTTTGCAGTGTAGCTGTTCAAATCAATTTATGCTTCATATTATAGAAAATCTAAATATTGAATTGAGTTTTTTATTCTTGTATGGTTATTTTATGTTTGTTGCATTAAATTGCTATACTGTATTTTTCTTCCTCAAGGTGGTGAAGAAAATCCATTTACAGTTTCACCAAGTTATCACAACTGGTCCCCATGGATAGGTCCAAAAACAAGGCAATCAGCCATGGTATTAAACACGAGTGCAAAGGTACTGTACATTCTCCAGATGGAGGAAGTGACATTGATGTGCCTTTTACTGAGGAAAGGTTTGGAGATGAGCTACTGTACCTGTACTGTAAGGTATATTTTTTTTTTAATTGTTCAGTGTTTTGGTTTACCATACAATGCTATTATAACACCGTTGGCTGTATATCACGATGGTGTGTATTTATGTATGTATGTAAGCAATCAGAAACATGATTATACTACTTACAAATTTGCATACATGATCAGATTGGAGATTTGAAAAAGCTGTATAGAAAGTGTGGGGTTGATGCTGTTGGTTCCAAAATGGATCTCGTCCTCAGACTTTGTGGTAAAATGTCAGAGTCACATACAACAAGGTGTTTGAAAAGGTGTGGGGTGCTTCAGGTAAGTTTTTTTTTTTTTTCTTTTTTTTCCCCTCTCCATATGTATTGTTTGAATGGTCTTTCAAAAAACTTGTAAGTTTTCATTTAAATGTTTTATGTGCTTTTAGGTGGTGTTGGAGTAGTCATGTATCCATGTGGTATTGTATATTCTGTCAAGTTCAACCTGAGAGCCCCCGTGACTTTGCTGATCTTCTTTTGTCTTGGAAATATTTTCCAAATATAACGATTTATGACTATCCAAGAGGGTTGGTGGCACACACAAATAAGCAAAAACCACTTCACCCACCTTTCCATCCCTTTGAGGGCAGAGTACAAGACCCTACCCCTGAAAACATACAAAAAGCAAAAGAAGGGAAGTTAAAGTTTCACCTTCCCTGGCTGGCTCACAAGAAGACGCTTGTGGAACCTGACTGCCACCCAATCACTGGTTCCTCAGAGCACTACTGCTTGTGTGAGGTTTTCCACCAAAACAATAGTAAAGATCAGAGAGATGTGCTGTGTACAACTGTTCAGTGGCAATCGTAATTTTCAGTTAGATTGCAATGGAAAGATCATACTGGGTAATGTTTAAATATTCTATGTGCTGAATGTGAATTCTGAACATAACATGCACAGGAGGAGCAGAACTAAATGTGGCAGCAGATTATTCAAAGACAACCCTATCTTTGAATGAAATCAGATGTGCAATAAACACATGCAGGTTGAGCTTGTTCTTTAAATCAATAAAGTTTATGTGCTTTGCTTAAAATTTAAGATTTGTTTATATATTTTACTTATGTACAGCTGTCCAGTCGCAATGTGACCCTGGATGGTGTTCAGGGCCTGTAGTAACAAGCCTGAACTCTGTTAAAGCAAGCAGAACATTTTGGGGATCCATGCCAAATTGGGGGCAACAGCAGTTGGTAAGTTACATTCAGGAATTTTATTTTGCAAAATACAGTTGATACACGCAAGTTTTTTATTTTATTTTGGTGGTTTTGTTTAGATTTTTTTTTGTCTGAATCCTAACTTAACAATGCTTTGGATGTCAAAATGTTTCCAGATGAGCAACTCACAACTGTATACAACATAACCCTGACACGATCAGACCTGTGCTCTCTAGGCCTGGAAAAAGACATAGAGGGAACGGTAAACAGCTAAGACACATAATATTTCAATATAGAATTGATAAATGAGTTTTATTTTTATTTAATCTTTTTTCTTTATTCACAGGTTCTCAACTGTTGCCTTAAAGTGCTAGAGACCATAGCAAAATCACAGGTGATAGAGTATTTTGTGCTCAGGTTGCTTAAGCTGCTTAAAAGGATAGCTTAAAGTATGTTATTTCTTTTAATACAGAATGTAAACATTTTTTGCGCTAATTCATATCAAGTTGCTACAGTACATGGCCAAATAGGATGCTGGAAGAGCAACTTTTACACTTGCCTGTATGTATTAGTCACTTTTTTTGAAATTTCTGAGTTTTGGTCATGACCAATATTTGTTTTATTTGTTTTAAGGCTGGATACAAACATTGACTGGCTTATCTTCCCAACATGGATACAAGGACATTGGATGGTTTGTGTAAGTAATTCTTAGTCTTTAACCCGTTTACCTTGTGATTTACTTATGTCTGCTTCTGCCTGAATTTGTGCTGTATGTAAACAATTATTCTTTTTGTCAATATATTGAACTGTGTCCATGTGTGATATTACAGGAATACATCCTTAGTTCAGATTTAAGCATATCCACACAGAGCAAGTATTTTGCAGTAAAGGAAGAATTGAATATTTTTCCAAAAAATGCTAAAAATGTATTCTCATCTACTTTCTGTTTTATAAACTGCTGTTGTCATGTTGTTGTCTGCTGAATGTATTGTCACATACTCAACAGATTATGAATCCGGGAAAGTATGACATTTATTTCCTTGATCCTCTGCATGGTGAAATATTCAGTCATATGTGCAAATCTACAGGTTTTATAGTGCACTGTTTTGAGAGTTTGTGGTCGTTCATAACCACGTTTTTATAAGATTGTGGTTGTTCTTTACCACATATTTAAAAAGCCTGTGGTCGTTCATAACCACGTTTTTATAAGATTGTGGTTGTCCTTTACCACATGTAAGTGCCATATCGCACTTGTTATGAATTTGTTGTGTTTATTTTATTTTATTTTACTTGCTGTTATTCCATTTATTCTACCTTGTTCTATTCATTAGTAAAGCATTAAGCATTAAGTTTGTTACATAAGCCATAAGCTTTATATTTCTTAGTCATGCATCATAAGTTGATAATCGTAGGTTGGTCTGTGATGTCATTCTACTATTACGTGCATTTGTGTGACTGTGATATGCTAGAAAGCTCAGTATAGACTTGGAAGGCTACGGAAACACAAGCTTTTGACCGTCAGCTAGTGAGAGCTCCCAGTAAGCTAGAAATGTAAAATACAGCAACGAGGTTGTTGTAACCGTAAGCTAACGTAAGCTGGGAATGTAAGAAACAACAAGAGTGTTGTTAGATACCCAAGCCAAGATTGTACTCTACAAGATACAGCAAACAGGTTGTTGTAAAACTCAGAGATTTGCAAGATGCAGCAACTGGTGTCTGTAATAACAGTGGATTTACTCAAGACGACTGTATGAAGTGTTGATTCTTTGATGCTGACAAATAAACGACAAAAGACAAAGAGATCGGACTTCTGTCATGTGAGTGAAACTTTAAGACATTAGCTACGCGTCAAAACTAGTGAAATAAGCCAACCGCATCTACACCACATATTTAAAAAGCCTGTGGTCGTTCCCCATTATTTAAAAGATTGTGGTCGTTCTTTACCACATTTTTAAAAAGACTGTGGTCGTTCCTAACCACATTATTTAAAAGATTGTGGTCGTTCTTTACCACATTTGTAAAAAGACTGGTTGTTTATAACCATGTGTAGTTTTTATTTATTTATTTATTTATTTTTAAGTAATGATTTTTGTCTTTCTCATCACAGAAATATTGCACAGATAATTTCTCCTGGGCCTTGGCATGAATAGTGTGTCAACGATATGGTACCAATAATCATTTGAATAAATAAATGTAAAAGCATTTCAAATAATTTGTTTTTCAAGGTAGATTGACTGTTCATGGCTACATCCACAGAGCCATATAAAGGCCGTTATCTTCTGAAACCAAAGCCTGAGTCTTCAATTAATTTCCACGACATCTTGGCGCTGCGAGCAAGGGTGGAGAAGGGGCAAAGGTGTGGCTGATCACCGTGGGCATCCTGGGCGAGCAGCACAAACAGGTGGCCACCTAAAAAAGGTAAGCAACTTTTGCTTATATACTTAGTTTGTGTTGTTTGCTGGGAAACCCCATGGTGGTAAGGACACTGATAAAGACCTCTCCAACTCAAGTAATTTAAAATGGGCTTTGTTTTCAGAAAAGAATGCATGCATCAAACTTACTAACTGTTGTACTGATAGTAAATTGATAAAATAAGCTTTGCATTGGTCTGGGTGTTGTCAAGTGGGCATTGATTGATGGCAACAGTAACAGACGGTATGAGGAAGCGCATTTGAGTGTCTATTTGTTTTGTTAAGTGGGCTTTGATAGATAACAGGACAGGAAAAAGGTAGATAATCTCGGTATTAATTTGTACTCATTGTCAAGTGGGCCTTGATTGGATGGCATGAGTAGTGCAGCAAGTTAATAAGGAATTGCGCTTAAGTAGTTATAATGCTTGTGTAAGGTTACCCAGCAATTAATAAAAAATACCTTTTTGTATGAGGAACGTACTGTTGTATGTCATAAGCAATTTTTGTAGCCACCGTAAATGTTATATGGTATGAGGTTGGTGGTTTTTTAATTGATACCCTTCGTATGTGGAATGTACAACTGTACATGATAAGAAATCACCCCTTATGTTTTATTGATATGAGTGACAGGGGTAATTAATATCTCTTCGTATGGGGAGCACGATTTGTGCCATTAAGTTGATTTAAGTTGAACGCAATTGCAATTGTTTGTGTCTAAGTGATGTGTCTATCTGTTTCTGTCTGAGTGTGTCAGAGCTCTATGTTCGCCTAGTGTGTGTGTGTGTGTGTGTGTGTGAGAAAGAGAGAGAGAGAATTGGTTGAATGAGATAAGCTCTGTGTGCTGTGAACAGGGCGGGACCTCCCGAGGGAATTGTGTGTGCAACCCTCAGAGGGGGGGCAGCTTGCTGCCAGACCAGAGACGTGTGTCTGAATGAGCCCTATTTAAGTAATAGCTAGCCTAATAATTAAATAGATAAATAATAATCAATAAAGGGACACGTGTGAGTGGATGAAATGAGCCCTCATTAGCAAGGGGGACAAGTATGAAGAGAATAAGCCCAATTTTCTAGGAAAAGAGGGATAAAGTCTGAATGCGTATGCCTATGAATAAAGAAATAAATAAATAGTGTGGAGTGGTGTATGTGTTTGGATTCTATATTAATAAATGGTATTAATCGGTAATTGATGAAAGTGTTCACTGTGTAATAAAGATACTGTGCTTTTTGGCAAATGTTAATTTGAAAATAGTGAAGTGGTGTAGATTAAGGAGTGACTATCATTGATGAGCCTTGGTAAGTGGAGGTGGATACTTCTGTGATTCTAAAAGAGGGTATATTGTTGTAAGTAAATTTAGCCATTAAGTAAGTACACAGGCATAAAATAAAAAAAAAATAATAATAATAAATAAATAAATAAATATCTAAGTGGTGAAATAGGCTAAAGCATGATGGCAGCCTCTCCGGTGGAGACTTTAGTGCTAAAGCATCCGTTATGTGCAGAACTCATAAATAAGATCTCAAATAAATGGCAAAAGAGAACTAAAGATATAATTACAAAATGGCCAAAGGAGGGGACATTTGATCTAGCACTATGTTCTGAGATGGACACCTTGATAAAAAATTACAAAGCGGCGGCAAGAGAGAAAAAGCGTGTTCAGAGAGAGTTAAAAAGACAGCAGGAGAGAGAAGTCCTAGCTTTGTTTAAGCAAGAAGGGGAGGAATTGATAAGACAGAAAAAGCAAGTAAGGCGAAAGTCTAAAGATTATGAAGAGTCGGGTGTGAAGTTGAGAAAGAGGCAAGGTAGGAATTGGATAGAGAGGAAAGCACACCATTAGATTGTTACAAGGAAGTAAGGGCAGATCTACAGAGAGTGAAAAGGGTGTATGGGAAGGAAGATACGATAGAGGAACAGGAAAAGATGCAGGCGAGTGGAGGGAAGATAGACAGGAGTGTTAAAACACCAGTAAGAAGTCAGATAGGTACAACATTAAGGACTGGGCATGGACCATTGTGCAGTGAAAAAGATGAAGAGGAGGAGGAGGAGGATCTGTCATTTAACATGGGCAGTTGGAAACAGGGAAGGAACACTGGTAAACTTAGACACCTAGCTCCACAATTCCCAATTTTAATTAAAGGTGCTCGGGGACAATACATTCCATGGGCAACGCAAGATCTCGAGGGGCTTGTCAACCGCCTGCCAAGCATCCTGGAAGGTGCTAGTAAATGGATAAGATGTTTAGAGGAAGAAACATCTGGCAAACTTTTGTCGGTGGGAGACATTAAAGCTTTACTGGCAAGGATTGTGGGGGTAGGGAAATTGGAAGAAGTCCTCCATTCTTCTGACCTGAGTGAGGCCGTGGATACATACCATATGGATGGAACTGTTTTTGATGCTTATCGTCCGTCTGTGTGGCATGCCTTGCGTGCAGAGTATCCCACGAGGGTTGACCCAAAAGCATTAAAAGGTGAACAGTTAGAAGACACAGAGAATCCAACGCTGTACATTCAGAAGCAGTTAAAGAAATGGAAGCAAGAGACTGAAAGTGATCCTGAGGGAGATACACTGTTGTCTACGCTGTTCAGACAAACCATAGTAAATGCTATGCCTCAACCAGTGAAAAGTAAACTGGAAGATGTGGTCGGCTTAACTTCTAAATCACACAAAGAGTTCTGTGATCAAGTCTCACATGCTGTTGAACAGTATAGAAAAAATGAGCAGAAGTTGAAAGCCCAAGAAAAAGAGTTGCAAAGGAAATTGACTAAATTACAGCTTGAAGAACTAACAAAGAGGAACAAGAAAAAGGTCCAAGCTACATTAAGAGCAGAGGAAGCAGAGGAATTGTCTGTGAGGGCCCTAAGTAATCCAACACCCACAGTCCAGCAGGCTGCATCCACTGCGATGATGTCACCAGCTGCAGTTTCTCCAAACTCAAACCAGATGCCTGCGCCTGTCGTTAACGTTTTCACACAAAGGCCAGTCCAGAGGGAGTGGAGAGCCAATCAGCAACCTAGAGGACAAAGAAACCCTCAGTCGAACTTCCCCCCAGGCGTGTGCTGGGGGTGTGGACAAGCTGGACACAACCGGTCAAATTGCCTCTCACATCCATGGCGTCAGAACCCAAAGGGTGCGGCGGTGGGCGGGTGGCAGCAGCCTCCTCGAGATAGAGTTGAACCCATTAATCCGTGGGCCCCGAGTCAGGGGTGTTAGAGGTGCCCAGAGAATCCTACCGGGGAGAACCAATTGCCTATTTTGACAACTAGTGCAGAACAAGAACCCATGTTACATATTGAGGTTGATGGTAAAAGTACACCCATGTTAGTTGATACAGGAGCGGTTTATACATGCTTAAATTTAAGTCATGCCTCTCATCTCCCCATGTCTGGAAAATTTGCCAAGACAGTAGGATTCTCGGGTAAAAAGCAGTTGATTCCTATGACCGCTCCAGTCCGTCTACAAACAAACAACAAAAGTGTGACTATACCTGTATTAGTCTCAAGTCAGACACCGGTTAATTTATTAGGAAGAGATGCATTATGTAAATTAGGACTGCAAATATGGTGTTCTCCAGAAGGGGTGTACGTCGACTTGACAGGTATTAAAAATCAAATGGTAATGTCTGAGCCACATGCAAATGTGTATTGGATAGGACAGCTGGAAAAAGATGTCAGTCAAATAATTCATAAGTGGGGAAAATTCATTAAAGCACAGATTCCTGAAGCACAGCTACCCTGTTCGGCTTTTCACTGTACAATGATGTATGACAAATCTAAGGATACTGAATTAGAACGGAAATGGCAGGAGGAGACAAAAGGGAACAAGGTTGAATTAATTACACAACACATCATCATAGGTCGGCAAGGAGCAGCTATCAGTGTAGATGAGTTTGATTTTGTAAAGACGTGGTTTAATGTAACTGATTCTGTTCCTCATGTGACATTGTATGTAGGACAAAACTTCAGTTCAAAGGACTTAGGACCAATGATGAAGGAAGCTACTGAAGTCCAGTGGGAGTCAACCATTAACCTGTTGATTTTTCATTCTGCAGATAAGAACTACATCAAGATCTTGTGTGGTAATAGTTTAATTGGTACTCCTCAGGAAGTTGTGGTTAGCAGCAAGTCACAGACACAAATGGCATCAGCATCAGAGGTAGTTGAGACGGCTGAAGATGAGTTGTATAGGCAAATGGAAATTCAAGTCCCATCTGAATTATGGTCACGGCATGATACAGATGTAGGCCTAATTAAATCAGCCAGCCCAATTCATGTACAGCTTAAACCAAATGTAAAGCTGCCCAGAGTAAGACAATATCCTTTGCGACCTGAGGCAGAAGCTGGAATAAAAAACACAATTGAAGGTCTTGTTAAAGCATCTGTGCTGGAAGAGACAACGAGTTGTTGTAATACTCCAATTTTCCCGGTGATCAAGCCAGGTACAAATAAATGGCGTCTTGTGCATGATTTGCGTGCAATTAATAATATAACAGAGGATTATCCAGCAGATGTTCCAAATCCACACACACTGCTAACCAATGTCCCTCCCGAAGCCAGATATTTCACTGTGATCGATCTTTGTTCAGCCTTTTTCAGTATTCCAGTGGCGGAAGAGAGTAGGTATTTGTTTGCGTTTACATATGCTGGTAAACAATATACGTACCGACGCATGGCACAAGGATATCGTCATGCCCCACATATATTTAATCAGGTATTGAAAGCTGATTTGGCAGATTTAATGATAGAAAGTAATCTAGTGCAATTTATGGATGACATTTTAATATGCTCGTCATCATTAGATGCATGCCACAGGGATTCCATTAAGGTACTCAGCAAGCTAGGGCAAGGAGGTCATAAAGTGTCTAAAGCTAAACTGCAGTACTGCAAGCCTCAAGTTGAATATTTAGGCCGGCTAATTTCACATGGTACAATAGCCATAGCACCTACTCAATTAGAAGGCATAAGTAAAGCACCGTTACCACAAACAGTTAAACAGTTGATGACTTTCCTAGGCCTAACAGGTTTCAGTGCTGACTGGATTGAGGAATATGCTGTAAAAACTGCTCCAATGAGGGAGATAATGAGAGAAGAAGGACTGCAAAATTTAAGTGCTCCATTAAAATGGAACACAGATGCACGGTTAGCATTTGAGTCCATCAAGAAAGAAATGCAAACAGCTCCTACATTAGGTATACCGGATTATACCAAACCGTTCCATCTGTATGTGGCTAACCGAGCTGATGGATATGCCTCAGCTGTGTTGATGCAGGAAACCTGCAGTGGAAGAAGAAAACAGCCCTTAGCTTACTACAGCACTAAGCTAGATAATGTAGCACAAGGCTACCCACCTTGCTACCAACAGGGGCTAGCAGCAGTACATTATGCATATGACAAAGCATCCACATTGACTATGGGTTACCCGGTAACCATCTACACGCATCATAAAGTGGTAGAATTAATAGAACAGGGAAAATTTGTTCTTACTCAAGCACGTATTCTAGCATATTCTTCACTGCTCACATATCCCGACATTACCATAAAGAGATGTGACACGGTTAACCCAGCTGAATTGGTTCCTTTAGCGTACGAAGGAGTGCCTCATGATTGTGTGGCGAATTCACTGGCATTTACTCGGTTACGACCTGATCTTGAATCTAAGCCTATAGCTGAAGCGGAAGTGACTTATTTTGTTGATGGATCTAGCTTTAGAGATCATGTAGGAAGTCACACAGGGTATTCAGTAGTGATGAAGGATGGAGGAAATTTTAAACCTATCCTATCTCAGCATTGTTCACAACCGTGTTCTGCTCAGTTAGCTGAGTTGAAATCGCTCACCGCTGCTTGTCAATTAGCCAAAGGGCTAGTGGCAAATATTTTTACAGATTCAGCTTATTCACATGGTGTATGTCATCTGTTTGGAGCAGTATGGAAGCAAAGAGGGTTTAAAAGGAGTGACGGAACGCCCATTCAACATGCTGAGCAAATAGGTAAACTAATGTCTGCTATGATGCTACCAAAACGATTGGCTATCATTAAATGTCAGGCCCATAAAAAGGGGAATGACTATGTTACTAAGGGTAACAACATAGCAGACTTAGAAGCAAAGCGTGCATCGAAGTGTCAACTAGCTGTGCAAGTGCCCGTAGTCCTTATAGAACCGCAGCCACAGTTGGAGGATATTATTCGGATTCAAAATCAAGCAGGTCCATACGAACACTCTATGTGGCTCCAGAGGGGAGCTCAGAAAGATGCACAAGGTATTTGGCGTTCACATGAAGGTTTGATCATAACACCCACAGCTTTGTTGAACATTTTGATTTCAGATGCTCATGGATTTGACCATTGTGCTAGAGGAGAGGTTGTGAGAAAAATCAAGCAACAAGGGTATTGGACTCCATATCTGCATGCTATGGTTGATGAGTTCCTAGCTTCATGTGAGATATGTGCTAAACATAACGTCAGAAAGGGAACAGCGACACCTATTGGCCATATACCGGTACCTGAAGGACCTTTTAAGCATTTGGTTATGGATTATGTGGACATGATAAAGTATGCTCGAGGCAAAAGATATATGCTTGTGATAATTGACAGATTTAGTAGATGGGTAGAAGCAATACCATCTGCAGATGAAGGGTCAGGAACAGTTGTCAAATTCCTCACAAGGGAAGTGATACCTAGGTTTGGAATTCCGTCAGAGATCAGTTCAGACAATGGATCAGCGTTCATTCAGAAAACTGTAAAGCAAGTACTACAACAGTTAAGAATAAAGCAAAGATTTGGGTGTGTCTATCATCCACAGTCCCAGGGTATAGTGGAGAGAATAAACGGCACCCTCAAAGCCAAGCTTAATAAGATTTGTGCTAGTACAAAACTTAACTGGGTTGATGCTTTACCGCTTGCATTAATGAGCTATCGCATGCAAACTAACAGAAACACTCACTTAACCCCGCATGAAATGCTTACGGGTCGACCCATGCCTGTGCCATTCTGTAGAGGGCCATATAAAGGGCCACCGCTAGAACAATTGCAACTGGAACTCAGATCATATATGAAGAAACTAACTGCCATACATAAAGCAATCTTTGTGCAGGAAAAGAACAAGGAGACGGAGGAAGAGAAAGACGCTCCGTGTCCCATCACTCCAGGAGACCAGGTCTATCTGCGAGTGTTCAGGAGAAAGTGGCATGAGCCCAGGAGAGAGGGTCCTTACAATGTTGTAGCAGCCACTCCTACAGCAGTCCAAGTGGAAGGCAAAACCACCTGGTATCATTTAAACCATTGCACAAGAGTCCCTAAAGTAAGTAAGGGAACAGGTGCAGAAGAAGAGGACCCACCCAACGACAGTGAAAACCTACAGGGTCTTGAAATCTGTGTGAAAGGGGTGGAGGAAATAAAGCAGAAAAATGGGGAAGATAAAGTGGATAGCATACCTAATGATCATTATCTTTCAGGTATTACACCAAGCCGTGGTCAGCTCACCTGTACACAGCTCCAATCAGACTTCCCAAGAATTAAGTTTACAACAGTTGACTAGGCCTAACGAGATAACAGTATCCCTCCATACACAAAATATAACTTCTCGAACTTTCATTAAGAGACAAAATGACCTAAAACTAGCACCCATAAAGCCTCAATTAAATGTTGGTCAAAAAGCTCTTAGTAATAAAGCTGTTGGCAGGAAAATAAAAGAAAAACTCTTAAACATAGCTCAAAGTAATGAGTGGTATAAATGGGCTGCCTACACAGCCAAGGAAAACAAAATAACTAGTTGTTTAATTTGCACCCCATCCCCATTAGGGAAGGTTATAGTAGTACCTAATCCATATGACTTTAGACATTGTGCAGAGTTTACTCAGAATTTTTGTCATCTGCATGTCTTCCGACGTCCACTGTGTCCAGCAGAATGTTTAGCAATATTAAGTAGTCCAGATTACTTCAATAACTACCATACACCTGAATGGGGAGAATGGTGTCAGAAGTTGGATATAAGAATTGAAGAACAAAAGATAGAATTCCCTTCTGAGTATGAAATAGATTATACACTTGAGTATGAATGCTTCAATAAAACAGTAGGAAATCATAGTGTGGGGGAATTTCAAGGTAATTGTATGATAATGTGGCACTTGGACACTGACTCTTTTACACGAACGGACGTTCATAAGAAAACAATACTTCATGCAACAGTCACAATGCAAGGGAATATCACTATAACACATAGCTGCATGAACCAAACATTATTGTTTCCACTAAAGTTCCGGTATGATGACCAATCAGTACCAGTAGCTGATTTTTTCTGGCTTTGTGGGGGAACACTATTAAGGGCAACATTACCAAAACGTTGGAAAGGTATCTGTGCTAGAGTCCGAATGATCCAGGAAATGTCAATAGCGGGTTGGGACATAGAACAGCCGGTGATGGGTAACTCAGAAGCCAATCATAGAGTGAAGAGGGCTTACCAACCTGATCCCAACGTGTATATAGACTCAGTAGGACAACCCAGAGGTATACCTAATGAATTTAAAGCCAGAGATGAGGTAAAATCTGGATTTGAGTCAATTTTTATATGGATAACACCTAACAAAAATGCTGAATGGATTAATTATATTTACTATAATCAACAGAGATTTATTAATTACACAGAAGATGCTTTGGCTGCATTAGGAGAGCAATTAGTGGCTACTAGTACAATGACCTGGCAAAATAGACAAGCACTAAACTGGTTATTGGCTGAGAAAGGAGGTGTGTGCATTCTGTTTGGTGATCAATGTTGTACTTATATTACTAACAATACAGCGCCTGATGGGACTTTTACTAAAGCCATGAATCAACTTAAAAATCTGACACGGGAAGTAACTGAAAATGCTGGAAGGGATAATAAAATATGGGACTGGCTAGATCTGAAACTGGGAGCTTGGGGAGCATGGTTTGCTAAATTTGGTATGTTCTTGGGATTTGCTATATTAATAGGAGGATTGTTGTTTTGTTGTGTACTTCCTATATTAAAGTCCTTGGTCATAAAAGCTACAGTTCAACAAATGGAGGTGTTAAAGTGGCAAGATGAGAAAATACCCCTAACCTATGATAAAGACATTTACAGCTCAGACTGTGATTCCCAAGAATCAGGAGGAGATTCAGGCACCTCGGACGAGGACGAAGAAGATGATTAATGATGAGCCATGCCTTGGGTGAAAGCACTGGCCTAGCCTCTCCCCAAAGGCGACCCTCTACGATACGCAAAGTATCTGGGTTGAAGTTCTTACATTATGACCCGGCTGTTCAACATTATATATGCTTTAACCATTGTACTGTATTATGCATGCTTCATTTTAGACTGTATAAGATGTCCAGGTTATTTAGGTTAGTGTAATCCTAGGAAAAATCATTATATTAATTACATATTCATGTTATGTTATTGTGTAATTGTATGTTCCATTGTAGGTTATATGATTATCCAATTGATGTAATCCTAGAAAATCACTGTATTAAGTACATGTTCATGTCATGTCATTGAGTAATGGGACGTACGATGTCATGGAGGGCGAGTCTTTTACTCCTATTCCTAGTCAAGGGTGGAAGGAGAGGTTTGGCCGATTCTCCACTAGAGGGCGAATCCATGGGTCGGTCATTGATAAAAGTCCAGTGATTTAATTGAATCACTAGATTAGTGTAAGAAGGGCTGGCACATGGATTTGCACTCCAGATAACATTTATTATGGGACTTGTCAGCCCCAGAGGGGGGATGTATGGAAGAAAGTTTGTTTAGAGTTTATGTGATTTTACTTATACTTTAATTACTCTTAAGAAATGGAAGGTATCCCAGTTGGAAATAATCAGGGGTATGCGTGCGAAGCTAGACATGTCTGGAAAATATGCTTGCACAAGGAATTTGATATATACGTTGAGTCCCCCAAGAACGGATAGGCCTAACAAGGTCCAGATGTTTGGAATGACATCATTGCCTATAGAATGTATTCCTTTGTCTAGGATGCCTATATAATGGGGGAATGCTAGCGATCGGTGTGACTCTGTCAGCCTCGCCCGGCCGGTATTGCATGATAAATAAAGGCCGTTATCTTCTGAAAACAAAGCCTGAGTCTTCAATTAATTTCCACGACAGTCCCTGCTTGCACTCTACAGTAAATATACCTTCACATTATACATTATGTGACTGTGACCATACCTAACTGCCATCTCTCCTCTTCTGCTCTTTGTCCCCATCTTTCTCTTCCCTCTCTCCCCGTCTCCCCCTTTCACTCTTTCTCTCTCTCTGTCGAGCTACACATGTTGTTCCTGAGCTGCCAGTGATCCAGACTCCCTCTGCCGTCTGGACCTGTCTGACCCATTCTGGTGCCCCGCTTCTTCTTGGAGATCTCGTCACATGGATGCCCCGTGTGTCTCTTTGGGATGCATCTGGTGTCTGGAGATGATTCTCTTTACATAGAAGACGGTTCTGGCCTCGACTGGTGTTGGCAACTGTTTCTCTGGGGACTTGACAGTTCGATAGTTCAGGACTGGACCTTCCTACAAGTCTACCTGAGTCTTCCTACAGTACTATAGCTTTGAAGGCAGGTTTTTCAATCGTACAGATGTGGCCGTTAAGAATGCGCGAGTTTTCCCGCGAGATCCCGCAATTTAGTGCGGCTTCCCACGACTTGCCGCAAGCAACATTGGGGAATTTAAATAAATGTGTTGTGCTTCACTGAATATTCGCCAGATGGTGCATGGAAGGACTTCATCTAAAAGCCAGACCAAGTACAGTACAACGAAGAATTGTTTATAATTAGTTAGCCTAAAACAATATTGTTTCCAATGCTGAAGCAAACATG